>CAJQZJ010000316.1:1075938-1142434 GCA_907164525.1 Lophiomys imhausi | reverse complement strand
ATCCCCTCCCTACTCCCCCCTCCAGCCCCACCCTCCCACCCTCTTCCACCTCAACCCACCCATCTCCTTCCTTTTTTTTTTTTTTAGTTTAAGGTATTTCTTTTTCCCCCCAACAGCTCTCCCTTTCAGCCCAAAAAAATGGTTCTTTTTCTTATAACTATAAATACAATACAAAACAACAGAAATAAATAGGCCACAATTATAAGAGTTATATGGCTTAGCATACATTCCCAATGTCCAGTCCATATGTATTTGGCACCTGACTTTAACATTCTACTATCTAACCATCTCCATGTGTTTAAAGTTCTATATCTAACTCAGCTTTCATACTAACTTGCCTCATAATTTTAAAAATATCTTCTTAGATCCAGAACACCCTCTTGATTCCTAAACAACTCAAAATTTAATTATGAGACTCTAGCTATCTATTCTTCAACCACCTCAGAGACCTGAGAGGGATAAATATATCTGATTATATAGGAAGTGCAGGGCCTGCAGCTTCCAAAACTAAAAAATGACATACCAGTGGCTGCCTGGACAGCTCCCATTTTCTCTCCATACATTACAGCATCAATCTTCAGCCATTTGGCTCCATTTCTCTGACAGACATTGATTGTAGAGCAGGAATTACTTTCTTAATGAGATCTCTCTGGCCCCTATATCTAAACCCTCTGGTTCTATGGATTGTAGTTTGGCTGTCATTGATTTAACAGCTAATAATCACATATAAGCGAATACATCTGTCTTAGTTAAGGTTTTATTTTTTTTCTACAATAATATACCATGGCCAAAAAAGCAAGTTGGAGAGGAAAGGGTTATTTGGCTTATGCCTTTTTTTATGATAGAAGGAAGTAATGGCAAGAATTCAAACAAGGCAGGAACCAATTTCTGGCTATTATTAACAGGACATCAATGAGCATGGTTAAGTAAGTGTCTGTGGTAGGATGAAGTGTCCTTTGGATATATGCCTAAGAGTGGGATAGGTGGATCTTGAGGTAGATCAATTCCCATCTTCCTAAGGAATCAACACACTGATTTCCATAATGGCTAGATAGGTGTCCACTCCCACCAGCAATGGAAGAATGTTTCCTTAATCCACATCTTTGCCTGTGTGAGCTATCACTTTCTTTGTTGACCTTAGTCATTCTGACAGGTTTAAGATGCAATCTCAAAGTAGTTTTGATTTGCATTTCCCTGATGGCTAAGGATGTTGAACATTTCTTTAAGTACTTCCCAGATATTTGAATTTGCTCTCTTGAGAATTCTCTATTTATATCCATGCCCTGTTGACATAGTGTTAAGCATTCTAAATGTTAATTAATTGGTCCTGCTTGCTGTCTGTTACATACATTGACTCTGATTGGTTAAAATAAGTGCTGAGGCCTGAGATTGGGCAAAGACAGAGAAAGGTAGGACTTCCTGAGATTAGAACAGGAAGCCTACGCTTTAGACAGAGGATTAATACATTCCAGCCAGCAGCAGGAGGAAAGAGGATGCACACTATGGGTTAGAAAAAGGAACCTCATTCCACATGGCCAGGAACATGGGCATAGAGGAGAATGGCAGTCCAAGGGGACGTATGTATATGTGGGGTCATATTTGGGTACTAGAACTAAGAGATAGCTTAGATGGGCTAGGATTGCACAACCCAGACCTAGGTTTGTTAAAATCCATGTGGTGTCTGTGTGGTGCTCATTTATAATGTCTGCTTAAAGATTAACAGCAACAAATCAATTAACGATAATATAAATACTAGTAAACAATTTAATTAATTATTTCTACAAGTGGCACCCAATGTAATTTAATATTTTTTCAACAATGCCCCATTTTTTAAATTGGGTTATTTGTTTTCTAGATATCTAGATATTTTAGTTCTTTGTATATTTTGGATATTAACCCTCTGTAGTATGTGTGATTGATAAAAAATCTTTCCCATTTTGTAAGCTGATGCTTTCTTTGTCCTAATGATGGTGTCCTTTGCCATAATGGTGTCCTAGTAATGGTGCCCTTTGCCAGCTCTTCATTTTCATGAGGTCCCACTGATTAATTGTTGATCTTAGTGACAGTTCTAATGGTGTTCTGTTTAGAAAGTAGTTTTCTGGGTCAATGTGTTCAAGGCCATTCCACATTTTCTCTTCTGTCAGATTCTGTAGAAAAAAAATGATGGCTAATTAAACGGTTTAACTAGTAATTATTTTATCTTTAATCCTTAACCCATTGTTATAAATGAATACACACAGACACCGGGTGGATTTTAACAAGCCTAGGCCTGAGTTGTGCAATCTTAGCCCATCTAAGCTAGCTCATAATTCTATTACCAAAATATAACCCATATATACATATGTCCCTTTGGAGTATTATTCTCCATGCTAAGCCAATGTTCCAGGCCATGTGGAAGGATCTTTGTAACTGAACTTTTAAATTATTATTTAACACTTATTTATTTATTACTAAATTCACTTATAACAAACACCAACAATACTATTAATCCTATAAATTCCTACAACCCCTTTAACCTATCCACTAAACCTATTGATAATTATAACAACTACTTTCATAACCTTTTAGAATGAAACAGTCTCTGGGGCAGGTCCTCAGTCGTCAGGAACACAGTCTTTGTTGTAGATTCTTTAACGCACTTAGCAGTCCTTTTTCTGGATCTCTCAGATGCAGGTTCATCAGGGTAAGTTGGTTATTGCAGTCTCACCTTAAATAAGGCTTCATGCTTTCTTCTCTGTGGGAGACCCCAGCCGTCTGCAGGCCAACTTACTTCTTTTGAATCAGGAACTCAGCTGCTCTGTCTCAGTCCTTAAAGCCAGGCACAGTTTCCTTTAGGCCACTGTTTGGACAGATCAAACCCCTCTAGGCAAAAGCTGAGCCACAGGGTTTAGTCCTTGGCCTTTTGGTGTCTTGCTCAGGCTTTCTTTGCTCACCAGCTTCTTTCTGCTTCAGGGAGATCTGGCCATCAAACGATGGCCAGCATTTTTTTCAGCAGGACTCTTGGAGCTCTCTAGCATCAGGGGCCTCTTCCCTTTCTGGGCTCCATGCACTGTCCTTAGATAGGAGGAACTCTGTTTCAGCTTAATTTGGGCTCTGCCCACTTAGCAGCTGAAAACAATGTCAGGCTAGATACTTTGTTTCTTCAAGTCTATTGAGTCTTTCCTGTTTTTCCTGATTTCAACCTTGTTTTTCAGTCTATCAAGTCTTTCCTGTTTTTCCTGACTTCATGCTGATAATGCTCTTCAGGCCCCGAATTAAGAGACAGTATCAGAAACTCCTATATATTTTCTAAATCTAATTTATCTAACCCCTACAGATCTTCTTTAATCTACCCCATGGCGTGTCCTCCTTGTTTGTTCTTGGCTTTTCCTGTGAGCTTCTTATTCCCAAGATTCTCTCTCTCTCTCTCTCTCTCTCTCTCTCTCTCTCTCTCTCTCTCAAAAATCCTGTGCACCTTAGTCCTGCCTACCTCCGTCTTTGCCCAATCTCCAGGCCTCAGCATTTATTTAACCAATTCAGTGTCAAAGTAAGTAACAGACAGCAAGCAGGACCAATCAACATTTAGAATGCTTAACTGCTGTTTTGTCCTAATGATTCCATAATGGTGTCTAGTAATGGTGGCCTTTGCCAGCTCTTCATTTTCATGAGGTCCCACTGATTAATTGTTGATCTTAGTGACAGTTCTAATGGTGTTCTGTTTAGAAAGTAGTTTTCTGGGTCAATGTGTTCTAGGCCCTTCCCCACTTTCTCTTCTGTTAGGTTCAATGTGTCTGGTTTTATATTTAAGTCTTTTGATCCATTTGGACTTGAGTTTGTACAAGATGAGAAGTATGGATCTATTTGGATTCTTCTATGTGCAGTCATCCAGTGTGAATAGCACCATTTGTTGAAGGTGCTGTCTGTTTATCCAATGTGTATTTCTGGCCTCCTTATCAAAAACCAGAAGTCTCATAGGTATGTGGATTTATGTCTAGGTCTTTGATTCTTCTAATCAATGTGGCTGGCTTTGTACCAATACAATGTTGCTTTTAATTATTATAGTTCTGTAGTAAACTTTGAGGTTGGGGATGGTGATACCTCTAGTTGTTCTCTTATTGTTCAGGATTGTTTTAGCTATCCTGGGTTTTTGTTTTTGTTTTTTTTTTATATATAAAGCTGAAAATTGTCCTACCAAGATCTGTAAAGAATTGTGTTGGAATTTTGATGGGAATTGCATTGAATTTATAGATTGTTTTGGAAGGATGGCCATTTTTACTATATTAACCTTCCAATCCATGAACATGGGAGATCTCTTCACCTTCTGATATTTTCTTCAATTTCTTTTTTCAATGATTTGAAGTTATTATCATACAAGTCTTTCACTTGCTTGGTTAAATTTACCCCCAAGATATTTTATATGACTTGAAGCTAATGTGAAAGGTGTTATTTTCCTGATTTCTTTATCAATCCTTTAGTCTTTTGTATATAGGAAGGTTACTAGTTTGTGAGTTAATTTCATATCCAGCTACTTTGGTGATTTTCCCAGAAAATTTTTAGGGCCATGTATGCATATACTCATATCATCTGCAATAAAAATGCTTTGACTTCTTCCTTCCCAACATTTATTCCCAGATCTCCTTAAGTTGTCTAATTGCCCTAGCTATGACTTCACATGTTCTATTGAATAGGAGAGAGTGGATTACCTTGCCTTGCTCCTGATTTTAGTAGAACTGCTTTGAGCTTCCTCCATTTAAGTTATTGGTGATTATGGGCTTGCTGTGAATTGTCCTTATTACACTAAGAGATGTACCTTGTATTACTAATCTCTCCAGAGCTTTTATCATGAAAGGGTGTTAGATTTTGTCAAAGGCCTTTTCTGCATTTAATGAGATAGATGATAATGTCATTTTTGTCTTTCAGTATGTTAATATGATGGGTTTTGTTTATCAATTTATGTATGTTGAACTGTCCTTGCATCTCTGGGATAAAGTCTACTCTATCATGTGAATGACCTTTTTGATGTGTTCTTACATTCAGTTTGCAAGGAATTTATAGATAATTTTTGCATCTATGTTCATTAGAAAAATCAGTCTGTAATTCTATTTCTTTGTTGGGTTGTTATATGGCTTTAGTATCAGAGTAATTGTGGTTTCACACAATGAATTGGGCAATGTTCCTTCAGTTTTTATTTTATGTAATAATTTGAGAAATTTTGGCATTAACTCTTCTTTAAAAGTTAGAATTTGTGTTTTTATTTTTATTTTGTTTTGTAGACTTTTAACTACTGTTTCTATTTTACTAAGGGCTATAGGTCTATTTAAATTGCTTATGACATCTTGATTTAATTTTGGTATGTTTGATGTATCCATAAACTTATCTGTTTCTTGTAGAGTTTCCAATTTGGTTTTGAAAGTTTGTCCTTATTATTCTCTGATTTCCCTCTATGTCTGTTGTTATATCTCCCTTTTCATCTTTAAATTTGTTTCATCTCTAAATTTTGATTTTCTTTCTTTTAATCAATTTGGATAAGTTTAATCAATCTTATTGATTTTCTCAAAGGCCCATCACTTTGTTGCATTGATTACTTGTATTTTTATTTGTTTATTTCTACTTTATTGATTTCAGCCCTGAGTTTGATTATTTCTTTCCATCTACTCCTTTTGAGTGTGATTTATTTTTATTTTTTCTAGAGCTTTCAGGTGTGATGTTAAGTTACCATAATGAGATCTCTCCAATTTTTTATGTAGGCCCTTAGTGCTGTGAACTTATCTCTATGAATTGCCTTCAATGCTTCCCATAAATTTGGGTATGTTGTGTTTTCATTATCATTCAACTCTGGAAAGTCTTTAATTTCTTTCTTAATTTCTATCTTGTCCCATTTTTTATTCAGTAGAGAGTTGTTCAGTTTCCCTGAGTTGGTAAACTTTCTGTTTTTTCTGTTGTTGATATCCAGCCATGGTGGTCAGACAGGATGCATGGTGTTATTTTAAGTTTTTTGCATGTGTTGAGACTTGCTTTGTGTTCAAATATGTGGTCAATATAGGAGGAAGCTCCATGAATTGATAGAAGGAGGTATGCTCTTTTTTATGTTTGAGTGAAATGTTCTATAAATATCTGTTCAGTCTGTTTGGCTTAAAACATCAGTTAGCCCCAGCATTCCTGTGTTTAGTTTTTGCCTGTATGACCTATCTATTGTTGAGAGTGGGGTACTGAAGCCTCCTACTATCAATATGTGAAGGTCAATCTGTGATTTAAGCTGTAGTAGTATTTCTTTTACAAATGTGGGTCCCCTTGTGTTTGGTACATAGATGTTAAGTATTGCAATGTCCTCTTGGTGGATTTTTCCATTGATGTGTGTGTGGTGTCCTTTTCTATCTCTTCTGGTTAATTTTGGTTTGAAGTCTATTTTTCAGGTATTAAATGTTTACACCAATTTACTTCTTAGCTCCATTTGCTTGAAATATCTTTTTCCACCCTATTCCCCTGAGGCAGTATCTATCTTTGATATTAAGGTGTGTTTCTTGGGTGCAACAGAAGGAAGGACCCTATTTTGACATCCATTCTGTTAGTGTGTGTCTTTTTATTGGGGAAATGAGACCATTGATGCTTACAGTTATCAATGAACAGCATTTATTGATACCTATTGCTTTTTGTTGTGTTGTTGTTGTGGTGGTGGTGGTGGTGGTGGTGGTATGTGTGTGTGTGTGTGTGTGTGTGTGTGTGTGTGTGTTTATCTGTATGTGTGTTTGTGTGTCTGTGTATGCTTCCATTTTTTGATTTTCTAGCCGGGATTATTTATTCCTTTTGTTTCAGTGGATGTGATTAACCTCTTTAGGATGGAGGTATTCGTTTAGCAATGTCTGAAGGCTGAATTTGTAAATATTGCTTAAATTTGGTTTTGTAGTGGAATGTTTTATATTTTCCATCTATTGTGATTGATAGTTTTGCTGAGTATCATAGTCTGGGCTGGCTTCTGTGGTCTCTTAGAGTCTGTACAACATCTGTCTAGGCCCTTTTGCCTTTTTAGAGTCCCTATTGAGAAGCAAGGTGTTGTTCAAATATGTCTGCCTTTATATGTTACTTCATCATTTCCCTTGAAGCTATTAATATTCTTTATTTGTATTGTACATTTAGTGTTTTGATTATTATGTGCTGAGGGGGAAATTTTCTTTTCTGGTCTAGTCTGTTTGATGTTCCTCCTCTATTCTTCTTGTTCCTTGATAGTACATCTCCTTCCTTAGGTAAGGAAAATTATCTTCGATGTTTTTGTTGAGAAAATTTTCTGTGCCTTTGACCTGGGTTTCTTTTCCTTACACTATTCCTATTAGTCTTAGATTTGGTCTTTTCATAATATCTCGTTTTTCCTGGATTCTTTGTGCCAGGGTTTATTTGTTTGTTTGTTTGTTTGTTTGTTTGTTTGTTTGTTTTGATGTTTAGAATCCAGTTGCAGAAGACATCATGTTGAGACATAGAACATGGTGAATAAAAGATAGCACAGACCTGGAAGCTTCATCCCTATTGGAGAAACCTCATAGTTCTAGAAGGTGATATGAAGGCTACCAAAGAAGAAAAAGAGTCATCAGTCTTATTTAGTTGTAAACCCTGTGCTCTACAATCATGTCTTTTCTAACAAGACATGCCCACTGGGGCAATAGTTTCATGAACATTATGAGAATAACAAACTACTTTCTTATTGGATTTGAGTCCTGCTGCACAAAGTGAAAACCCTATGTGCCACCATTATTGGGCTTAGAAAATATGGCTAAACTGGTCATAGATTGATGCTAAGTAGACATAGTATTCAGTAGCATCCTAATGACTTATTGTTACATCCACAAAACCCTCAACAGGGAAACTTCTATTTGAAGTTAATGTTGATTAATACAGCAACCCACAACTGGTAAGCTGAAGAGAGCAAGAGACTGCACAATATTTAGCCCTAAAAGAATATGTATATGTACCCCACTTTCAAGGCTCTGGGATCATTGCAGAGGAGAGGGCAGTAAGAGTGTAAGAGCCAGAAACAGTAGATGACTACAAGGAAACATCATCTTCTGGACAGAGTAGAGCAGCTGCATTTACAGCAGTTAGAGAAGTATGTACAAAACATGTGTACACCTAAGCCAGACCAAGTTCCAGCATGAAAAGAGGACCTGGGCACAACACACAGTCTCACTACCCACAGAGCTATTGGCAGTTTCTAGCTGCCAAGAGAGAAAAAACTGAAGAAAAAAAAAAAAAGAAAAACTACAGCATTCAGGAGAGTGGGCCCTGCACCTGCCTGAGCAGCACAGTAGACCTGGCCCTGGTGGCAGGAGTGATGGTGAGCTGGCCCTGAGGAGGGCATGAGCTCAGAAGAGCTGTGCCTGCCCCTCACTTCTGTGAGGTGGCATGGGCACAGGAGAGATGCTCCCCCCACCTGGGGACTATCTTATATTGGTAGCCTTCATACCACTCTCCTGAATGCTGACAGTTTTCGCTAAGAAACTGCCTCTGGTTAAATGATCATGCTTGGGCAGATAACCACATATCAAAGACTAATTGAGCAGAATTTCTGTAGAAAGATTAAATAAAGTGAGGGACACAAAGTTGGTTGGGTAAGGAAACAGGGTGGATCTGGGAAAAGTTGAGGGGTGAATATAACCAAAACACATTGCATGAAACTTCCAATGAACTAATTAAACATAATAAATAGTTAAAAATTAAAAATGATTTAATTCTGTTGATGGTTTGACCATAAGATGGCCTTTTTTTTGGTTAGAATCTGACAGTGTAGAACCCACTCATGTTCAGAATTGTGCCATCAATAGTTAGGACCAAACCACACAACATAAATTAGTCCACATTTTGTTTTTTCCAACTTTTTATTGATTCTTTTGATTCTTTGTGAGTTTCACATCATGCACCCCAATCCTACTAATCTCTCCATCCTTTCATATCCACCACTGACCCTGCAACATACCCTCAAAGGAAAATAGAAAACAAAAATAAGAAAATAAAGAAAAGAAAACATAAAAACACATCTCATCCTGGAAGCTGTAATATGTCCCTGTGTCCACATATCTTTACTTGAAAATGTTCATTGCAATGAGTCATTGGTCAGGCTCAAGGCCTCTGACTTCTGCTACACTGTCAATACTGGATCCTTACCAGGATTCCTCCAGATATCCTGTTGTTGTTCTGTGTCATGGAGATCCTGCAGCTTTGGATCTGCAGGACTGACTAACCCTTTCACATGCTCCGGCAGTTTACAGATGAGGTAGATGTTGTGGTGGACCAACCCAAATCCTTGGATCTGGGCCGTGGTGGTAGATGAGTTGGTCAGCCCATCAGCTCTCTTGCACCCATACCACCAGGGTGAGCTCTCCAGCATTCTCCCAGGTAGCTCATCCAATGATGCAGCTGGCAAGGGGCAGTGCCAGCTCTCCTACTCTTATGTCCTTAGGGCTGACTCACCTGCCCCTCACCACTGTAGTGTTGGGGGATTGGGAGGAACAAGGGGTGGACGGGATGCATAAGGTATTAAGGATACTAAAATAAATTAGAATGTATAATTAATATAATACAAAAATAATAAAAGCCTCTTGCTACAAGTGATGCCCAGATGTAAGGGTAACTTCATATCTAATGCCGTGGAGAAGACGGCAGGATTTGAAGGAGTGATCAATGTTTTTCAGGATGTCAGCAAAAGGCTTATAATGGCTGCTGCCACCAGGTTCTCTCCTGCTTTGTGCCCAGAGAGGATTTTTTTCATATGTGGTTGTTTGTCCTCTTGTATGATATTTCAAAAAAAGATAGGGAGAATGCTTAAACAATTTGAAAAGCTGCAAATGGATAAGGAGGGATATGATAAAAAGATTACAGAAATGGCTATGCAACTAGAGAGTTTGCAGATTGAAGTTGAAGGGCTTAATAAGGAAAAAGTGCTGGAGAGAGGAGAGCACTCAGGTTTAGATCTGATGAGAGAGAAACAGCCTGTTCAGAGAGAATGGGTTAATCTCAAGCTATCTGTACCCCAAGAGGAGCAGCCTAGGGTTATGAGATCCCCACCATTAGCTTTGCCAGTAGCCACAAAAAGCCTCAGATATCAAAACACTCACTGTTTTAATTGTGGTAAGTTTGGTCATTTACAAACAAATTGTAAGGCCAGAGCCAGCTCTACTGTGCTGCCCAGTCAAGGTGCAGGGTCAGCTCTCTTGAGTGCTGCAGCCAGCATGGATAGGGCTATCCCTCTTGTTCATATGATCCCAGGATCAGCTCCCCAATCTGGGAGAGGTGGGGGAGCATCTCTCCTGTGCCCATGCCACTTCACAGAAGGTGAGGGCAGGGCCAGCTCTCCTGTGCTCATGCCTTCCTCAGGGCCAGTTCACCCGCAACCCTGCCATCAGGACCAGCTCTACTGTGCTGCCCAGGCAAGGTGCAGGGCCCACTCTCCTGAATACTACAGCAGATGAGAGATTGAGCCAGCTCTCCAGAGTAGCCACAGTCAGTGATGGGTGGAGCCAGTTCTGCACAGCCCTTGGCCATAAACATGGTCCCAGACAGCAGTGAACCAGGGGTGTCTACATGGTTTTTAGTGGTAATATGGGCCACAGACGTAGACACAAACCCTTGCTGTTACATGGTCATGGGCCCAGACATGGCCCTTAGCAGCAGCTCAGGCTAGGGCTTCACCATGGTCTTAGGTGTTGGGACAAGGCTACTTACAACAGGCTACTCCTCTCTATACTCTCGTTTCCAGTTACACCTCTCTTCAAACTCTCCAACTTCTCTTTCTCTCCCATCTGTCCACCACACACTTGCACATCAAGTGGCTTCCACTGCTTATGGACCACATGGCTGCTGGGCTTCTGGGTGTCTTCCCAGCCTGTGCCTCCTGGCCTGGCAGCTGGTGGGCCTCTGCATGTCTACCGCCAGCCCATGCTGCATGGTGTGGAGGCAGATGAGCCTCTGTTGATCATATTTCTTTCTCAAACAAATACAAAAAAAAAACAACAACAACAAAAACCCAAACAAACAAAAAAAATCTACTCAAGAAAAGTTAAAGGGTGGAGTAAGGATTTTATTTCTAATAATCAATGTTAATGATTTAAATTGTTAACTTTTTACACAGTAGTAGTTGTGACTTGTACAGTCCAATTCAAGACTTTGGGATAGCACTCTTACTTATAAATTTGAATTCTTAACTGACAGGTTAAAGGTCAGGCTAGGAAAATTACATGACCATCACATATCTGGATAAGAGATTTACCCAACATACTTTTCTATTCAGAAATTATAGTTTTGTATACACAAAACTGCTATTTTTATGATGCTTACACATGACAGATGTTATATTATTTTCCACAAATTTTCTCATTCATTAATTCTCACAGAATTTACTGAGGTACCAATTACAACATTCATTGTGTAGATCAATCCAGAATTTTGTCTATACAAAAAAACTATCTTAAAATGACATGGATCTACACAGCTATGTGAATCCCCAAAGTCTAGAACTGTGATAATATTAAATACTAGCAGAAAGTGAGACAACTGGAAGTCTCACTCATTGCTGGTGGAGATGCAAAATGAGTCAACTTTAGAGACATAGTACAACTGTTTTCAAAACAAATTCACAAAATTCAACAATCTTACTACTTGGTATTCACTCTAAGGAACAATTATATGCATATACAAGAGATACCCTTTTTTAAAAAAATAAAACATTTGCCCATAATGACTAAAACTAGCAAGCAGCCAAGATATCCTCAAAGAGATGGATTAGACACATAAATTGTGGTATATCTAAACCATGAAACAATACTTAGTGTTAGAAGTAAATAAGGTATCAAGCGATAACAAGATTTTTAAAAACCCTGGAAAACCTATGAACTATATAATTCCAATTTCCTAGCATTCTTAAGAAAAAGAAAAAATGCAGAGATGGTAAAACAAAAAATAACTACAGAAATGGCTCCCTGGGGAGAGGGATGGGATAATGAACAAATGCAGGAAAAGTGCTTTTAAGGTTAATATAAAATAGTCTCTATGCATCTATGATGCTTAGTACCTAACATCATACATTAATCTGACAATATTCAATAATGATCAACTTGTGGCCATCATTGATTATTAATAGTTCTTCTATTATTCACAGCTTCCCTAAAAATTATTTTAAAGTAATTATAGGTATCACTTTATTTATTTAATCTGTAAATATTTGACACTCACCTCTAAAAAGAACTATGTAAAAATGTATGACCACACTACTTCTCAAACTTACAAAATTGTCTCATATCATTATTTTATAATTTGTTTTCATTAGGATACAAATAGCATCCATACATTGTAGTTGTTTATTGTTGTTGTTGTTTTATTACACTAGAACTGATCCCTGGGCTTTGGAAATGCTAAGCAAGCATTCTGACAGCTGAGCTATGTCCCCAGCCCTGTTTATATTATGTCTTAATCAATAGAACACTGCCCTCCCTTTCCTGTGATCTATTTGGTGGAGTCACTGGGTCATTGGTCCCACATGGCTTACCTCAGGCTGAACATTATTGACTGACTCTCTGCTGCCATGTAACCTGCTCCTCTGTCTGCTGCAATTACTATAAACTGGCAATTAGGCATAAAGGCTTAAAAGGATTTTAGCTGGACTTTTTCCAGTACTCATGTCTTATAGGTAGTATTGAATATAGAATGTGTTCCTCATTCATCTAGAGAAATGCAATATCTGCCTCTTTCATTCTTTTGATATTAATTACAATTTATAAACAGCGCCTACAGCCATTATTTCATCAAAGATTTCAAAACTGGTCATGTTTCAACCCTACCATTCTTTTTTTCAATTGAGTCAAATGCATCTGTAATGATACCTTTCTCCCATCAACATGTGATTATCCTGAGGCATAATTAATAAACAGGAAAGATACACACTTGATCTGTTCTTCTTCTTGTCAGTTTTCAAAATAATGGAATAGATATTTGCTTGCTGTTCTACACTGATATCCACTGACGTCTTGATATAATTGCAAATGCGTATACTTTTAAGCATATCTGACACATTTCAGCCTCCTGTGCTTTTTGCTTTATAATTTCTACTCTCTTATTTTTATCCAGTGGTACTTTATATACCTTAACTCTTCTGGGTCTTTTAGAACCTCACTAAGCATTAGAAAAATTTCCTTAACTTAGTAGCAAGAGAAGAAGGTTAAACAGTCTTGTTGTGTGTGATGAGCTCCTGGAAGCAGCTATTGTTGTAGAAACTTCAATTCATGCTACAGGAGATGCTTCTAGAACATGGTTTATTTTACATACTTCCCTTGTTTGTGACCCTTGGCTTTGCTTTTTCTATGTACCTTTTGTGTACATATCTATGAAATGATTTTGGGGGTTTTTTTTTGGAGAAAAATGATACATCACTTCATACTTTCTATCACTTCATGTTCACACTGTTGGATTTCACTTATTTTCTTCTTTATCATCTTTATCTCATGTCTAAAAATCTCAATCTGTAGCAATGTCAACAAACTTACTAATTTTATTTACCTTTTTAATATTGTTTAATTCTCTATGTATAGGTATTTTGCATACATACATGCCTAATATCCACAGAAACCACAAGAGGTCATTGTATCCATTGGAACTTGAGGTACTGATTGTTGTGAGCCATGATGTGGTGCTAGGAATAGAATGTGAGTTCCCTAGAAGAGCAGCCAGTATTTGTGACCATAAAGTCATCTCTCTGGCCCTTAATTTTATTTATCTCGAAGTATGCATACAAGTGGTGCTTCTGCATGACAGTATACAGGGAAGTGGAATGTCTCAGCTGTAAAAGTGCTGATTGCACAAGCCTAATGATCTGAGTTTCATGCCCAGAATCCACAGTGGAAGGAGAGAACCAGTTCCAAGAAGCTGTCCTCTAGCCACCACACCCCAAACGCGGCAAGTGTGCACCTGTTTGCTCTCTCTCTCATCCTATCTCTCACTCTGTCTCTCTTGTTCTCTCTCACACACAAACACACAAACATTATAGAAATAAGTAAAATAAAATATTGCAATTACTAAAAATATAATTACTAAAAATTGATTTTGTCCTTAGCATGGACCACAAGATATATAGATAAATTACCATAGGTCATCTCTGTGTGGTTATACATCAGTTTAGTGCTAGGAATTTCACTCATTGATGCTTTGAATTTAAATTTTATGCTATAATTATGCAAACTATTAAGCATTGTCAGAACCAAACACAAAAGAAGATACATTCAAATAAAATTTAAATTGTCCTTCTGTGAACTTTCAAAAACTTTTCCAGCCCACACAATCAACAAAAACCTAGGAGATCTGATGACTTTCAGATATAAATTTGGAGGTGTAATTTATGAAACAATATATGTAATTCTCAATATTTTATACTCACTTAACTACATATTTTTGAACTCAGAATTCTCACAATAATATAAAGAAATATTTACCATTCTTTTACATATCTGGACAGACATAGATCTTTTTTGAAACACAAAGAGTTCCTGGTAGATGAACTGATCTGTTCCCAACCTTTTGTGATAATAATCATAATTAACCAAAAGACTTTGTATGTTGTGTTTACATATTTGGGCAAGCCTGTTTTGGCAAAGAATAAAATCAAGTTTATAGAAAATATTTCATACAGACATTAATTAATTTATTTATTAATAAATTAATTAAAATTTAAAATATACATGAGAAAAAAAGCAGGCAAATATTTCTAAAGCCAAAATGTATAAGTTGGGACTTACATCTGTAAAATTATCTACAATTAAGGAAAGAGTCAAAGAAATGAGAACTAGGAAAGAAAGGATAAAGGCACAGAGGACCGACTGAAAAATTTCAGACAAGAATGATGGACACTTAAGAAGGAAACACAAGAGTATTGACAAAGCACTGGTTGAAGAACTGGCTGCTAAGAGTATTCAAAACTTATGGGAATCTAAATCATCAAAGCAGAGACACAAGTGTTAAATGGCTACATTAAAATATCAATTGAAGTTCTTACTAGACATTTTTGATTATGTACAAAGAAGACAAGGAGGACCTGAAAGGAGACTGAAGGATAATCTACACAGAAGCATACTGTCCTCACACCTACTTTCTCAGGTACAATAGGAAAACTCAGAAGCAAAGTGAGTCAACATAGTCAGAACTGACAAAACACAGCAGTTAAGCTAAAATTGAACACTCAAAAAAAAACAAAAAAAAAAAAAACACCACCCAATTTTCTAAGGAGAAAGAAAATAATAACATTTTATTTAAAAACATTCCTTTGGAATTTTATCATCAACACACCTCTAAATGAAAAATGAAATTCTGAAAGATGCATGTTAGAATAAAGAAAATATTTCTTAAGAAAAATCTAATATGAACATAGAAGGCAAAAAACCTGTTTTGAACCTATGGATAAATATATTACCATGAATATGCATAAAATTATAGCATAAGTTTATAGGCATATCAAAATAAAAGTCTATTAAAACATCAGACAACACTGTAAAACATTTGTGAAATGCATTACTTAACTAAAGCTTTCTAACCAGGCTGTTCATTTTGACAGGAAAGAGAATAAGGCTATTGATTGGTTTTAGAATGAAGTGTGCATTTAAAAAATTTTATAGCAACAGTCAATTCCATAAAAATAGAGAATATAACTCTCAAATAAGAAGAAAAATTGACAACAAAATAATTCTTTAATCTTAAATTAAATAAGCAACAGGAAAATGGGGATAAGCTGAACTACTTAAAGACAGACTAAACAAATGATCTGGATAAAATAAGATTAAAACATTCCAAATAATTTTCACTGTTTAAATCTTTTTATTCAGGAGGAAACCTATTCTGAATGCTTTAGAGCTATTTCTATATTACAAAAGATATTTTGAAAAGCTAATGAAAAAGAGTGAGAACTAGCTAAGTTAACCCAGAAGTGGTGAGGTCTGCCCTGTGCCCTCTGTGCACCTTCTCCTGGGACCCACCTGTCTCAGACCCCAGAGGCCAGAAGACATCAGGGACTACCAGATGGGACCCCAAACCACTCCCCCAATTCCCTGCCTACTGGCGCCTCTGGGCAAACCCAACAGAAGGGAGGTCTGCACTATGCCCTCTGTGTACCTTCTCCTGGGACCCACCTCTACCTGATATCTCAAAGGCTGAAAGCCATCAGGGACTAACAGGCCCCAGCTCTCATGCCACTTCAGAGGCCGGAAGCCATCGAGGACTACCAGTTGCCAGCAGCCATCACAAACTACAAAGGCTCTACCCTTCTATCCCAGGAGGTCCAATGGGGAACAGGAACAACAAACCAACACCAGAGGCAATCAGATGACTAGAGGTGAGCATAAGAACACAAGCAACAAACCTCAGGACCACATGGCACCATCGGAACCCTGCCATCCTACCACAGCAAGCCCTGGATATCCTATCAAACCTAACAAGGAAGGAAACAACCTTAAATTTGATGTAATGAAAATGATAGAGGAAAATAAATCCCTCAAAGAAATACAGGAAAATATAATAAAACAGGTGAAGGGAACGAACAAATCCCATAAAGATATTAAATAAATACAGGAAAAAAATCAAATAGGAAAAGGAAATGAATAAAACTGTGTAAGACCTGCAAATGGAAATAGAGGCAATAAAGAAAACACAATCTGAGGCAATACTGGAGGCAGAAAATCTAAGCAAAGAACAGGAACTACAGACACAAGCATCACTAACAGAATACAAGAGATGGAAAAGAGAATCTGAGTCATAGAAGATATGTTAGAAGAAATTGATACATCCATCAAAGAAAATGCTAAATCTAGCAAAAAACATCCAGGAAATTTGGGACACTATGAAAAGACCAACCCTGAGAATAAAACAAATAGAAGAAGGAGAAGATTCCTGGCTCAAAAGCCCAGAAAATATTTTCAACAATATCATAAATGAAAACTTCCCTAACCTAAAGAAAGAGATGCCCATAAAATTACAAAAAGCTCACAGAACAACAAATAGATTGGACCAAAAAAAAAAAAAAAAAAAAGAAAGAAAGAAAAAGAAATTTCCCTTCTCATATAATAATCAAACCACTGAACATACAGAACAAAGAAAGACTATTAAAAGCCACAAGGGATAAGGGCCAAGTAACATATAAATACAAACCTATTAGAATTTACAACGGACTTGTCAACAGAGACTTTAAAAGCTAGAAGGGTCTAAATGTCTATGGATATAAATGGAGAGTTCACAAAAAGAAATAGAAGTTAAAAAAGAATGTTTATCATCAGTAGCAGTCTTGGAAATGCAAACCAAAACACCTTTGGGATTTTATCTTACCACAGACAGCATGCAAAGGTTAACAAAACAACTGACAGCAAGTGCTAGGATGAGTGTAGGGAAAGGGAACCCTTATTGACTGTTGGTGGGATTGCAAATTGCTCTAGCCACTCTGGAAATCATTATGGCCAAATTCTCAAAATGCTAAAAATAAATCTACCTTATGACCCATCTATGCCTCTCCTTGGCATATGCTCAAAGGGCCCAACATCCTACACCAAAACAAGAACAAACAAACAAAAAACTTGCTCAGCCAAGTTGAGCAGCCAAATTGCTGCTCTACTCACAATAGCTAGGCAGTGGAAACAACCTAAACACCCTTAACTGACAAATGGATAATGAAAATGTAGTCTGGATTCACTATGGAATACCATTCACCAGCAAAATAAGTAAAATAAAATAAGAGGAAAGAAAAGAAAATTTCAGGTATATGGATAGAACTAGAAAAAATTATATTGTAAAAAGTAATGCAGACCCAGAAAGACAAACATCATAGCTTCTCTCTTGTCTGTGGCTCCTAACTCCAAGTCTCCAGAGATGACAATTATAACCGGAAACAACTTCAGGAACCAGGAAAATAAAAATGGAGCATGGGGGGAAGGGAGCATTAGAGAAGGGAATAGCAGGATATAAGTGATTCCAAGGAGCAAATGAGAAAAACAGAAGGTGGCTTTAATATTGTAAAGAAGAAGGAGATCAACGTACCAGGAGAGGGAATGAGGAGGACAAAATAACAGAAAGGATAACTGAAAAAAGCTGTAAGAAATGATATTATTATTTATTTACCTAAAATTATATATAATACATATATGTGTATGCATATACATATACCTTGAATGAAACATTTCAGCCTATATTGAGGAATGCTGCTCCTGTGAAGTCATAGAACATCTAATAAAACCCCAATACTAACATTAGAAGCCCCTAGTATTAAATTCGGGAAGTAGAGAAATGGTTTAGCAGTTAAAAACCCTTGGTGCTCTTTCAAAGGACATGAATTGGGTGCCCAGCACCTATGTTGATTGGTTCACAAACACCTAAAATTCCAGCTCCAAGGGATCCAATGCCATCTCAAGCTTCCTGGGTACCCATACTCATGTGGTTACACACACACACAATAGAAATAAATCTTTAAAAATAATACTAAATTTAAAAGGGAAATGCTAAATTCAAAGATAGGAAGATTTAATATTGTATATACCACTTTTTTTCTCAAACAAATCTATTAAATAAGAGCAATTCTAGTTAACAACAGGTTTGTATCAATATGGGTGCTATTGAAAACATGAAGGAAATGGAGGTGAGAATGCAGAAACATATAAGATCACTTGACAAATGCAGGTGACACTGAGAATCGGTATGGAAGTGGAGGCTAATTCTATGAATAGTGCTGACACGATGGTTATCTACTTGGAAGAGATGAGATTGGATCAAATCAAATCTCCCATGATGGGAAAGATAATTCCAGATGAATATAAACTCAAATACAAGAGGGAATTAATATTTCAGATGAGTGGTAAAGATGATCTGTAAGACTGAAAAATGTGAAAACATAACAATTATTACACAGATGTTTTTATGGTCTGTGTGCCTAAGGAAGTATGTGAAACATGGCTGCACAAGCATTGTTTGACTTGTAGACTATTAAATAGTAAAAACTGGGAACAATCTATCCTTCAACAGGAACACAGATAAGCATGCTACTATATAATGAAATATAGCAAACAAAGGAAAAGAATGCACAAAAGCTTTATATATCAGCTTAAAACAACTCTACAATCAGGACAGCAGGGAAGATCCCAGCTGGACAGGAGATACGCACAGTTTTCAGGGCTAAATTGCTGTCTGCTTTCTCAGGCTGGATGTTAGGTGTATGGCACCTGAAAGAAGTGGTGTACATGGACGTAGAAAATGTTCTGCATATCTAGCATTAGCATATTAAAGAGAAAAGTAATATTTACATTATGTTTCACATACTATTTGAGGTGGTTTGTCAAACTTTTAAAAATTCCCTGCTTAGGCTGAAGAAGTTGCGAGAACCTCATCAGTTTCTCGGAGCTAGGGATATGACCAATCCCTCGTATATATCCACTGGCCAAGACCAGTTTCAAAAATGGAATCAACTTAAACAACCACTGAGTTAGGGTCATTCAGAACAAAGATGCACAAAAGGATAGTTTTCCTGCATATTTAGCATTATACAGGCCAAATTTTGAAGATACAGTGAGAATGATTTTGTTGCCTTTTAAAAAGTTTTATTATTGTTGTTATTTATTCATCAGATCACAAATACAAATTTAGGACACTATAGGAAGCTCATAGTAGCACAGCCTGTGGTCCACCCTAGAGTAACACACTTCATCATCATCATGGTTGCTGGAATTTAGCAACTCTATTGGCACAAGTATTCTGACATATCGAGAAATAAATTGTTAAGATCTAAAATTATTAATATGTTCTAGTGAACTCTGATCATTTACTGAATCTTTTTTTTCTCATGCCCTAAGTATTAAGAAATATGTCCCAGGGTGCGGTAGGGGGGCTGGAGAGATAGCTCAGTGGTTAAGAGCACTTCCAGAGGTCCTGAATTCAATTCCTGACAATCATATCATGGTTCACAGCCATCTATAATGTGATCTGATGTGGTTTTCTGGGATGCAGCATGCAGGTGTACATGCAGACTGAGCACTCATATACATACAATTAATGAATCTTCAAAAAAAAGAGAAATATTTACCAGTGATAGTCTTAGAAATTATATATATATATAATTTCTATACACACATATATAATTATATATAATAAATTATATATATATATATATAATTTATTAAGCCAAACCAGCTTAATACAGGGAATTGAAAGGACTATTTTCTTATGTTTAAAATTCCAATGCAAACCAACTGCCTGAAACAATGATGTGTATTGAATCTCAAACCTAACATTTGTCTCTCCATCCTTACAAAATGAATATGTGCTTATTTAAGCATTGACAAGGTAGTCATGGGTAGAACTCATATTATTTTAGCGATCAGAGGTGACAGAGTTGAAATATTAAGGCTAGACTAAAAGATAGGTGACCGGGCTCCAGGCTGGTGATATGCCAGGGAGGGGGATTGGAGGTCTTGAAACATACTTTCTGCAAACTAGGATAGTGTGCAATCATGGTCTGTTACACCGTGTGTGATAGGTAGACTCCAAACCTATGATGTGACTAGCATTTGGATGTGGAAGATGACACTGTGGCTCTTACTTGGATCCACTGTCCTGACTATTCAGACTTCTCATCATTTGTAACATTTCTGTATTCTAATGTTGAAACCCTCTCCCAAGATGAATCACAAATCATTTCAAGTAGTTGAAATAGTTAGCAAAAACAAATTTCTAAGAAACAAATACCTTAAAATGTGAATAAATATAACATTGAAAGAGCTATGTTGTCAAGATGAATTACTTCTTTTACTAAAAGGAGGAATCACAAGGAGATGCCACAACTACCCACAGAACTATGCATTTTTATCAACAAATTCAGCACATCAGACCCACCAAACCACAGGAGAGATTTTTCTAAATTCAACTTCCTTTGATTCAACACACGAATATTTATGAAGCAGAGACTTCCCATTGTCTCTTAAAAATTGATTTCTTAAAATGTTCAACATCTTCTATCATTAGGGAAATGTAAATCAAAACAGCATTGAGATTCTCTCTCATTCCAGTAAAACATTGTTCTCATCAAGATATCGAGCTACAAGAAATGCTGTTGAGGATAATAGAGGTCAAACTTCTGCAAGTGACCTAATTTAGTTCAGCCACTATGGAAACCAGCCTGTGGCTTCCAACAAAACTAACAGTAGATCTTTTATAGGATCTAGATACATTGCTTCTGAATGTTCCTCAATGGAGATGAGTATGTCCACCTCAGAGTCACCTACACATCCTTGTATAAATTGTGTCACTATTCTCGGCAGCCAAGGTATGTTATCACTGTAAGTGTCCATTTATGAATCGATAGAAAAAATATGCTGTATATAATGTTCTAGTGAGTCCTAAAGAATAATAAAATTATGTCATTTGCATAAAAATGGATGGAAGCAGAGATCATCATGTTAAGCAAAATAAACCAGACTTACAAAGACAAATATCACATGTTTTCTCTCATATGCAGGCTCTAGATTGCTTTTAAAGGCATGTAAGTATATTAGAAAGAATTAAGGAAAAGAAAGAACAGCAGGAGGTGAGGGATATGCAAGAGGACAATAGAGTAACTGTCATCAAAGTACATAGCATACATGTGTGAAAATGTCAAAATCGAGCATGAAACCCACTGTTTTGTCGGTATGACAGAGTATGTCATGGAGAGACTTGAACAGCATTTTCAATACATTTTGGGGCAGCATGCCTTCTTTCTCAACCCTAAACACACTTAATCACATATCCAAACTCTAGGTTATAAATATCATTGGCAAAAGTTAATGAGACCCTCAGAGAAGACATTTGTTGAATGGATAGGTTCTATGGAGAATTCTATGAACTAGAAGAGGAAGAGGTTAAATGAAAGAGAACCTGGGAGGGTTTTTTTTTTCTTTTAATGAAATTAAACATATAATTCAGTTATTTCACTACAGGTACATACCTGAGAGAGAAGAAAGTCTGCATCCATCCAGTAGGTACATGCTTCAGTCAGCATTCTCTCACTGTGGTAGAATCATAAGATAATTAACATTTTAAAAGCCAATATTTATTTTAGTTCATGATTTTGTAAGTTTCAGTCCTTTATTCTTGCTCCTGTTTCTTTGGCCTTGAGCAGCACATTACAACATAGTGGAAGCATAAAGCTGGAAGATTCTGTTCATTTTGTGATGGCTAATGTGGTAGTTTGAATAAGATTGACCACCATAGGCTCATATATGTGAATGTTCATTCATCAGGGAGTGGCACTACTTGAGAGGGATAAGAAGGTGTGGCCTTGTTGAAGTAGGTATGGCATTGTTGGAGGAAGTATGTTAGTGGGTGTGGGCTTTGGCACTTCAAAAGCCCAAACCAATCCCAGTGTCTTTCTCTTTCTGTTACCTTTGGATGTGGATATAGAACTTGCAGCTACCATGTCTGCCTACATGCCACCATGCTCCCTGCCATGAGGATAATGGACTAAACCTCTGAAATGTAAGCAAGCCCCTATTAAATGAATTTTTATAAGAGTGGTCATGGTCATCGTGTGTCTTCACAGCAATAGAAAACTGACTAAGGCAGGTAAGGAGCAGAGGAAATGAACAAGAAAATGTTAACAACCTAACTACCTTCCACTAGAACCTCCCTTCTAAATATTCCACCACTCCCAATAGTGACACAGACTGGGGACAAAGGCATCAACACATAGACCTCTGTGGATCATTCAAGAATCAAACTGTGGAATACACCAGTACTCACAGACACTTGATTCACAATAACTTAGAACTGAGTACAATTCAAATCAGTATGAACAAGTAAAAACTAAATTTATATAGTATGAATCAATAATAAAAAATAGTAAAAGTGAAAGAGTTATTGGTACACACAATTTCGTGGATATATCTCAAAGGTTCTTAAAACCAGATACAAAAGAGTACGTGGATCCCACCCACCTGATTCTAACTCTACCTCCAGAGAGATCTTGCACTGACATGTAGTTACCTAAAAATAGTCACACTTTAAAATAAATATTTAATAACTAAGAATAAATACTATATGATTTAATTGATATAAAACTCTACAAAATCCATACTAATTTATGAAAGCAACAGGTAGATTAATGGTTGCCTGGGGACTGAGTCTGGGGGGAATTGACTGGAAAGGACATAGGAAGTCTTAATTGAATTCTTGTCTAGAAAGGTTACTACATAAGAGTTTAAATTTGTTAAATCCCATCTTACTTAAAATGTGTAAATTTTAATTGGAATTATATTTTTAAAAAATAATAATGTATATACACACAGAGAGGGTGCCTAAGAAGAATTCTGCAATAATTAGAAGAATTTAGGCTTAAAAAGTCAATTATATCAGCAGTCTTTGTATAACCTGACTCCCTTTAAGAAACAAACGTCTTACAAAGGAGAAAGCCTTTTGCGATAGGCTATAAACATTCATAATTACATTTATATAAAGCTCCCGAAAATAAGGCTGATCAATAGTGACACAAAGCAGATAGATCAGTGCTTGCCTGGGGTCAGCAGCAGACTGATGACTGAAAAACAACATTTGAGAACATTTGAAGTGACAAATATGTATAATCTATTGCATGAGTACAGACAGTTAAGATCATGAAACGATTGCTGAAATTCCACACAAACTTCAACTTCACAAAGAGAAGTGATCCAGACTATTGTAACAGCCTCATGATTTTATGAACTAGTCAGACCACATCAGAAATGCCAGGTTTAATTATGGAGGATGAGTGATAAGTAGAATTCTTGAAACAAGGACACAAGAGATTCTACCCCCAAAACATGGAGTCAGAACAGTAAAGAACATCACAGAACTTCCCAAATCCTTGAGGTATCGAACACATGAGAAAAGTAAAAATGGATTTGCTCTGTAATAAAAGTTAAGAGTTGATACACGTAAAATATAAAAGCAGAAATACCTCAAAGTACAGATGCTGAATCTCTCTGGTAGTTCATAGTGGTTTGAATTATCTCCTGATGCTCCAGGTGGCCTGTCACTGGGGGTCATTAAGTAAACAAATTGTACACATATCTCATGGGAAGTAGAAGTAGACATCACTGACTAGAGGCTTGGGAAAATGGAATTTGACCCAGCCCTATTGGTGGAAAATATTAGAAGTGGATAGTAGGGCATACGAATGGAGCAAGTGGGTAAGTGAGAGAGGCACTGCCCATGGAATGATACAATGATGGAAAAATAGGAAGCAAAGTCTCTTAGTCTTGATATCCTAAGAAACCAAGCTGACTAGAATATACTGTTCCTATTAAGGAAAAGTGCAAAAATTAGCCCAGAAAAATAAAAGGGCCTTGACTTTAAAACAGGAGTTTTAACACTTGACTATAATGAACCAGCTCTTTAGGGCAACCCTTTCAAATACTTCTCACTTTGGTAGAATGCCTGCCTTCCTCATTCACATCCTTAACAAAGGAGGTAATTTAAGGAAGGGAAGGCAGCCTCTTGGTTTGCTTCTGAGATTCAGAGGGTAAATCACCTCTGGGAAAAATTAAATTGGGGTGAGGGGAGTGAAGAGTATTGTGGGAGAAAGCAAAGACTCAAACTAGAGGCAATGGTTGAGGCCAAATCCTTACCTGATCCCTCAGTAATGGGAAGTGATGTGGCATCCTAATGAGAAAGAGGAGCATACATGATCAACAACAGTGGCAACAATAAGAGGAGAAAGAGAAATGAAAAATGATCTCATGGGGAAAGGTAGGCTGTTCACGTGATTCTCCTTGCACAGGTAGGCCATGTGCTTTAAGCACAAGCTGGCATATAACACAAGAGAGTGAACATCCACAACTATTTGCTGCATTTGTGTTTCCCTGTCGTTTTGAGAAGAATGGGTTCTCTGCTTCATTGAACACAGTAGTTAAAACAAGTGAAAATTAAATGCTGACTTGGTCTAATTAAAGTGTAATTCTCAGTGCAGCATTGCAGAGAATAAGAAAGTAAAAAGAGATTTATTACATGTGTATTTGGAGCAATATATGGAGAAATTTTTATGCAAAACATATATGGAGAATTGGCTGCAAAATATCCTTATGAGTCAGCCATGTCGTAAAAGCAGCAGTTATTACAGTTTTAATGTAACCTGCAAACTATTTCCAATGCATTAAATGTTCTAGCAGCTGGAATTGCCAGTCAAAGAAATTAAATTCTTAAAGTCTGAGGCAAGAGGCCCAAAATCCAAACCTTTTTTTCAATATTGCTTAGGTAAACATTGTTTTGTTCAAACATCTCTATGTATTAAAATATATTTAAATGTTCATCAGCATTTAAATGAATTCAAATAAAAATGAGTTCTGATCTATCTAAAATGTTGTTAAACCTTTAATGGTAATAAGGTGGGCAGCAAAATGGTTATATTGTGGGAGAATTACGTGCTTCAAATTTTCAAAAATATATCTAATGTATCATACATATTTTCATCAAGTCTTTAACTTCTAAAAAGATACTCTGTAGTAAATAAGAGGAAAATATAAGAGGATCAACACAAAATGTTGAGGAACCAGAGTATCTTTCAATATTGCAGACAACTTAAGTGTCTTCTACTAGGGAATGAATTAAATAAATCATAGTTCATATATAAAGTGGAATATTACATAACTGTTGGAAGAAATGAACCTGGTGTATGTTAATAAAATCTTCACCAACCCCACATCTGACAGAGGGCTAATATCCAAAATCTACAAAGAACTCAAGAAATTAAATGCCAAGAAACCAAATAATCCAATCAAAAAATGGGGGACAGAGCTAAATAGAGAATTCACAAAAGAGGAATCTCTAATGGCTGAGAGACACTTGAAGAAATGCTCAACATCCTTAATCATCAGAGAAATGCAACTCAAGATGGCTCTGAGATTCCATCTCACACCTGTCAGAATGGCTAAGATCAAAAACTCAAATGACAGCACATGCTGGTGAGGGTGTGGAGAAAGGGGAACCCTCCTCCATTGGTGGTGGGAATGCAGGCTTGTGCAACCACTATGGAGGTCAGTCTGGTGATATCTTAGAAAACTTGGAATAGCTCTGCCTCAGGACCCAGCCATACCACTTCTGGGTATACACCCAAATGCCTCTTCATGGAATCATAAGGAAGTTTCCTCATCTATGTTTATAGCAGCCTTATTTGTAATAGCTAGAAACTGGAAACAACCCAGATGTCCCTCAACCAAAGAATGGGTTAAAAAACTGTGGTACATCTACACAATGGAATATTATTCAGCTATCAGGAACAATGAAATTATGCAATTTGCAGCCAAATGGATGGAACTAGAAAAGCTCATCCTGAGTGCACTAACCCAGACTCAGAAGGACACATATGGCATCTATTCACTTATAGTAAGATTTTAACTATATAGTAGAAGGTATCGATACTACAACTAACACACCAAAGGGAACTTGGACATAGACTTCTTATTTTTAATTTTTATTTTTAATTTATTTTTTATATATTAGTTATATTTTTTTCTATTGTTTAGTCTTTTTTATCTATTGTATGCTTATTGGTTTGTTTGTTTAGTAGTTCTCTCTCCCGGGCAACGAGACACTTTTCACTGATGGTACTGCTTCGTAGATCCCCAATGAATGAAGAGGCTCTTGGCCCTCATACGACCTCTCAACTGAGATGAGGGACTGTTATATAAGGATACCCCACCCCAGAGAAATGGGATGGAAGGGTTAGGAGGTAAAGAAAAAAAATAAAATGGGATGTTTTGGCCTTTTACTACTAATTGTCATAAACTGTTTAGGATAATTAAGAAATGCAAACTAATGGTTATGCAAGCCAGTCATTCTGTTAGGTACTATGACAGCCTATTATAGTTACTTGCTAAGCTAATCAGAAATAAAGCTGCTAAGAGACAAGCAACATCTGCTTACCCTAATATAAGAGATAGATAGGGCCTCTTCAAAAACCTCAAGAGATCTGCAGAATATGGCATTCAAAGATGTTTTCTTAACTTTAGATTCTTTTTATATCAAGACATATCAACTCCTGACAGCACCCCCTATTCTCCTCCAAGTAGAAGTTGAGCATCAAAGAATCTCCAGTGGGAGATGATTGAATTAGTCGCAAGCCTATCTCTTGTTAGGAAAAGCCCCTTGCTCCAACTGTAGACAGAATGCTGTCCAAAAAGGACAAAAATTGGAAGCAGGTAAGTCGACAGCCTACCTCTGCCAAGACAGGGTAGGTAAGTCCTTCATAACCCCTGCTCTATAATCAATGTCTGTCAGAGAAACGGGGCCAAATGACTGAAGATCGATGCTGTAATGTATGGAGAGAAAATGGGAACTGTCCAGGCAGCCACTGGTATGTCATTTCTTATTTTGGGAAGCTGCAGGCCCTGTACTTCCTATAAAATCAGATATATTTATCCCTCTCAGGTCTCTGAGGTGGTTGAAGAACAGATAGCTAGAGTCTCATAATTTAATTTTGAGTTGTTTAAGAGTCAAGAGAGTGTTATAGATCTAAGAAGATACTTTCAAAATTGTGTTGCAAGTTAGTATGAATGTTGAGTCAGATATAGACCTTTAAACTCATGGAGATGTTTAGATAGTAGAATGTTAAAGTCAAGTACCAAATACATATGGACTGGTCATTGGGAATGTACGTTAAGCCATATAACCCTCATAACTGTGGCCTAATTACCTCTGTTGTACTGTATTGTATTTATTATTATAAGAGAAAGAGCCATTTGTTGGACTGAAAGGGGAAACTGTAGGGGGAAATAAGATATACCTTAAACTTAAAAGAAAAAAAAAAAAAGGGAAGAGGATGGGGGGTTGAGGGTGGGAGGGTGGGACTGGAGGGGGAATAGGAAAGGGACTGCGATTGAGATGTAACTTGAAGAAATAAAAAATAAAGGAAAAAAATATGTGTCAATATAATATGTTAGATAAAATGAGATTGAAATGCATATACAAAATGTTAATGCTACATTACAGGTTTAGCATGCTGCAATTTAAGTTGAATTCTACTCATGAAAAATTCTGGAAGACTATTTTTAGTTATTAAATATGTCTGGGTCCAATTATGTGATTGTTTTCACTTCTAGTCCATAAAGTTTGTGAGTTATGAGTTTATATTGTGGTCAGCTAAACAACTTATTGTAGCAGGCACTAATGATGTTCACTAAGTGAATCAGAAGTGGTTTGAGCAGGGGGCTGGGGCAGAATGTAGTCAACGTTGTCAGTGCTAAGAAGTCTAATAACTTTGAAGCTGGAAACTGGGACGCGCCATTGTCATTCATGACATCACCTACAGACTGCTTCAGAAACACTAATAAGTCCTATTATGATTTCAGTAAAGAATCCAGGAAGTAATGGACAACAGTATAAAGAAGTGCCATTAATTTCAAATGACAATGGTTTATTTTGGACAAAAGTGACAGTCAGGGAGTAGAATGAACAAGCTGCAGTATGACCAAGCCACTCTAGGTGCTGCATGCAGTTCAGGGGATGAGAGGTCTCCTAACCCAAGGCAAATAAGGAAGGTCCTGCTCTCAGGAACACCCAGTACTCAGGGGAAGCAAGAGGAAGGTTCATGCAATCAGGATGCTTCAATCTCTGGAAATAGGTATTGCAAATCTACCACAAGGCCGGTTACTATATTAGTTCTTGAACACTTTAATACCTACAGAAAAGCACAATGGAAATGTATGGACTAGATGAGAAAACAAGGAGAAAAGGAGAGAATAAAATTGAGATAAAGACTCACTGACAAGACAGCCTGTTAAGGTCCCTACTTCTTTTTCACCATGATTAAAGACAGTGGTGATGATGATAAGGTGTGTGTGATAGGGACAGCCTGCAGGTTACAGGAAGGAGAGCAATAATAAATGATGGCTTTTAAAATGCAAATTATTGAATACAGAGTGAAGGAAAGGTCAGGGCATAAACACTATCGGGAAAGTTAGTGAGACTGAGTTTTGTCCTGGATAGATAAACTGCCATCCCCAGCCTTGCCCTCATCAGCATTGTGGTTAGAGTTAGCATGGATACTAACCTGGGTGTTAATCTGATGAAAACACGAAGTCTAAAAACTAATGGTGACTGGTAAAGTCAGAATCTGCATTTTACCAAGTTCCAAAAGTGATTCACAATAATATCTCACTTTGAGAAATATTGATCTATGATAGAAGTGCCCACGTGACTACATGGACTCAACAGGTAAATTGGAAATGGAGTTATAACCAACAATGGTCTAGAACTGTTAATTCTACAGAGTCTACACAACAAAATATTGAGTATCTTTTGAGAGGAGGGAGTAGAAATGGAGAAGCATTTCTGAATTTTTCTGTTAAGGTGCATTCTCCACCAGGGAAATAATCCAATCCAGGCCAAATTAGAATATATAAAGGCAGGTTTATTGGACACAGCTTTTGTGGGGAGGAAGGGGAAAGGGAAAGGAAGGAAGAGCATGCACATGCAGAGAGCAAGAGATACAGAGAAAGAGAGAGAGAAGAGAGCAGTGGAGAGAGCACAAAATCTCCCAATTATATAGGAAAGGGCTTCTGGGAAAGGGGAGAACAGGAAGGGGTTGAGGCATGCTGGGAGAACCTGGAGGTCAGGTCCTGGGTCTAAGTCCCACAATTTCTTCTGTGCATCTTTAGAGAAAAAAAAAGAGGGAGGGCATATAAAATAGGACATTAAGAAAATTAAACTGGCCGGGTGTGGTGGCGCACTCCTTTAATCCCAGCACCTGGGAGGCAGAGGCAGGCAGATCTCTGTGAGTTCAAGGCCAGCCTGGTCTACAGAGTGAGTCCAGGACAGTCAAGGGTACCCAGAGAAACCCTGTCTCGAAACCTTAAAAAAAAAAAAAGAAAAGAAAAGAAAGAAAGAAAAAGAAAATTAACCTGGAAAGACTCTGTGTATGTCAGATTTTTGAACCTAGGAAGAGGAAACATTGATAAACACTTCATGAGGAATTATGATCTACTGGAGAGGGATACAGTGATTTTGATCCTGACTGCCTAAATGCCTCTGTGCTAAACACTTGGACCTTGGATAATGCTTCTCAAGGGTGGTGGAATGGTAGGAGAGCAGGATGGAGAATGAGGTCAAATGAGCATATGAAGGAGACCATTTGGAAAACAGAAAGACTAAAAAACAGTACCCATGAAAGACAATATGAAATGAAGGAAGTGCCAAAAACACCACACTATGCAGATGATCTAGAAACACCCAAGTACCCTGGGCTCAGGCAGCACTGAGATTCGGACATTGCCTCCAGCTTTGAGCCACTTCCTCTCTTGGAAGAGCTTTCTTTCCTTCTTAAGAAACCCAGACCCAGAAAGAAACACATGGTATGTACTCACTCATATGTGGATACTAGGCATATGGTACAGGATAACTATCTTACAACCCACAGACCCAAAGAAGACAGGAACCTAGCATAACTATCCTCTGAGAGACCCCCATCCAGTAAGTGGATCAAAACAGATGCTGAGACACACAGCCAAACATTAGGTGGAGCTCTGGGAGAATTGTGGAAGAGAGAGAGGAGAAATAGAGGGATCCTAATGGGAGAGGAACTCCACATGAAGACCAACAGAACCAACCAACCTAGGCCCCAAGAGACTTACAGAGTCTGAGGTACCAGCTAAAAAACATATAGATTGGATCTAGGCCCCCTACACATATGTAGCTGATAGGCAGCTTGGTCTTCATGTAGATCCCCTAGCAAGTGGAGCTGGTTTTGTCTCTGGCATGGACTCTGTTGCCTATTCATGGAACATTTTATCCCAGTTGAGCTGCTTTTTCTGGTCTTGGTGGAAGAGGATGCTCTTAGCACTGATGCAATTTAAGGAACTGTGGTGGGTTAATGGGGGGTGCTCCCCTTATCTGAGGAGAAGGAGAGTAGGGAGAAGGGGAGGAGGGTGGGAGAGTGGGACCAGGATGCTGTGATCAAGATGTAACTTGAATAAATAAATTAATAATAATAATAATTAATAATAATAAACAGTAGAAAAAGAAAGAAACTATCTCCGATTCTAGCACTATCCATCTATTTCTGGCCTATCTCTTGCTCTTGCTTGAGAAGTAAGAATCTAGAAGTGACACTGAGTTTCTACTAGACCCTGAGATGGACATCTGTAATGATGACACTTGCAAGAGGTAGAACTTAATGGGAAACTGAGTCATGGCTGGCCTTTGAACTGAATCAAGTTTGCCTTTCATGGTTCGTTAAGTGTTATAGAAGTGGATCAGTTCTCATGTGAATGAATCATTACAAGAAGCCTGCCCCCTCCCTTGTCTCTTGCTTTTTCTCTCTCACCATATGACCTCTCTGTATGATAAGTGTTCATGCCACATGGTGCATTCTACTATGAAACTATTCAGATTATGATGTAGGTCCCATGTCATAGGCATCAAGACTTTAAGCTAATACACTTCTTTCCCATATAATGTGCCCAAACTCTGATATTTTGTGGCAACAATCCAAAGACCCTAAGATAGAGAAATTCTGATTAATGATTTTATTCATGCAAATTTAGACTCTGTATATAAGCTTGAATCAATATGGTCAGCTACAGTCAGAATACCACAAAACTTATAACCATAGAATAAGTTACTGTACCACTGTGATAGAGCCCAGCAAGGAAGGAACATTAGAACTTTATATATATACTATAAACTGTAACTATCAAGAAAAAAATCATTACATACTCTTTCAGATTCAAAAAAAATTTAAGAATAATCTTAAACAGAATACCAACTTTGTCCATAATAGCCATGATTTATGGCCAGTGGAATGAGCTTGATTTCAAAATCATACCAGTTCCAATAGGGCCACAAGTATCTGTTCAGATTAAACCTCAGATCACATGAAACCACCCCAAATTCGGGGTGAAAACAAAGAAAGCTGTTCTGAGAGGAGCTGTATGTGAGTGAGCACCCTGATATGTGAAAGGTGTGGCCAATGAGCTCATAGATGAAAGAAAATCATTGCCCAGTCTTGTGAAAGCAACTTCCAACTAAGGCATGCCTGTTCTTCCTAGACACATCTTTGATTCAAACTTACCTTCTAGGGGCAGTATGGACATAGTACTATATCTATACATGTGTGGACATACTACTCAATTAATTCAGTAATGATGCTACTGGACACCCTCATCTGAGATAACCTCCATGTCTATCTTAGGACGACACAATTATAAGACTAAAAGGCAAGGAGAGAAAATATCTCCAGATTACTTGTGTTTTATTACATGTTCCAAAGAGCAAAGGACAATCAATTATTTTAGTTCTGTTGACAGTTTGTTTGAATAGAAATGTCATTGCTCAGCCACCAAATTGCTCATAGGGATAAGTTTGGCAGGAGGGCTCAGAAATTCTAAAAGACCTGAGTCAGAGATGAGAGTGAGATGGCCCTACAGAGACACCTCATTCTGTACCTCCGTGGCATTCACTAGGTTCCGTCGCTCAGAATGAGCCTCTATATCGCCATCAAGTGACATTCCCAGAAGCCTTATGGAGGCAAGTTACAAGCCAGGGGCCAAGTGCCACCAACATGATTCAAAGTAATTAAACCCGGACTGAATTCATTCTCTAAGTTGCTTACAGGTTATCTTAATTGGACTTATCTACATTTAGACTCCATGAGAGTCCATATAAAGGCAGCCTTGTTCTGCTAGAGCAGTACGTAGAGAGTGACAACCCTGAGTCACACTCAATTCATTTTTAACCGAAATAACCAGTGATCTTTACAACATCCATTGGATTAAAACACAGAAGATTTAATGTATTCTTGGAAGTTACCGAAATAGCCAAATCATGACAGAGCTAAGAGAATTATTTCTGTCAGTGCAAAAATAGATTCAGATAAACTGGGAAGTGACCTGCTTTGTAATTTGGTCATCATGATATATGAAATAAAAGTCAGTGACAGACCAGTTGATTGAGTGTTCCACATACACAGGGCCTGAAGTATCTGCTGTGGGCAAGTGCTATTTCTCCAGTTTCTGCAACAATGATCAATGGTCTGTCCAAAGGTAAGTAGACATAGGTGGCATTTCCAGAGTGGACACCTGCTTCCTGGGTTTCCAAAATGTTTTCATGGAGAAGCTGGATGATCAGTAGCAGCAACTCTTATAGTCACAGTTATTCTCTATTTGAACAACGTTTCACGGGAACTCTCCAGGTTATGGTAAACTCTCTTGGCCGAGATAATACTAGCACTCAAAGAAGTTCCAAGCACTCTTTCACTTGGCAGACATCTAAACCCATTTTTATTATTTTCCTGGCTTGAAATCACAGACGGGGGATTGGGTTGTGATCTTTAATCAAGATTCTGAAAAAAAATGTGGGTCCCCCTCTGTTTGGACATGAAACACACAACCTTTAGGAAGCCTCAGTACTGGTGTTTCCAGACTGACAAAGCACCGTGTGGATGCTTGCCGTTGGGATTCTGAAATGGATATCTCTACCACAAAGAAACATTTTAGGTTTGGCACATCATCACAGGTGAAGGTGGACACGAACCCACGTGATGTTTAAGCCTCATTGGGGTGTCTTTTCCTCCAAATTTCTTCTTTCAGTCATTTTTGATGTCACACAAGTAAATGTCCTGTGTCCCATCAAGATAATCAAGGGTGATCTCTCTCATTTCTGCCAACCACATCACGGAAACATTCACAATGATATGTTATGTGACCTGACAGTAAACTGCCCTAACTCAAAATGATATTAATATTTTAATTAAAAGAAACCCACAAAGAATATTTAAAAGAGCATATGCAGAGGGTAACAGAAAACCTCATTTCTGTATCCCTGATCAGTTTGCCATGTGCATCAGCAGTTCCTGGCCCAAAATATCCCCTCACATAAAACATGGTTCTTTGAAACTCTGTGCTTCAACATCTCCAATCTACTGCATGTGACAGGCTTTTTCCCATGGTGCTCCACTTCTTAAGTGACACCTTTTTCTCCTTCACTTTTGGATCTCTGTCAGGACCAGTAGCATCTTCACCAGGAAGTTAGCTCTTGTCATTCATTTACAAGGACACATTTCTACAGCAACACACAGATGCCATGTGTACATCTGTTCACAGGTCAGCTTCCCTGAAAAATTCATGTGATTGGACAGTCAATAAACACCGTCACCTATGTACCCCATAAGTCATCCAATAAGGCCTCTGAGTTCCGCAGCTATAGAATGGACACATGTTTGCATGAACAACACACTGAATGATTTCCCAAGTCAGAAAAATTCCCCTCACCATCCTTAGCAGATGTTAGTGGAGGCAGAGATTTGATATGTGCTTGGAAGATAACTAAATGATCCTGCAAGGGTCATTCATGAAGTATCTGATGTGTCATGAAGCTTAGGTTTCCAAGGCTTTAAAAAGCAATCTTTGTTACTGGTTATCTCCTGCATTAAAGTTTTAGCTGAAATTCTCAATTATTGGCACAGAGTACATTTGCACTAACAGTCTTGCATTTGTGATTTGAATAGGATGCTCTATCACTTCTCCCTTATGCTAGTTAGTAGCTGCCATATATAAAATTTCCACCCTTTAAAGAGAAGATGGGATATAAGTATTTGGAGACAAATATCATGGGAGGCCAAGGTGTGAAAAGAGGTTGCAAAATACATACATTGTTCCCCAAGGAGCACAGAATTTAGGTCAAGCCACATCAGGAGCCCACTGACTGCTCAGCCCAGATATTATTATATATTATGTCTTTTTGGAGGTAGAATATTTTAGAATATTTACATTTTCTGCATTCAACTTTATTTTAGAATATTTACATTTTCTGCATGCAACTTAAGACACCTACCTCCTTTTTTGATGAAATGGGCTACAGCTCATTAAAAAAAAAAAAGTCTCTTCCACCAAAGACAAATTTAATTTTAACAAGACTAGACAAGTCAGAGCGGGAGTCCCTCATGTGGGAAAGCAAATGAAGAGGGGAAGAGGAGAAAGGCACACTGCTTCCATATACAAAACTCTCCCCTCTGCAACACAGACAGATTCCAGTGTGAATGTGATGAGCTGATGAGGAATGTTATGCCAGGAAGGGGTATGTTCAAATGGCTTCAGGAGACGGTCTCTCTAACTACAATACTGGGGGTGTCTTGAAGGTACCAGGCACGTCTATGTGAAAAGAACATGAGAGGGACAGACAGAGAGAGTTTAGGGGAATTAACTCAGGAACTGTCTAGCCTACATTAGAGGAGGGGTTAGAATGAGGTTTGAAGTGCTTAGCTGCCCTGAGAGCTCAGGGGGAAGCAGCACACAATGGAACCACGTGCCTGCTCTCAAATTTAAGACATCACTTGTACCATGGAATTATCACTTCTGTTCTTTCACTGAAAGTTGAATGAGGCTTGTGTTGTGGGCTGTACTTCCTACTCTTCCATCTACCTTCAGGGTTTCTGAGGAATCACGTACCCTGTAAGTGCTTCATTATCATGAGATAAGAAAAAACAGAAAACCATTACTCATACATCCAATCCCAGTCTCTATGGGCTTGCTTACTCAACACTAGTCAACCAGTCTGATTAGATAAGCTCCAAACTGTGAACTCTCCACTTCTAAAGCCTAGCAATGAGGAAGCATGCATCTCTAAGGTGTTCTTAAAAATGAGATCTGATGAGCATTAGCCTACAAAAGCCCCACTGGTCTTCATCTAATGGAAGATGAGCTGATTTGATACAGTCATAGTATTTATTAATGTGGATTCCATTGTGTCCGTACAATGCACTTCAGCAGGGATCTCTGATCAAGACATGACATGGAGGAACTTCGTGGATCAGGGTCACCCAAATATTTCTCAGGTTGATGAACAGGCTGGGACCATGCACACAGTAGAACTGGTTCTAGGTCTGGTTTTGGCACTTAATGAAAAGTCAGTTCGTGGTCTCAGGCTTAGTTTTATTATCTGTAAAATGAAGAGTGTACATTCTAAAATCATTTTCAAGTTGAATGTTCTGTGCCTTAGAGAATTTCCCTGAACTATTATTTCATGCTTTAATTTTCATCAACTCTAGCAAGATAGGTTAATGGACCTCTAGTATATTAGGTTAACAAACATAATGAGGTTGGAAAAGAGCTAACATTGCCTCTCTCCTTGCTGCTGCAACTAATATTAGAGACAAAGAAATATTTCACTAGTCAAACAGTGTGTTCTAAGGGTGCCAAGATTTACAACACATTTCTCAGGAAAAAAAGACATTGCCAAGAAGGGAAAAGTAAAACTTTTATTCTATGCATCTGCAATTAAACGTATCTTTCTTGGACTCTGTGCCAATGGCTTTGGAGCTGAAACACAACAAATAGCATTTAATGGTATCTTATCTACTGCACTAAATCCTAACTTTCAATCAAGAGTTCTGCCCTCTAGTGGACAAACTTTCCACCGCAAGTTTTTGTTTTGTTTTGTTTTGTTTTTACATACAACATTGCTTGGACTTAATTGTGTTCTGGTCTGAATCTTGCCTGTGATACAGTATCAAAAGCACAAGGTTTGAGGATAGAGTCCCAATGCTGAAAATTCCATGAGGGCCATTGTGGGAACTGGTGAGTTTAGGAATGAGTCCTGGTTCCTATCTGTTATTTGTTACGGTAAGTGGTTGTGTTAAGTAAATGTAAAAAAGCTTTACAAAAGGTAAAGTGTATTGTAGCTATCCATCTTGATTCCTGGAAAAATGTTAGTCCATGGAACATTGAAACCAACACTAGCAAGCAAACATGTAAGTGAATGAGTAAAAATAAATGACTCCCTTACATTTCCCCCCTTGTTCGCCACCTTTCACACTTAGCCAGTGTGCTCTCGGCATTTGTAAGTGAACACTCTTGGATGAAATTTTAATATCCAACTGCAAACTCATTGCTAACTAACTGAAGAGCTAAAAAATGGGTCTTAAAATCTCTAGACTCAAGCGCACATGTGTACACATGCACAATCACATTAAGGTTAAATAACCTAATAAGAAAATAAAGCCAATTATAAAAACAAGCAGGTTAGCCATGAAAGTAGGGACAATAATGTCATTTCCACTTTAGTCCAACTTAGGATGGCACCTCTTACCAAAACTTCTTTCTAGATGTTACCTATCCTTGGTAAAAATGAATTACTCTGCAGTTTACGAGTGGCCACATACGGGTGATGTGCTATCCATTCTGCATTGTTCTAAATTCTGTTATTGCCCAGATGTTTACGTTGTACCTCACTTAAAGCATAAATTTTTTACTCATCTCAAACCCTAAGACACACACAAGCCCAGCTGAACACATAAAGCAGCCAGATGTTCTTACAAAGCCTTCCTCCTGTTCCCCAGATGTGTTTATTCATTATCCCAGTCCACACAATGCACATGTTCCTCTCCTTAACACAATTTTGAGAGTATTTTTGAAACTGGAAGTCCAGTTACTTAGAGTTTCCTCAAGAAGACATGCTCTTCTTTGAAACTTAAAAAAAAAAAGACTAGATTATCCTCTCCCATGATGCTGTGTACTCATGAGGAAATGTCACATGCAAGATTAGTAAGAAAACAGGATGAGGACCAAACATTAGAAGCAGGACAGTGACAGTGAGGGAGAGGGGCTAATTAGAGGGCTGGGACAAAGTTCAGAAGCACAGTATATTGTTTTAAGAGTGACATTTTATCTATCATCTATTTATCTGTCTGTTGTCTATCATCTATCTATCGATCCATCCATCTATTTATGTGTGGGGGAGTGAATGTGTGCACACATGCATGCATATGTGTATGCACATGCACCAAAACACATCCATGGCCCCCAGAAGACAGTTGTGGGAGTTGGTTCTCTCCTTCCACTGTGTGGCTTCTGGACATCAGCCAAGTTCTCAGCCTTGACAGCAAGCACCTTTTACCTGCAGAGCTGTCTCACCAGCCCAGTCCAGAAACTTAGGATGACACTCCTTACCTAAACTTCTTGCTAGACGTTACTTATCCTTGGTAAAAATGAATTACTCTAAAATTTATAAATGGACACATATGAGTGATGTGCTATCCATTCTGCTTCCTATTCATTGTTCTAAATTATGTTATTTCCCTAGATGTTTATGTTCTACCTCACTTAAAGCATAATTTTTTTACTCCTCTCAAACCCTAAGACACACACAAGTCCAACTGCATATATAAGGCATCCAGATGTTCTCAAAAAGCCTACGTAAATGCAACAGAAGCCATCCCAGTCCTTCCAGGAGTCCATGTATCTCACATCTGTATCTTGTGCCCACTTGAAAACTCCAGCAAGCTCGGAGACTTGAGGGTTTCTCTTCTCTGTGAATGAGGGAACTTTCTACCCGGCCTTCCTGACATGCCCTGCAGCCAAACCAAATCCCCGTGTTCTCTTCACAACATCCCGAACTTGTCCTCAGAGGAACTAATCCACTTTAAACATAAATTTATTTATGTGATTATTTGCCTAATATTTGTCCTCTCTATTAGATGTTAAGCTCTGTTCACAGAAAGTGTTCTGTGTGGTTGTCACTTTATAGCTGATCTAATGCCTAGTACTTCGTAAGTGCGGTGTGTGCTGGATGTCTAAATGAGTAAGCTCGAGGATTGGGCCACACCTGCGTGGTTTTGACCCTTTCTCACTTCCCCTGACAGCCACTTATGTGAATTAAGAACCTAACAGTTGGGGCTGCTGATAGATTCCTACTTTACACAGGCTCACATGGAGCTGCCACACCTCCTGTCCCAGTAAATATTCCCAACACATCAGTCTCCACCAAGCAAATGCACTCATGAGTTTGAGTTACAGTCATTAACATTCAGATTTACTGTGTTTTTTAATTTGAGAGCTGAACTTCTAATAATCGGTTTTATAGATATTGCCTTGAGTTTGGTGAACCACAAAAGATATTAATGTACAGGAAAGAAGATACTTAAATAACTCTACAGTCGACACTATTAATAGAGATAAAGTTTAAACAACAACAACAAAACAGAATTTAATTTGAAGAGCAGACTTACACTACTTAGTCCATTTCACTCTTTCAGTAGAACTAGGTTTGAGAACAACAAATTCTATATCCTTGATGTTGTTGTAACAGTTTCCTCACAATCTGAAACATTCTATCCAGCTGGAAGCTCTTTAAGCAGAAAAATAAATAACTCAAAATAGCTTCAGAAAGTCCCTGGAACTGAGCAAATTCACTATGCCCCTCCCCACCAAAAAGTAAACAATAAAAACAGAGTCCTGCTCAGATGAAAAGAAGCTCAACTTCCACGAATACTCTCAGAGGAGAAAAGCTGCAAAGACTCAGACCAGACCAACTGTCTAGAAGAAGCAGCAACCAGCTGAGCTGCCTGAAAGAGGTTTAGAGCAACTGGAGCACCTGGAAAGGACACTCTCCAACCTGTTGAACTGCCTCAGGGATGTACCATTGTTCCAGGTTCCCATTTTGGTGAGCTGTCACCCATGCTGGGGTAGGCTTTGTTGATACAGCTGTCTTTGAATCATTTCTGTTCCTGGAAATAGCCTATCAACTATATTCTTGTAAGTAAACCCAATAAAATTCATTGGTTCACCAAATTGGACTTTGGTGGTATCTGTACTTTCGTCTGACACGGGTTCCCTATCTGACACTAGTAGATGTATGTGTTGCATCTCCCCAGGCAAAGTTTTGTCATTGAACATGTAAAACAATTATATAATTATGAATATATCTAATGGAATCTGTTTTATTGTTTATGTAATATTATCCAACTGATCTACTCACCAGTCCACAATGAAGATTCATAAAGCAACAGGACTTGTGGTGAACCTAGGACCCCAGGCCCTTTCTTACTTTGTCCTTCCAAATGCAAAATCTGAACTTGCCAATTGAGGTTCTGCATCCTGCTGCCAGCAATCAAGACAGCAACTAGACTGGAGACAGGGTGTTCACAAGCAATCTAATTAGGAAAAATAAGGAAAAGAAAAATAAGGAACAGACAGGTGATTGGAAAAATTTTAATTTTGGCCTAGTAAAAGCCTACAAATATGATTCCTCTCTGAAGATACCAAGGTCAATTTTCAAATGTTCTTAGCCCACTTGTAAGAGTGGACTTGATGATATCTGTGTCAGGGAACGCATACGTGAGACTGAGCTTACTACGTTTCTGCAATTGTGTTTGTCTTCTAGGTCCTCTTCTCTATGTTTTCCAAGAACAATTCCCCTTTACAATCTTCCTGATCCTTAAAACTAATGGTCAGTACATTCCTTCTCTTGGAATAAAATTTAATTAATGGATATACTACCTGTACTTTTAAAAGTATCCAAGAAAGAAGAACATGCTGTGTTACCAGAAACTTTGAGGATTCCTACTTGGGGACCACTGGGAAATCTGGGTCCTCTCTTGAGTTCTCAGTCTTCTTAATAAAGTAATTTAAGGACATGCTCAGAATCCAAATCAAGGGAAGGTCTGTTAGCATTTAAAAGGGTTAGGAGGATAGGTGAAGAGTAAATTTCTGAGCTGACTGGAGGAATGAGAAGGAGCAAAGAGAGAACGCCATATCTTTTGAGACAGGCATGGCAAAACGAAGGTAGCTGTAGATAAAGCCCAGAATGTCTGGTAAAGTATGTCCAGGCTTAACCAATTGCAGAAAAGAAGAAAACGGGGAAGTTATGCGTTTCTGCATAATTCAAAAAGTGGACAGGCTTAACTCAGCCCCATGGCTCAGACTCTTTAAGCTATTATAACGATAGGCTTTCTGGAAAGTAAAAGGGATAATTATTCCTCTTAACTGTTTAGCATGGCTTGAAGTGGTCAGCCTCCTGAGGTGTTGTTTCTTAGCCAGATGATTGACCTGCCCAATTGGATTAACTCTTATGTTTTGTACTGCTTGGAATGTTGGAATGTTAAGTCTCCACCTAGCCCAAAAATCAACTTCTCCCTTAATGGGCTTCAGCCCAATCAAGACATGTATTACACTGTCTATTCTAAAGAGGTAATCCTAACATACGTCAGTAGATGAACTGAAACTGGGAAATAGAAGTCCATTTCACCATGAAAATGGTGATCCAATTCTAATAGAGATCCAATTCTAAAGCTGTTTACCAGATAGTCTTAATGTCTAGACTGGCGTTTTAGTAACCCTGTAAGTATGACCTCCAGGCGGGGCACTCATTTAAGAGGACGTAAGAAACCAGAGCTCTCTCCCATCAAGGCTAGAGAACCAAGGGCACTAGCGACGCTTCCAGGCCCCTGCCCCAACAGCGGCCCAGTTTCTACTCCTGCTCCCGTCGCTTACACACAAAAATGTTTTCTTACCCACAATTTTTATTCATGGGGCACTGGTTTTTCTTTCATTTCCATAACTGTCAACAGACCAATCTGCAGTGGGAAGAGGGTGACGATCTCCCTAAAGTAAGAGAGGTTGGTTTTGTGCGGGTTCATTTCAGGCCGCTGCTTCATCCCATCCACCTTGGAGCACAGCTCCTTATCTCTTCCCGGGATTAATTAGATACATAAAATTCTTTGTTTCCTTAATAAATGGAAATAATTTTCATACAAAACATGTTTTGTTTTTCTGAAAAAAAAATCTCCAGAGTGGAACAAGATAAAATAATTTATATTAAATCTTCTGATTCTGGAAACCACTATTCCTGGTATTATTTCAGGAGACAGAAATATCTAACCTTTTCCATAGTTTAAGACCCTTCCAGTAATTGCTCTCTATCCAATCTCCTTCAACCATCAACTCTGGATTCTTTGGAGTAGAGTTTAGACTCTCTAAATTACATCCAACCTCTTTTGAGCTATGTGTGTGTTGTCCTGTGTAGAGTTTAGGGATGCTCACTTTGAATGGCGCATTAAAATCTCTTGGAAAGCTTTTACAACTTTCAGTTCTCAGGCAGCCATATCTAAGTTAACTTCTTTCGGTGGTAACCGAGCATCAGCAAATACAAACCAGAGATTGAAACATGGGGTCCTATCCCCTGCTGTTAGAGCAGCCCTCTCTCCTCATTCTGTTAATTTATAAGCCCGGTTCTCTTATACCTTTACCCGCTGAGCACAAAGCTGAAGAAGAAGCAAGGAAGGGGCAAAAGAATGAAGAGAACAACTCAAGTTGGGTTAAGGACAGAGAGCAGTCTTTTGCAGTTAATAAGAGCAAAAATTTTGTTCAAGGCAGTTTACTAAAAAATAGAATGGATTCCTTCGGAATTGTTTTCTCAATAGACCAAATTTAAAGGAGAAAGAACAGATAAAAGAATTAAAAAATAGATAACTAATTGAAATGTACGTAATTATCATATTTAAAGATTTAATACTACTATTCTTCAAGTAAACCAGGAAATGATTGATGATAGAGAGACATGTATTTATTTATGTATATACATAGCTATGACTATATAATACATCTTTAATCTATGTTTATATCATTTAAAATATTTATATTTATAAAAGTTATATTTTATTTAAAAATTTATAACTTTTATAAATTAAATTTTATATAAACATTTATATAAATTTTATAAATCTATTTTATTTATATATAAGTACAGATTAAAGATGTGTCTTATACTCCAACCAAACAAGCTGGAGGGGACAAACACTTTTATCACCATGCATGTCCTTCCAAATGGATTAATCAAGATCACTTGAGAATGATACCAAAACCACATGATTCTAAAAAGAGATAAATTGAGCCCATGAGCTACTCTGCATTCTGCCCATTTAAAACAATTTAGCTTGAGTTTCAAAGTGAGAGTGTAGCCAGGTTCACTTCACTGAGCCTATTTGCATATTCATCTGAATGCAAAGTGCAGGATTAAAGTGAATGGCTGTTTAGCTTTCTTCTGCTCTGCTCTCTGCGTGATCCGCCTCTTGCTCACAGGCACACGAAGCCCCTGGGGAAGCATTTATAAAAATGGGCTTACAAATTTGTTTATATGCAATATCCTCTTTACCACAACAACAAAACCCACCAGGATCATGAAACTAAAGCAAGCCTTCCCACTGCATCAGCCTCTACTATTCATTTCCATTTTGTCCTTGTTTTGTACAGCCTTAATTTGGACTTATTGCCCTGTTTAATCTTTTGAAAGTTGTTTTACATATCTATCAGGATATCAAATATTCATTAAGTCCCTTTACAAGCTACCCTCTGTGTAAGTTTAAGAAATGCTCGGATAATAGTGCCAACAAGTCATTTTCATATTAGAATCAAGCATACACATATTAAATTCTAAATACCATAAAGAGTGTTTGTTGTATTGGCTCAGTTCTCCCTGCTTCTAAAGTTCTTCAAAGAGTTTTAACCACATTGTGTCTTCAGTATGTTTGTGGGTAACTGGCTGAAGATCTGGAAGTCACCCTTGTGGTGTGTACGTAATTCTTTCTGTATTTCCCAAGTAAATTAAATCTTCCAAAACAAGAACATAAGGTCTGAATTTGAGTCTTATTCTCAGAGTAACGCTCATCACAGGGTCTTTAAGAGTCTGGCTCCATTTGTTACTGTATAAGCCTGTCATACCTTGCCTCTATGTATCCACTGCAATTTTATTATTTTCCTCTGTGTATAACCATTTCCCATAAACATATGTTAACTACCATTAGGTCCATTCTAATTTAAACAAGTTGAGTCAACTTACTTCTGAAATATTAAATGAGCCCTTTTGAAAAGAACTACAGTGTTCTTGTCTGTTTTACAACTTTCCTTTGTTCTAGTGGATTTGTTAAAGGCAAAGGCAACTGACTCATATACAGATATGTGTCAGTTTATTTCATCAACACTCTCAGCTGCTGTAGCTTCATAGTGAGCCTTGAATTTAGTCTATGTGACCCCATCACTTTGTTTTTGTTTCCTAATACTGTTTTGTTACTCCATGTCCTCTCATTTCTATACTATTTTACAATGATTTTGTTCATTTCTGTGCCCTACTGGGATTTTTACTAGGATAAAATTAAATTGATTATTTTTAAAATTTATTAAGTTAGTAAAATTACAAATAATGTAATAGTGTATATATAAAATCACAGAGACTAAAAAACAAAATCAATACTGAGTCACCCAATGCATGAAAATAGGTAATCTCTCCATTTATGTAAATCTGACTCTCATGTTTCTTCCCACGTTACTCACCTCAAGTGTAAATGAGATGTTCTGTTATTTTGTCTCTGTGATGATCACTCTTGGTTGTCAACTTGATGGGTTCTGAGATTAACTAAGAGATACACTTCTGGGCAGGTCCCTGATGGTATTTTCCAGAAGGGTTAAGTGAAGGGGAAGAACCTCCCCCAGAAGGGACATCTTTCCTCTGCAACCCGGAAATAAGAGGTAGAAAGGAAAAGCAGTGCAGCTTCCCCGACCACCTTCTAAAAACCCTATAGCTCTCCCATTACTACTCTTGCCATCATCCTTCAGTGAAATATAAATCTGGTTTCTTTCCCCTTCCAACCTGGACTGAAGACCAGCAGCTCTGTAAGGGCTCCTCCAGGCTTTCAGTGCCAGGTGGGGACTGCTGAGACATCCAGCCTCTCACACTATGCAACTACCATATTCCTATCCTGTCCTGCATTCATGCACTGTGGGTCTCCCAGGATCATACTGCATAACCCAATCTAATGAATCTCCGTTGTAATACACACACATTCTTCCTGGGTTTTTTTTTTTTTTTTTTTTTTTTTTTTTTTTGCTCCTATTAAGCTCTGATTACTACAGTCCCTAAGCACTTTATATTTCTGTGTTATTGACATTGCTACTGGTTGCAATTGTATAGAGTACAGGAATGCAATTTATTTAAGGCTTTCTGAATTCCAAGGTTGTCCCCTAACTGGGAGCAGTAGCCTATTTTTGAGGATTTTCTGCATACATGATTGTATGTGCTCTGAGTAAAGATGATTTTGCTTCCTTTGCTCACCATATGATTCTTATCACTTCTCCTTACCTTATCAGGCTGGTAGAACCTCTTAACAATGCTGAACACAAACAGTGAGGGCCGCCATCCTTGTCTTCCCAGCATTAGGAGTAAAGCATTCAGAATTTCAACACTAAGTATGAAGCTAGTTGGAAATTTTTCAGAGATGCCCTTCATTAGCTTGAGGACATTCTATCTTGTTTCTGAGAGTTTTTATCATGAACAATTGTTTTGTTCGCATGCCATCTCTATACCTACTGAGGTCATATGAACGTCTGTTTAGTTGACAATATTACAGATGACATGAGCTAGCTTCTTAATATCCAACCCCAAATTTTTGAGTTGAATTTCTTTCATCTTCATTTCAATCCTGCTCTTTACTTACAGTTTAATTTCTTCTTCATTTTTCAGTCTGATCCAGAATAAACCCTACATTGTTCAATTTTAGATTTTTCTCATATGTCTCTCATCAAGCAAGGGATATGGTGTTAAAGTAGGGTACCAGGTAATTTTGTCATGATAAACACCATAGGATATTCTTTCACCAACTGAGATGCTATACTTTCACCCTGTGTAATTTTACGGCACAAACAGTCTGACTTTGACTGAAGGCCACTACCTGACACAGGGCTACACAAACCTTTACTTGCTATGGTCATCTCAACAAATCTTCCTTCGGCTGCACCCATTCTCTGGAGTGTACTGTGTGTTCATTTCATCTTACAGAATGCCTTCAGTTGTCCTTTTAAGATGTTGTTTGGCCTATATTATTTAAAGGCCACAGGTAAATCATAATTATAAAGGAACATTTTCTTTATTCCTTTTTGTTGATTTCTAGTTGAATTCCTCTGTGTTCAGAAAAAAACCACATTATTTAAAATATTTTATTTAAGTTTTTTCAAAAAATGATCTTTGAGAATTTCATGCATTTTGATCATATTCAACCCCTCCAACAATTCCACCCAGATCCACCCTCACCTTCCTACCCACACAACTTACTGTTTTCTCTCTTTTTAAAATGTGTATTCATTAAATGTTTATTCCTGATATTCTGGTAATAAAAAGAATTTGAACAGGAAAAAAAAAAAGAGCATTCATGTGTGTCTGCTTGCCTGCATGTTCATCATGGGTATTCAGGTACCTGCAGGGGCCAGAAGCGGGTGTTGGATCCCTTGGAGCAGGAGTCACAGGTTCTTTTTTTTTTTTTTCTTCAAGTTACATCTCAATCGCAATCCCCTCCCTACTCCCACTTCCAGTCCCACCCTCCCACCCTCAACCCCCCATCCTCTTCCCTTTTTTTTAAAAAAGGTTTAAGGTATATCTTATTTCCCCAGCAGCTCCCCCTTTCAGCCCAACAAATGGCTCTTTCTCTTACAATAATAGATACAATACAAAACAACAGAGGTAATTAGGCCACAGTTATGAGGGTTATATGGCTTAGCATACATTCCCAATGTCCAGTCCTTATGTATTTGGCACCTGACTTTAACATTCTACTATCTAACTATCTCCATGAGTTTAAAGTTCTATATCTAACTCAACATTCATACTAATTGCAACACAATTTTAAAAGCATCTTCTTAGATCTATAACACTCTCTTGACTTCTAAACGACTCAAAATTTAATTATGAGACTCTAGCTATCTATTCTTCAACCACCTCAGAGACCTGAGAGGGATAAATATATCTGATTTTAGAGAAAGTACAGGGCCTGCAGCTTCCAAAACTAAGAAATGACATACCAGTGGCTGCCTGGACAGTTCCCATTTTCTCTCCATACATTACAGCATCTATCTTCAGTCATTTGGCCCCGTTTCTCTTACAGACATTGATTGTAGAGCAGGGGTTATGAAGGACTTGCCTACCCTGTCTTGGCAGAGGTAGGCTGTCGACTTACCTGCTTCCAATTTTTGTCCTTTTTGGACAGCATTCTGTCTACAGTTGGAGCAAGGGGCTTTTCCTACCAAGAGATAGGCTTGCGACTAACTCAATCATCTCCCACTGGAGATTCTTTGATGCTCATCTTCTACTTGGAGTAGAATAGGGGGTGCTGTCAGGAGTTGATATGTCTCGATATAAAAAGAATCTAAAGTTAAGAAAACATCTTTGAATGCCATATTCTGCAGATCTCTTGAGGTTTTTGAAGAGGCCCTATCTATCTCTTATATTAGGATAAGCAGATGTTGCTTGTCTCTTAGCAGCTTTATTTCCGATTAGCTTAGAAAATAACTATAATAGACTGTCATAGTACCTAATACAATGACTGGCTTGCATGACTATTAGTTTGCATTTCTTAATTATCCCAAACAGTTTATGACAATTAGTAGCAAAAGCCTGAAACTTCACATTTCATTTTTTTCTTTACCCCCTAACTCTTCCATCCCATTTCTCTGAAGTGGGGTGTCCCTATATAACAGTCCCTCACCTCAGTTCAGAGGTCGTATGAGGGCCAAAAGCCTCCTCATTCATTGGGGGGGTCTACGAGGCAGTACCACCAGTGAAAAGTAGGATATCGATACTACAACCAACACACCAAAGGGAACATGAACATAGTCTTTTTATTTTTTTTTATTTTTATTTTTTTTATATTTTTTATTCTTTTTTATCGGTTTGTCTGCTTATTTGTTTGTTTGTTTTTTTAGTCGCAGGTTCTTTTAAAGCTGCCTCTCCCAGGTGCTGGAAACTAACCCCAAATCCTCTACAGTAGTTAACAAGTGCTCTTAACCACAGAGCCATCTCTGCAGCCAATTGTTTTCATTGCACCGAGCCTGTTCTGTTGGTCCAGTGCATCCCCCATTCTGGTAAGTCTTCCAACTATATCTAAATGATGAGGTGAATCTACTGTTGTTAGGTGAAGTTTTCTACAAATGTCATTTCGTCAAGTTGCTGCCTGTCTACTAGCTCCGGCTATTGGACACTAAAAAGACAAGAGCTGAAAAGAGCTGAGATCTGCTCACTATAACTGGACTGTTGTTTTTCCCCTTTCTGCTCTGGTATGTCTGCCTCCTGGTGTTACAGCTCCTTCAGAAGAGCCGCTTCAGTGAAGCTGTTTCCATTCTCACCATGAGATGACTTTATTATGATGAAAGCATCATGTGTGCTTCATTCATATCCCTTGTTCTGGGATGTCCTGGGTCTCACACTAATAATTACTCCAGGGTTTTTGTGAGTGATTTAGTGCTGTAATTTCTTCCGTTCTTTTACATTTAATATATTTGAATCTTCAGTGCTTAGACCATTTCCTTTGGAAAATATATTAGATCTGTTTTTCCATTGTATTTTAAATATTGCCTTTTAGGGGTGTTTATTTCATTTAATTTACTTATTTAGCAACTTCACTAAATATAATTTTTATCATAAATTAACCAATTTTAAATATGTAATTCAATTGTTTTCAATAAACTTACAAAGCCCTGCAATCATTTCCATGTACCAATTTTATAATGTTTCATTCTGTATTTCTACTCTTTACAATTAATCCTCCTACCTTAGCACAAGCCCAAAGAATTATAGTATACTTTTATCTTTATAAATGGTTTACTTGCCCAGTGGTTTTTAAGTTTATTCATGATTGAGTATTCCCTTTCTTACTAAACATAACTACAATTTATGGGTAATAAATCACAACTTACTTAACAACCAGTGGACAGACAGACACATTGGTCATGTAGATTGTATGGATACTATAAGCAGCATAGATTTTCTATTTATCCTTGATTTTAACTATTTGCTTAACTCTTCCATGAGATTATTTTTGTCTCCTCTACTTAAACTTCATTGCCTATCTTCGATTTATAGATTTATTGGTTCTTCTCAGCAAATTTGAGATGTTGGTAAAATATTACTTTTAATGTTTTCTTTCTTCCTTTGCTTCTTCTTTTTTAAAACTTTCCATCTCTTTAAAAATTAAAATTCTTAGAATAAATTCTTAGAAATAGAATTTCTTTACCAAAATCTTTTACTTCAATGACTGACCCCTGTTAGTTTTGGCCCTGTTTAGTTGGACATTATCATATAGTAATAATTGTGTGGTACCATCTTGTTATTTTATATGCAAAGAGGTTTTCCAATCTAAACTTATAGATCAAAAAAGCCCCTTAAATTAAAATGGGAACAATATACTTCATATGAGTTGTTGTCTCCATAGTAGATACAGAGCACCAGACTCTCACATATATTCCATCCAACTGACTGAATGAATAAATAGATATTTTGTTTGAAGATGAATCTTGAAATAAAATTGTCCGCACATATTTTACTCTCCAATTTAAGTAGTTTCTGACATATACTTTGAATATTTAGAGTCTTAAAGACAAGTCTTCTATTCATTGTTTTATATATGTCCTTTTACATCTAGCACAAATGTAGAAAACCCTAAAGCTCATGACAAGTTCCTTAGAAGCCTGCAATTTGACATTTCAGAAAAAGAAAAACAAGCAAACAAGCAAAACAGGTGTTCAACATAACTTTTATTTATGAGCCACCAATAGAAGCAAGGGTGGCTAACTCTAAGTCAAAATAAGAAACTCAACAAGGAAAGGTCATTGGAATTTTTTTCTTTTCTGTAGACAATCATCAAGATTATGCATACTTTTTCATGAAGAAATAACTTCCAAGAAACATGCAGCATTGAAGAATTAACTCTTCATAGAAACCCACACATCTGCAGGGATTCCTGGGTCAAAGGATACAACTGCTTAGTATATTGATCCTGGGCAGGAAAGAAAATAATCCAGAAGCCATGTACCACCAAGAGGTCAATTATTCTCACAACTGATGCCAGCAAGGACAACTTGTTGAAAGGTGAAACCATTCTTTCTACCCTAAAGTAGATTTCATAGAGCAGAAAATCTTGACCAAGGGAAACCACTGGTCACCAAGATTCCAGAAAACTCCATGATGATCCATGGTATCTAGTATCAGAATACAAGAAACAACTGTATAATGGCCTTACAAAGAAAACAAACAAACAAAAGAAGGTGAAGTGAGAAGGAAGTAGAAGTTGGGTGTATCCATAAAACAGTCTATAACTGAAGCTTCATTAGATGGAGCAAATCATTCCGGCAATGAGAAAGTTTATAAAGATCAAGACTCCAGGCCATAATGACTAAACTCAGTCTTCAAAGGACAATATATAAATCCAGTCATCAGCATCACATGACCAATGATAAATGGCTGTAAGATAAAAGAGTGGGGCAAGAGATGAAACATAAAAGAATGATGTCCGCCTAAAGATAGCAATGATCATTCAGACCCAGCTACTGACTGTAGCTAAGAATTTTAGTCCTGTATTGCCACATTGGCTGATTTTTCAAAGAAACAAAAGTGATTTATGTCAAAGGTCAGACTGTCATGCTAAAATATTAAGAAAACATGGATATAATATTAAACCAATTATTAATTACTTATCATTATACACATAGATTTGTGCATCTACCATGCCTTATCAAGTTTCTAGCTGCTTTCTATTTGCAGTAGATGGTGACTGATATAGAGATCCACAACTGGTCAAGGTATAGACAGGAAGAGACTCCATGGTGCCCAGTATTAAATGGGGCATCTATATCACAGCCCCTCCCCCAGAATCTTAGGGATCTTTGTGGAAGAGAAGATGGAAAGACTATAACAGTCTGCAGCAGTGAATGAAAGCAAGGGAATAGTGCTTTGTAGACACATAGGGCAGGTGAACCCATGAGTTCACAGCAGTTGAGACAGCATGCACAAGACCTGACCAAGCTCAAGCTTGACAAAATACCAGCATTTGAAGGGAAGCTTGGCAGGAAGTCCCACGCTAACTAAGAAGCTGTAAACAAGTGGTAACTGTTGGAAGAGAGAGAGCCAGTTTTCTTTGTGGCACAGCCCCTGGTGGGTTGACTACCCTCCAGTGAGGGCTACATAACCAAGAGAATATGGGCACTACACACTGGACTTGATGGAACATAAAAAAAGACATAGGTGGATGGGTTGGAAAAGTAGAATAGACCTGGGAGGAGTGGAGGGAGAGGGACACCATGACCACAATGCACTATGTGGAACTATAAAAGAAAACTAACAGAAATAAGGGAAAAGTTAAATTTTGTATAGACCAGTCAAAACATACCTACACATTTCTAACTCTTACTATTGGGCTATAAGAAGTTTTTGTGTCTTTATAACAAGAAAAATGCCAGATGCTTAAATATAACAAACTTTATCGCCCCAAAGACAAAACTTACTTGGGGGGGAATAATATGTGGTTTTACTGACCTTTAACTGAACAAGCCACATAATCTCCTAATTGACAATGTTAGTTTAAAACTCACTTGGAATACATGTTGGGAAAGCTGTCAGGTAAAAATTAAGCTATGAATTGCCAAATTTCAAACTGGTTCACAGTGGTGACACTCAGGCTTTTTTCTGTCTTTCTAAAGAAAATGACACACAGACTACATATGTAGTGCCCTCAAAGATGCCTTTTGTACATTAAAAACAAGGCAAACTCTAGCTCCTTAGTAATCAGCTGATGGATCTTCTCACCACAATAGCCAGATATTTTTGTGCTAAACAGATACAAGACATTACCTGCAAGATCAGCCTGATGAATTTTAAGAGAAGAGACTGAAGTTGGTATTTTGTAGGTCTGGTATAGTACTGTGTTTCTATTCCCTTTTCAGTAGCAATAGCTATTTTTAATGTAAGAGAACTTTTTAATACCAAAAAAATTCTATGCCTCTTCTCCTATCATCTTACCTCTTTGTCCCTCTTACTCCTACCAAAGCAAATTTGTTAAATAGCGGGAATTCACAGTTTGAAAACACAATGAAAACCATCTGGGTTCAGTGACTCATTCTGTGAACAACTCACATTGTGTAGCCCTCAACAAATGGCCATTTAGTGTTTGCTTAGACACCTTCTGAATTGTATACAGTCCCTAAGGACTGTGGATAGTTCAGAAGATGGGAGAAGCTGTATTGGAATACCCATTCCACTCTCTGTCATACATAAAAAAAAAAAAGCAGAACATCTCTATCAGCTCTCACCTCTCATGTCCTGTTCATGTGAGCGATCCTCGGCAATCAACTGCCAATAGCCTAGAATCCCAAACGCCAGTAATGACTCATGAGTATCTGATTATTTAAAGTAATGAAATGTCACTTTTGGAACCTTGCCTGAGAGGCAGCCGCTGTGCTCAGCTAGTATGTGAGCAGTTGGTGGGCCCTGCCCACTGACAAGCCAAGTCAAAAATAGTTAGTGCTCACGTCAACAGTCAAAACCACATGGCTTAGCTGAAATCCCAGAAATTGTGTCACTAACTGGGCCAAAATGAGGAGCTAGGAACATATATGAAAAGTCAACGCCCATAAATGGCTTGGCTCGCTAGCCTGGGGCCTCAGAAAGATCACTGGCTTCGCAGAGCTGTTCTGAATTGCTCCAGCCTGTGATGCATATTACAAATATTACCATTAGAATTTGATTGTGTGTAAGTTATATGCTAATTACATATAAATCATTTCAAAATTTAAAAACACATTACATACAGACCATTTTCTACATCTATTCATTGATGTGTAGACACTTGTCCATCCTATACCTTAGCTTTTGTGAATAGCCACATTACCATGGACATGCCACTGTCTCTCTGGGACACGGCTGGTTTTACCCAGATATGAAATATAAATTATAAGCAAAATTTCATCTTGCTAAGGTACATGCATCCTGGGTAACATCTATTTTAATCTCCACTGCCACCGACAGTATCTGAGAGTCTCACTCCCCACACCCTCACCAGATCTCCTTATGTCTTTTCTCATAACAGTCTCACTATACCTAGGGTGAGATAACAGTTCACTGAAGCTAATGTTTCTTGTTTGTGCCCATAAACACAGCTAGTAGTCTTTCAGAAGTTTTGAGAATGCCATCCAAATGATGCCTTTCTTGTCAGTGAATTCACACAAAAAAATAATCAAATAATACATCCTTAGTCATATTCATCTTTTCTTATACATTTTGTGTCTGGAGCATCCTAAGGAGTCTCTTGCATTCTACATTCTAAAATAGTTTCCTATATTTTTGCCAAAGTCTTACAGCCTGGCCTTTCAGAACTTTCTAGACAAAAATTTCTATTTAGCATGGTATGGGAAAGGAATGGACTCTCAGTTTTCCCCAGAATGATAACAAATGTTTAGCGTCCATTTTCTCACTGCCCTGAAGTGTTGCTTCTGTTGTGCATCAAGATGCCACAAACCTGGATTCTTCTTCTGAGCTCCTGATCCTGCTTCACAAGTCATTTTGCTTGTAAGCAGGAACATTGGGACATCTGATACAGCAGGGAGCATCCTGACAGCTTTTAAAACAAGGTCCTACATCTGCATCTTTATCAGAACTATCTCTATGTTCTCCTCCAATTTATAGCACTGACTTGTCAATGTTTGAAAAGAAACACAATAAAATAAGATAAATTTAAAAATAACTTTTGCTCAATATGTAGAGACAGATATCTTCTGGATGTTATGGTTTTCAATCTACCAGCAATCTCACATTTATGACTGACTTCCACCTTATTGTCTCAAAAAAGTTATTCTACTAATGATCTTCTTTCTTTTGCTTATTCCTAGATATTCTTTTTTAATATTTATTTATTACTTCAGGTTACATCTCCATCACAGTGTCTTTATCTTCATACTATTGTAAAAGTTGCTACTTTAAATTATGTAATGGGGCGGGGGATAAGCCACTCCAGATGAGTGGGATGGAAGGAATAGGGGATAGAGAGTGGGAGGGCAGGACTGGGAGGGGTGGAAAAAGGGTACTGTGGTGGAGATGTAACCTGAAGTAATAAATAAACATTAAAAAATTATGTAAGTCATTTCCATTTACTGATAATGAATACCAATTCAGTTAAATATGTTGTGCCTCATGCTTACCTAAACAGATTCTAACACTAGGCTATTTCACTTAGTCTTTGCACTGCTTTGACCATAATAACATATATGTACATATATATGTGTGTGTGTTATATATCTATGTGTATATATATGATATATGTGTGTGTGATTTATGTTAACTACACCCAAATTCTATTTAAGATAATGAAGGTGGAAATGTGTTAGTCATGGTTCTATTTTCTTCTCCTTTGATTGCCAATAATTCCACACTTGTATGTACTACTTTCTGTTTCTCTTGCTGCACAGGGACATATTATCTCTGTTTCACCAGATCTCTTTAATATTATTCTACTTAGACTTTTCCATTCAGATAAACAAAAACATTTCTTGTTTTAATTCATGACTGGTGATAATGAATGTGTGTATTGTTAAAAGAATTGAGTTATTCTAAAAGAATATTGCTTTCCTTTCAAATTGTACTTTATCTTTCAAATTTAGGCAAATGTAGTCATTATAATAATTAACTAATTGTTTTCATGTAATATTTTTTGGAAGAACTCCAGGAATTGATCACTTTCAAATATGATTAGATTTCATTCATACTCCATTACTGCTTAAGTTCATATATGGTTTATAATTCATGTATTTTAATCATCTGGAGATTAAGATAAACATGCTTAATTTTTGTTTTGAAAAACTGCTTCAGATTGTTTTGGAATATTAAACAACCTTGGAGTATTGTTGCTAGGCTTCAAAACAGTAAGTAACTCAGTCATACCCTCAAACATTTATAGATATTTAGAAAAGGAGGGTCCTTAGAAATAGTCCAATCCAACCATCTTAGTGTATAAGTCTGACAGCTAGGATGTCAAAGACAGTGGCAGAGGATTGAATTCTCAGCATCACACAAGGGGATCTTAGCAAATTGAGGATTAAAATCCAGGTGTCCTGATTGCTTCTTTTCCTACTTGCTCAGAATTATTAGTATCCATCTTTTTTCCCCACACTGATGAAGGAAGTTAGGACAGTGACTACATGTTATAGTATCCAGACATACATTCATACACAGATTTCACATAATGACAAATTTCTCTGACCAAGGATATCAATCATTAGGGCAGGAAAGTTATGCTGGCTAATAGTCATTTGGGAAGAGGAATATTTAAAAAAAAAAATGCCTCCATAGGGTTGGCCTATAGGGGAGTCTATATATTTTGATTGAATGATGATTGGTGACTGATGTGGGAGGGCCCATCGCACAACACACAGCCTTACCCCTGGGACTGTGCCCCTGAGTCATATAAGAAAGCTAAGAGAAGCCAGAGAGGAAGCAACACTACTCCATGGTGCTTCTGCTTTCATTTTGCCTACAAGCTCCTCTCCTGAGTTGAAGTAAACCCTTTCCTTCCCCAAGTTGCTCTTGGTCATTGTGTTTTATCACAATAGTGACCCTAACTAGGACAGAGTTGGTTCTGTTTGATAGTTCCAAACTGCTGAAAAAGTAATTAGGATATGTTCCATTTAGGAGGTATCTTAGACAGCTAGAAATAAATTGGGTCTCATAATTCTGGCTTCATTTCTAAGAGTTTGGTTGTAGTTATGAGTCAATGAGTGACACCACAAGACACCAAATATGAGAGAAACTTTAGTGCCTGTGTCAATTTTGACTCAAACTCCCAAACCACCTGAAGAAGTACGGGACTTTTTATACAAAACTTGAGTTTACCATTTGTAAATTTCTACAAACAAGGACACTGTGAGTTGCCATCAATTTTGAAGGAGAACATATCTGCAAGATGAAAACTTACTATATACAAAGTCATCATTCAGGCTACAGTGTGGAGTGTGAAGATACTTTAAAGACATTTTCTTCCATGAGTTTCCTGTTCAGGCCCCCAGCAATGGTGTCTTCTGCACAGTTTCAGAAAACAAATCAAGGATACCTCCTCTCATGTATTTTTTGTCCTCTTTCTATACTCTCTCACTCTTCAGTTCTTTTTCCTTTATGAGAAAATAGAAAATCTCCTCCACTGCCATGTTTTTCTGTTCTCAAAGGTTCATACTTAACACTTCTGTGTGTCATTACTCCTTACTAGGGTGAAACTCCAACCAAACACATTTCTCTCTTGTAGTGAAATGGGAATGCCAGCTCTTTAGATGATAACATTTTCCCCTTATTACATAGTAATCCGAGTTGGCCTTGAGGACTGAATGTCCATCCTGAGGTCAGGGCAGCACTCTGGTCCTTCACTTCCTCCTTCTCTCATCCACTTCACTCCCAATTAGATGATTTTTCTCGTTAAGCCACATGACATCTTCATCAGTCCTACCCATTTCTCTCTTGTTCCCAGGCCAAGTGTTGGGCTGCAGAGTTAGATGCCTGAGCCATTAAAGGCAAAAGCTCACAGTTCTGACTGGGCTCTGCACCTCAGATGATGAACCCCTTCCCTCTAGTTTTCTATCTGGTCTCAAATGACTGCCAACCTCTGCCTTACTTATTAAACATAGAAAAAGTCTTAATCTAGTGATCTCAACTCTTTCAGGATTCTGAAAATACATTCCTCTCATTGTGTATCTAGAAATCTCATTTATTACCCATGCACCCAACAGTCTATTATTGTTCTAATCTAAAGCTTTCGCATGAAAACAGTCTAGCCTCCTGTTTATGTGCTACCACTTTCATACAGAGTAGTGGTTATCCCTAAGCTTAAAACACCCCCAATGAAAAGATTTTTGTACTGAAAAGATGCTAACCAAACAATGAGGGCTTCTAGAATGCACTACCCCAGCATGAGTGCCTAACCAGCAGCAGAAAGTTATTTCAAACAGTGCCCGAGGCTAGGAAGCTCCTCAACAAGGTGCTCTCTGATCTGTTGCCTGCCGAGGACTTCTACGAGGACTTCCTCATAGATGAATGTTCTCCTTACTGCCACTGGCTGGAGTACTGAACAAGGTCTCTGGCACTTTCTTTCACTTTCATTCCCAAAGTCTCTGCTCTCATGACCTACCTTCCAAGCTCCCACTTCTATCCATCATCTAGAGCATTAGGACATTAACAATGGCATTTGGAAGAGAGGCAGGGTCAGACTTTGGTGAGCTGAAGAGTCTTACATCCAATATTGCTCGTGTCTTTGTGGTGATTTCATACTGCTTCTCCGCAGAATACAAGGTGACAGATTTCATTATCTTAACACACACCCTTTTTCAGAGAAATATTTAATATTCATTCTTCCTATGAAATTAGATTCTAGTCTCCTTTTTACCTGCTGTTCAGAATCATAAAGAATTTCTCATTCAGTTCACGTGGCAAGACATTCTATTATAAAGGATTGTAATGACACTGAAGAAAAGTTTCTGTTGTGCTGCTAAGTGGTGCAGTAGGTCAGGCAGCATCTGTGTGGAGCAGCATTGCCACACAGTCCCCACTCTGAGACCCTCAGGAATTGTTTTGTTACTCTTAGCCTCATAGAATTTGCTAGGACTCTCAGCTGTACAAAAATTACTTCCTTTTATAGTTTTCTTGAATTTGCCATGTTTCTCCTGAAATGTTCAGATTTCTTCTTCAGTCTCTTAACATCACTATTATCACTATTTAGTGAAACAAAGGTGGAATGAAATTCAGTGGGAGGTGGGAAGACAGCAGAATGGGTAAAATCTCAAGACAAGTGAATTGAAGTGCCACACAGCTAAGTGAGCAGCAGTATAGGACACATGCACACAATGGCACTTGCTGGCAAACAGGCATTTATTGGGACACTGTGGTAGCATGCCACCATGCTCCTCACCATGATGATAGTGGCTAAGCCTCTGAAACTGTAAACAAGACACAGTTAAATGCTTCTTTTGATAAGAGTTGGCTTGCTTATGGGGTCTCTTCACAGTAATAACACAGTGAGTAAGACAGACTTAGCACACTTGACTGTTGAAAGTTTGTAGATGAGACAGATCTGATATGGATGAACAGTGACTTTTTAAGGTACGAAAGAATTCCACATACTGACAGTCTTCTACAAGTCTCCAGTTTGAAGCTTTGATTTTGTTGTAATTTTCAAAATATTAGCAATAATATTTGTTCTTTCATTTAAAAAAAGACAGAGAGGGATATTTTTCACTAAGAAAGCACAGGAAATATTCTTACAACTGTTGAAAATTTTCATGGCTGACTTCAAGTCCTTCAGAATAACCTGTATCATAAAACTGTTAAGTAAATATTCCATATCTGGTCCTCACAGGAAGGAGTACTTCTTTGTGTACATTTAATATCATTGAGCTCTCTCCTGTACATATTTTTTGTTGTTTTTCAATTTAGGAATCACTTATTAGCCAGGAGCTAGGAAGAGAAGAGCATGATTGACAAGCGAGGACTGGCCCCCAAGCTAGTTCCAGTCAATTTTTTTGAACAAAAGACGAACCTCTCCATGTATTTTTCCCACATAAAACAAACCTAACCGAGCCATTCTCATATAATTTCCAAATCAGCATTAAGCTGCCCACTCCATCAGATAAGGGGTGGGATGAAAAATCCTCTGTGCAGATACTGATAACAGCTAGAAAGGAAAATTTTCAAGATCACATTTCCTACTTTCTTAGTATTCTTACTCAGTAACTTGCAACTTTGGTTCAGTTCTTTAGGTTTCAGCAGCCTTCACTTTTTTGTCTCTTTTATCAATAATTCTCCCATAACTTCTCTCTCTGTCTCTCTCTCTCTCTCTCTCTCTCTCTCTCTCTCTCTCTCTGTGTGTGTGTGTGTGTGTGTGTGTGTGTGTGTGTGTGTGTGTGTGCACGCACACACGCACACGCGCTCACCCAGGAATCCCTTAAAATGTATTAAAATGTATATAGACATCTAAACTAGTAGAATCCACAAAAGAGTTGAGAAGATCTCTGACTAGTGAGTATTTTATCATTTTATTTGTTTTCATTTGTTGTGTCTATGCACATTTATGTAGTTTGTGTGTCTGTGTTTGCATGTTCATATGTGTACAGGTGCATGGAGGGTATATGGAGACCTGAGGTTGACAGCAGGTACCTTCCTTGATTACTCTCCACCATATATATTGATGCATGGACTCTTGGTAAATCCAGATAGTCTTGCTAACCAGCTTGCTTTGGGGATCCTCACAGACTGGCTGCCACACTGCCCTGGCTTTTATTTCGGTCCTGGGAACTTGAACTTCAGCCCTCACACTTGCATGGAAGGTACTTCATCTACTAAGCCACTCTAGCCCCACAAATGAGTATTAGTGTAAAGTATACAATGTATTCTTCCAAACACGGGAATACAGACCTATGTGCTAGGCAGGCTCTTATCTCTACTGTTTCATTTTCCTTCACATAGGTATCTAAGCTAGCTGGTTTCGACCCCTCAGTTTATCTCAACCATGTAGAGAAGGAACCCTGAACTATCACACCACCTGTCTCCATCTCTGTAAGGACAGACAGCCTCTCCGGGTTGATGTTCCGTGGGTTACCAAGGAAACCATATGTCGGGTAAATATACTTAGTACTTGAGAACTATTCCCTGATGATCTATTATTCTGTTTGTTTTTAACTAGATATTTTCTACTGTGGGTAAGTTACCAATAAATCACACTTAAATCAGTGATTCCCTGAATCCATAGATGATCCTGACAATCAAAGAATATACAGTATTGATGTCACAGGAAATCTATTGCACATACCCTAAGACCATGTAGCAATGGACCCTTAATCAGGTAAATAAGTTTCAGAAATGCCTAGAGTTGCCCAGAATTCAACTCAGGCTTATATGTTGAACATATCAGAAGACCCTGAGATCAGTCATCCTGAGGACAGTGTCACTAGGGAAACAGTTATTCTCCAACAGGAGAGCCTGTAAGGGATGAGAGCCTTCCTGTCTCTACCATCATGTACACATCCTCTATGCAGATGCCAAAAATTTAAGTCCCTTACAAGTCCAGGTGACATTTGAGTACATAGTTCATAGAGTGATAAGATTTTAAATCTTGTTGTTATAGTAGGGAGAAAATGGAAAAGCAATTTGGTTCTTTAGGATGCCTGAGCCTCAAGTTAGATACCTAAAAATCAGCCAGAATGTGTGCTCAGTAAAAGCAAGCCTACTGACAACAGTCCTCATTTATTTTGTATAATCTGTGTATACTCAAGTAAAGATCAAAATACATTGTATTTAATTTATAGCTCTCTGTCTAGTTGCATTCCCTTTTTTTTTATTATAACTTCTTGAAATAATCAGAAATTTTGTGTTGTTTATTTGACCCTATCTGTATTTGGCTTGCTTTCTCTTTTGGTCACTTAAACATGTTCCTTTGAATGTACATATATTGATAAATCTATATAGTGTCTTGATTATACTAGATTCAGGTTCTTTCTCCCAACCCCAACCCATGTTTTTCTCAAGAATGTCTTGGGCCTGGAAAGCAGTTAAAAGCTTTTACTGTTATTTTTGCAGAGGACCCCAGGTTTGACTCCCAGCACCCAACATGACAGTTCACAACTGCATATAATACCAGTTCCAAGGAATCCCTCTTTTGGACCCGGTGGCCACTTGCATGCAAGTGATGCACATAAATTCATACAAATAAACACACACATATACAAACAAATAAAAATAAATGAAACCAATAAATAAATCTTAAAAACCAAACAAAAAAAAGAATTATCTTAGGACTAAGAAGATGGCTTACCTGATAAAGGTGCTTGCTGCTAAACCTGATAAGACTCTCAAAAGTTGTCCTCTGACCCCACTCCCCAGCACAAAGAAATGTAGGATTTTTTTTTGTTAAACAGAATGTCTTAGAAACATATCCTGTGCCTTCATCTGTCACCAGAAGCCATTTAACAGCAATAGCTCTATTTTATTATAGATATGGTGTTAGAATTCATTATAATGATTGCCTGGAATCTCTAATTCTCCAGGGAAGAACTCAGAAAGCTTTAGGCACACAGTTACATGTCTACAGTGGAAATAGGAACAGGAGAACACAAGGAAGGCATGGGATGAGGAACCATAAAATAGTAAACTTTCAGAATGCAGGATAGATTCTGACAGTACCGGGTCTCTGCAGCTAGCAGAGACAACCAGAACAGAGAAACATATTGTGCCAAGACACACTGCGAGCACATGGGAAAGCCAGTCCTTCTGACCATGATCTTCTCTGTTTAGCTGCACGAGAAGGCTGGTTCAAAGATTCTCTAATTGCCTTCTATCTCTAAAGTTCTAGCAACCCTTATGCTTGCTTGTAAGGCAGGCAAAATCCTCTTGGATAGATCATAAAAACAATAATCAGCAGAGAAAACAACGAAGGGCAATAGTAAAGAATGCTCTGGTGAACTGAGTTTCTTCAATACAATTTGAATTGGAGTGAAGTCAAGTCAGTGGTAACAATCTAGTAACTGCTTCCTGAAGGAATTTTTATTCAGTGCACTTCAAAGAATCACCATGCTGGTTCTGTGTAGAGTTTAATTCAATAACAAGCTATGATTTTTCAAGTACCCAATATATTGTGAACAGGAACATAAATCCAGAGAGTAACGCTGGGAGAAGAAAAGCTGGAAATATCTGTTAATAATATAAATTTGCATACATTTGACCCAGCAATCCACTTTAAGCAATCAATCATATCCAGATACTGACATGACTATGTAAAGATGTTGATTTTAGCTTTCTGTGCAGTGGAAGAAAACAGAAAACCATCACACTCATCAACAGGAGATGGATTCATCAAACAGTGGAATAGTGATCTGTCAGAGAGACCAAAAGAGGAGGCTCTATAAATATTGTCAGAAACATCAGTCCAAATTTTAAGCAAAAATATTGTTGCCATAGTGGAGGTCCATTAATTCTTATAAATATATACACATATATGCATATATAATTAGACAATCTCTGAAAGGATAATAGCAAACAATAATGTTCATAGTATTTACATTTTAAAGAGCATGAGGTTGAAGGAGGATCTAATGCCTATTATTTCATCATCAGTAATTTATTCTTCAGCCCAAAAAAGTATATATTAGGAAGCAAGTTACCCTTAGGTCAAGACTCTTCATTAAATAACGTCCTCCAAGAATTTGCATTTGGTTTCCAATACAATATTTCTCAATAATTGCTTTATAAAGGACATCCTACAGACCCCAGGAGTTGTCACCCATTCTGACTCAGGTCACTGAAAACTGGCCTGTGTTCCAACAATTTCCCTACACTTACTTTGACTGAGATCACATTTGTTACTGACCTCTCTGTGCAGGACTGACTGCCATGGAACTCACTGTGCAGACCAGGCTGAGCTTGAATTCACTTGCTTCTTGATCTATTTGCCCTCTGCTTCCAGAATACTAGGATTAAAGGTATGTGCCACCAAGCCTGGTTTCCACCCTGTTTTTGAGGTATGGTCTCTCACCGAACCTGGAGCTCACTGATTTGCCTAGGCTGCCTGGCCAGGGAGACACAGACATTCTCCTGTCTCAGCCTTCTGAATACAGAGATCACAGGATCACAGGTGCTAGTGCCATGCTCAACTTTTTTGTGGGTGCTTGGAATCCAAACTGAGCAACTACTTTCCTGACTGAGCCATCGCCCTATCCATCAATCCCACTGTCAGTCAGCCATTGTTCTCAGCAGCTGCATGAAATACCAGTCGTCTGTACGCCTTTGTCACACCCCACAGCTGAAGTCCTTAAAGATGTCTGGTTCAGAGCTCAAGAATTAAAAAAAAAAAATCTTTACAAATGCATACAAACCCTCTCCCTGGATCTTTGCTCCTCCTCCAAACTCATTTAAAAACATGGAGCAATTAATTATTAATCCTCTTCATTCTATCCAAAACACTTCCTATTCTCAACAGTCTTCTTAGGCATGAAGAGCAATTACACTCCTTTCTGCTTCCCAACCCAACATTCCATTTCACTCTGAAGGTCAGCTAAGACTTAACTCCTTGACTACCCTATCTTAACAGAGTTGGCCTCCCTTTGTTAGCTACACTAGGAACCTTTGTATGTCTGTTACAGTCCTTACTGCCTCATGATGTGATTGATCATTTAGTTGTCTGCCTCCCCAGATGGAATTTCTTGGGATCATGGAGCTTTCCAGCAACAAGAAAAATAATACATGGGAAAGAATAGTTTCCTAATGGGTAAATGGTAAGTGAATTTGAATGCTCTAAATATTTTAACATAATTAGTTTGGAGGTCTTTTTTTTCTCTAAATCTTTTCTGACTAAAGTGTCTTTCAAATTTTAATCATAAATTGAATACCCTGTTCATTATCTGAAATGAGGCTTCTAGTTTTATTCTTTTTAATATATCATGTTTATAAAATATTTCTTCTCATCAATCTAATCAATATTTATTCAGTGCCAATTGTGTGAAGGTCTTTGGAGGATCCAGGCTGTGAAGAATTGATCAATGAAATGTGCTCTTAACATCTATGTTCATAGCAGCTTTATTTTTAATAGCTAGAAACTGGAAACAACCCAGGTGTCTCTCAACTGATGACTGGATTAAAAAAAAAATGTGGTACTGTTCAGGAAGTTGTCACCTGTGCCAATGAGTTCAAGGTTGTTCCTCACTTTCTCTGCTATTAGATTTAGTGTGTTGGGCTTTATGTTAAGGTCTTTGATCCACTTGGACTTATGTGCAAGGTGATAGGTATAGGTCTAATTTCATTCTTTTACAAGTGGACATCCAGTTAGACCAGCACCGTTTGTTGAAGATGCTGTCCTTTTTCCATTGTACAGTTTTGGCTCCTTTGTCAAAAATTAAGTGACCATAGGTGTGTGGGTTCATTTCTGGGTCTTCAATTCAATTCCATTGATCAACTGGTCTGTTTCTATACCAGTACCATGCTGTTTTTATTACTATTGCTCTGTAGCTCTTGAAATCTTGGATGGTGATACCCCCAGATGTTTTTTTTTTTTTTAATATATATACAGGATTGATTTAGCTATTCTGGGTGTTTTGTTATTCCGTGTGAAGTTGAGAGCTGTTTTTTCCAGGTCTATAAAGAATTGTATTGGTATTTCAAAAGGAATTTCATTGAATCTGTATATTGCTTTTGGTAGGATGGCCATTTTTATTATGTTAACCCTACCTATCCATGAGCTTGGGAGATCTTTCCATCTTCTGATGTCCTCTTTAATTTCTTTCTTCAAGGACTTGAAGTTCTTGTCATACAGGTCTTTCACTTGCTTGGTTAGAGTTACCCCCGGGGAATTTTATACTGTTTGTGGCTATTGTGGAGGGTGTTGTTTCCCTAATTTCTTTCTCAGCTCATTTATATTTTGTATAGAGAAGGGCTTCTGATTTTTTTGAGTTAATTTTGTATCCAGCCACCTTGCTGAAAGTGTTTATCAGTTGTAGGAGTTCTCTGGTGAAATTTTTGGGTCACGTATGTATACCATCATATCGTCTGCAAATAGGGATAATTTGACTTCTTCATTTCCAATTTATATCCCCTTGATCTCCTTTAGCTTTCTTATTGCTCTAGCAAGAACTTCAAGTACTATGTTGAAGAGATATGGCAAAAGTAGACACCAAAAGGCCAAGGACTAAACCCTGTGGCTCAGCTTTTGCCTAGAGGGGTTTGATCTATCCGAACAGTGGCCTAAAAGAAACTGTGCCTGGCTTTAAGGACTGAGGCAGAGCAGCTGAGTTCCTGATTCAAAAGAAGTAAGTTGGCCTGCAGACGGCTGGGGTCTCCCACAGAGAAGAAAGCATGAAGCCTTATTTAAGGTGAGACTGCAATAACCAACTTACCCTGATGAACCTGCATCTGAGAGATCCAGAAAAAGAACTGCTAAGTGCGTTAAAGAATCTACAACAAAGACTGTGTTCCTGACGACTGAGGACCTGCCCCAGAGACTGTAACATTCTAAAAGGTTAGAAAAATAATTATCAATAGGTTTAGTGGATAGGTTAAAGGGGTTGTAGGAATTTATAAGATTAATAGTTAAGAAATTGTTGGTGTTTGTTATAAGTGAATTTAGTAATAAATAAATAAGTATTAAATAATAATTTAAAAGTTCAGTCCAAGGTGGCGCCCAACGTGGGGCATGAACCCTCGACCCTGGGATTAAGAGTCCCATGCTCTACTGACTGAGCTAGCCGGGCACAGTTTCCTTTAGGCCACTGTTCGGATAGATCAAACCCCTCTAGGCAAAAGCTGAGCCACAGGGTTTAGTCCTTGGCCTTTTGGTGTCTTGCTCAGGCTTTCTTTGCTCACCAGCTTCTTTCTGCTTCAGGGAAATCTGGCCATCAAATGATGGCCAGCACTTTTATCAGCAGGACTCTTGGAGCTCTCTAGCATCAGGGGCCTCTTCTCTTTCTGGGCTCCATGCACTGTCCTTAAATAGAAGGAACTCTGTTTCAGCTTAATTTGGGCTCCGCCCACTTAGCAGCTGAAAACAATGTCAGGCCAGATACTTTGTTTCTTCAAGTCCATTAAGTCTTTCCTGTTTTCCTGACTTCAACCTTGTTTTTCAGTCTATTGAGTATTTCCTGTTTTTCCTGACTTCAACCTTGTTTTTCAGTCTATTAAGTCTCCTATTTGTTTCCTGTTTTTAGTCCACATGCTGATAATGCTCTTCATGCCCCGAATTAAGAGACAGTATCAGAAACCCCTATATATTTTCTAAATATAATTTATCTAACCCCTACATGTATATGAGAAAGGTAGAGTGAAAATTAATTTGTACTAAAAAACATTCACAAAATAACTACTGCATATGAATATAAATCACCAAAATGTTAAAAAATGAATCTGGGTGACAAAAATGTATAATTTTATATTACCTTTTTTCTTGTTTGTATTTTACAATATTCTACATATACTTCACAAATAAATTTAAATGCAATTCTATTAGCCTCCATATGACTACAAAGCTCCAGGGCATTATCTCTCTCCATTCTCCCCATCCAATTCCCAAATTCTCATTTGAGATTCTTCCACTTTCCATCCAATAAAGAGAAGAAAGCAGCTTTGTTAATTCTGCATGCTGCATCTTGCCCTTTAATCTTGTAACATGCCTGCCTGGTAACACGATTTACTATAAAGAGTGATTTTTATCACTGCAAAACCCAACATAGGATGGGAGCATTGAACAGACTTCATACTGCCTCATTATGATCACTAATGCGATTTTATCTTATTTATACATGAACAATTCAAGGACCTCATTTTAAAAGCAGCTTCAACCTTTTCTCTCCAGTTTTCTCAAAACTGCTAAAAGAAAGGAAGACCTAAAAACAAAAACAAAACAAAAAAAAACTTCAGTTAGCATTCCTTTTGCTGTTCATATAAGGGATCATGGCTATTTCTGAATACCGATGATGAAGACAAAGGGGTAAAAAAGGGGGGGAGGAGGTAAATATTGACAAATCAGATAATTGTCCTCTGACAGTTTGAACTATATAACACACATTGCCACTTATTCTCAGGATTACTAACTAATTACAAAGCCACTGGAAGCTGTTACCCTCCATTTCTTTCCAGACCTTACAAGCAGTAGGCAAAGAAGTCTCCAAATTTGAAATGCACTGGTCTTTTTCATCTTCTAAAATCAGCAGAAACAGGCCTTTGTCTACCTACCTGCCCTGAAGAGTCTCTGTAGTTAACACAGGATAAAGATAAAAATGATAAATTCCTATTTATCTGTTTCATTTTTGTTTATTTTCAGCTTCTAGTAGCCTGGTGGCAATAGTGACAATAACTCTTATGATGACAAGAGATATATCATCCTGGTGTGAAGGGGCTGATAGATTAATATAAGTTAGATTTAGTGAATACCTAG
>CAJQZJ010000316.1:1043318-1075928 GCA_907164525.1 Lophiomys imhausi | reverse complement strand
CGTTTGTTATAAGTGAATTTAGTAAATAAATAAGTGTTAAATAATAACTTAAAAGTTCGGTTTCACTGGTGTTTTTGTAGATGACCCCATTCTGACTTTAATCCCTCTGGACACCTAAATATTTGGCAGAAGAGGCTGCCTTCCACACTCTCACACCATAGAATCAAAAGAACAGCTCTTCTCTGATCCACCTTGTCTTAGGATTACTATTGCTCTGATAAACCATGTGCAAAAGCAACATGGGAAGGAAAGGCTTTATTTCACTCATAGTCCCATGTACCAGTTCATCATCAGAAGCAGTGAGGACAGAAATTCACACAGGACAGGATCCTGGATGTAGGAACTGATAGAGAGGTCATGGAGGAGTGCTATTTACAGGCCTGCTTCTCATGGTTTGCTCAGCCTGCTTTCTTATAGAACACAGAGCCACCAGCACAGGGATGGTCCCACCTCCAATGGGCTGGGTTCATCTACATTAATGACTCATTAAGCAAATACCCCATAGAATGAGTTTGGCAGTGTTCCTTCTGATTCTATTTTATAGAAGTGTTTGAAGAGTATTGGTATTAGCTCTTCTTTGAAGGTATGGTAGAATTCTGTGCTGAAACCATCTGGCCCTGTGCTTTTTTTTGGTTGGGAGATTTTTAATGACTGTTTCTATTTTCTTAGGGGTTATAGGGCTGTTTAATCTGTTAACTTGATCTTGATTTAACTTCAGAAGGTGAAATCTATCAAGAAAATTGTTCATTTAGCTTATCATTCAAATTTGGTGGAGTACAGATTTTTAAAGTAGGACCTAAAGATTCTCTGGATTTCCTCAATGTCGTTATTTCTCCCTTTTCATTTCTGATTTTTGTTGATTTGGGTTTTTTCCCCTCTGTCTTTTAGTTAATTTGGCTAAGGATTTGTCTATTTTGTTGATTTTCTCAAAGAACCAACTCTTGGTTTCATTGATTCTTTGCATCATTCTTTCTGTTTCTAAGTTGTTGATTTCAGCCCCAAGTTTGATGATTCCCTGCCTTCTGCTCCCTTTGGGAGTGTTTGCTTCTTTTTTTCCAGTTCTTCCAGTCAGCTGTTAATTCGCTAATATGAAGTCACAATTCTCTTTTTGAAGGCACTTAGTGCTATGAACTTTCCTCATAACACTGCTTTCATTGTGTCCCATAGGTTTGGGTATGTTGTGCCTTCATTTTCATTGATTTTCAGCATCCTTAATCATCAAAGAAATGCAACTTAAGACAACTCTGAGATTCCATCTCACACCTGTCAGAATGGCTAAGATCATAAGCTCAAATGACAGCACATGCTGGCGTGATTGTGGAGAAAGGGGAACTCTCCTCCATTGCTGGTGGGAGTGCAGGCTTGTGCAACCACTATGGAGGTCAGTCTGGTGATATCTTAGAAAACTTGGAATAGCTCTGCCTTGGGACCCAGTCATACCATTTCTGGGTATACATCCAACTGACTCCTCACCAAATCACAAGGAAGTTTCCTCATCTATGTTCATAGCAGAATTATTTGTAATAGCTGGAAACTGGAAACAACCCAGATGTCCCTCAACCGAGGAATGGATTAAAAGCTGTAGTACATCTACACAATAGAATACTACTCAGCCATCAGAAACAACAAAATCATGCAATTTGCAGCCAAATGGATGGAACTAGAGAAGTTCATCCTGAGTGAGCTAACCCAGACTCAGAAGGATGCACATGGTATCTATTCACTTATAATCGGATTTTAGCCATATAGTACAGGATAACTATACTACAACCAATGCACCAAAGGGAACATGAACATAGACTTTTTTTCCTGTCAGTGAGACACTTTTCCCTAGCTGTGCTGCCTTGAAGGCCCCCAGTGTATGAGGAGGCTCTTGGCCCTCATATGACTGCTGAACTGGGGTGGGGGACTGTTATGTAGGGACACTCCACTCCAGAGGAGTGGGATGGAAGGGATGGGCATAGAGGGTGGGAGAGCGGGACTGCGAGGGGTGGAAAGAGGACTCTGTGATGGAGATGTAACCTGAAGTAATAAATAAATATTTCTTTAAAAATAAAAGAAAATGCCCTTCAGATGGATATTATGGAGGCACTTTCTCAATTGAAGTTTCCTTATCTCTGATGACACTAGCTTGGATCAAGTTGACATAAAACTAACCAGTACACATCTCCACCCTAGACCACGTTCTCCAAACCAAAGTAGAATCCTTCATCCAGACGTCTTGTAAACACTCACAGAGAGAGAGAGAGAGAGAGAGAGAGAGAGACATGTGTGTATGCATTCTCTCTTCCATTGACTTTATCACATACCATAATCAAGTTATTACTGCCCAGATTCTTCTTCCACAAAATGAAGTCAGGAGGACACTACATTAAACCCTTGCTTATGAGTTAACATGTTCCAAATATGAACCATTGGGAGCCTCAAAAAATTTGTGGATTCTGTCCTCCTAAGATATCCGCAGCTACATGTGTGTGGGCGCACATGTAGGTATGTATGCATATACATGCATGTGTGTACATGTACTACACATACAGGTGTTCTATTCTTTCAGGGACTCCACAAATCTCTTAGAGCCCTATAAATCCTCATATTTATCAAGAATTCAAACTGAGAAAAGAATAACTCCAGCACCAGCCTTGATTAAACCCAGCATCAGTCAGTGAGAAATTGGCTCTGGGTTGCAATCTGGTATCTTCCTCAAGGAACCAACACCAATGTTCTTTTCTTTAAACTGCATTATACACATCCCCTCATCTCATTAATCCTATTTATTGTGTCTGTAGAAACTCCATGTGTACTTTCCTTCATTCTTCACCCTAACTTACTCTTTCTTTTTCTCTGATTTCTCTCACACGCCCCCTCCAATTACACAAAGCTCTATGTTGTTTGCTGTCTTTTTACACATCTGGTTTAGGAATCTGGTTTGGTTATAATACCAGAGATGACACATCCAAAACTGTTCTCTGTATTCAATCAATTACAATTTTTACAGATCATTTGAATTCCTTCTATTGTCTTACACTCGATGAATTGCAATCACTCCATCTGTACAAGCATAGATTAGTGTTTGGGTTTAAAAAGCCCTTAACTAATAAAAATTACTTATATTCTCAGTTTTCACATCATGGCTTGCTGTGAGATGTAGCACTCTGTTGACTGCTGTTTGAGTCCCTAAGCATAATTAAACATGTCAAGCCTAAAGTAATATACAGAGAATGTTTTCTAGACTGAACCAGATTTCCCACACTGGGTCCAACATATTCTTTCTTCAAGAATGAAATATATTCACATAATTATGTAGGGGAACTATGCCTATAGTTTCTTTGTAAGCTATGGGAAGAGCTTGCTCAGGTATACACATGCACAGAACACATACTGACAGACTTGGAATGAGATAAATTTGGGGAGGAAGGTGTAGAGCAGGTAATGGACTTGTTTGAACAAAGAAAGGTGATACTGACTCTGTTTGGGTAACCCCATATAAAGCCTGGTAACTTGCCTTGGAATAACTTCCTCTTAGCTATACCCTGCACATTTAACCACCCAAGAGTGTTATCTACCATTTGATGGTCATGAATAACCTATTCTATAGAATAGTTATAGATCTCATTTCTATTTAACTTTGATCACATAGTGCAGTAGATACTGCTTTTCCATTTCAATGGCTAAAATAAGTAAATAAAAAGAAAATAGGGATTGTGAAGCTATAGATGGTCAGAAGAAAGTATTTTGGAATCCAGATAAAATTGTCTCTCTGATTCTAGACTCCATGCCCTGTGGATGCATCTTCAGTTTTGCAGACATGTTGCTTATGAGTATATATGTGGATATGCATATTTTCCAGTTGCTTCTTTGTAGTTGTCATTTATTCAAGTTGTTGTTTCTGGTTCATCCTTGTTTTCACGTTTGTGTGACTCACTTTCTCTTGTTGTTTGATTTCTTATTGAAGGCACCAGTTCATTCTACTATACCATCCCACTGCCAGCTGTAGTCTGCTCCAACCTGGCTCTAGGTAAAACCTTCTCATTGTGGTCTCAGGTTTTCCCAGGAACCCCTTTCCCTATTGGAAGTAGCTTTTGACAACCTTCTGCCCACCTTCTCTTCAAGTTGTCCCTCAGACATGAAGGCAGTACATTTCTGATTTTAGCTGACTCCAAGGTCCTGTGTTGGCCCTTTCAGTTTTATCTGTTCTGACAGCACTTTTAAATAGTCCCTCCTCCAAACTCTCCTCTGTTTTTCTTTTATTGTACATGTATATGGGTATATATGTTCACAGGCATGTATGAGTGGAGGGCAGATGCTGACATTTGATGTCTTTCTTAAACACTTTCAACTCATATTTTGACATAGGGTCTCTCACTGAATGCATAGGGAGCATGCACATTGGCTAGATAATCAATGAAGATATGTATTAAAATAACATAAATCATATTAATCATAAATACTAAAATCATATTAATTATATTTAGGAAGACAGGACTAAGGTCGAACTCATTTGTTCATGAGAATGAACAATAGCATAAAGGATGCCCATCCTGTGCTAAGCAGTTTTTTATTACTGTGACAAAATGCCCAAGGAAAGTCAACCTAAAATAGAAAAGACTTATTTTGCCTCAGTTTCTGAGACTTTAATCTTGTAACTTAGTTCCATTGTTTCTATGCCATGATAAGATAGAGTAAAAGATAAGGGAGCATGTGATGAAGCACAGCTCCTCCCATTTCATGTCAGGAGACAGGGACAGGGGCTACAGTCTACTTCTTCCAAATAGTCTCAACTTCCTAAAATTTTCACCATCTCCTAAGAAACCCATCAGACTATGAATTGATCAATGGGCTAATAACAATGAGATCAGAGCCTTCAATACCCAATTTTCTAGGAGCCCATCTTTTACCATGAATACTACTTCACTGTTGGAGGAAGGTCTAATACATTGATTCTGAGAGGCTGATTTCAGTGCTGAGATCTGGTTATCACCCCTTCTGAGGCATTCTCTGATTGGTTAATAAAAGTTGCTGATGGTCAATTAGCTGGGCAGAAAGAGTATATAGGAAGGTGGGACTTCCTGAGATGGAAACAGGAACCCTACATTTTACAGAGAGGAATCTCTCTTTCCACTAGGAGATATGGAAGCAGACAGACATGTCTGAGAGCTCTGCAAGGTACACCAGGCCACAAGGCTGTTTGGGATTAGGTGGTCCAGGTTAACATAGATTGTCTAGTTGAGAGTCTGCCCAGCTAAAGGCTAAGCATTGAAACATTAAAAGGTCTTGGTGTACTTAATTATTGGAGAAAGGGCCATGGCGGCCTAAGCAATCCAGGCCCTTCAGCCAAGCCCTTTTGACTGTCCCTCCAGGCCACCAGCAATTCTGCTGGTCTAATATAATAGTTTATATTTATTAATAAATATCCAGCAGCTTCCCCACCAAGCTGCCCTGCCAAGCTTCCCCACCAGGCCTATAGGCTTCTAAGGCAAGTCAGGTCTGTCAATCTCCCACCAGGCTACCAGCTGCTCTGCTGGCCCAATACAACAACTTACCCTTATTAATGAAGATATTAGTTAACAGAGTTTAAATGGCAGGTGGTGAAGGCCACCCTTGGTCCAGGACTTTTTACCCAGGACAAGTCAGACCACCAGTTAAGGTGGGCCAGTACTGTTAGTTTATACTTACTAATAAATACAATTGATAACTAAGTTGCAGTTTCAGGTGGCACCCAATATTGGTAAGGCATTATGGGTAACTTGGTTTTCAAAACTGTAGAGGAAACTACAGATTTTGAAACTATGACACCAGTTGTTGACACAATGACAAAGTCTGCTGCTGAATTCTAACCTGTTTTTCAATCAGACTGGATATTTTATGCTGTTTGCTTTTTTCTCTTTTATTGACTTATCATAAGGAAGAAGCTTGCTACACACAGTTAGAAAGTATTGAAGAGCTTAAGAAAAATCTGCCAGGGCGGGTGACTGGAACTGTGAAAATGCCACGTTCTTTCCTAGCTAGGTCTCCACAGCCACTGTGTGCACCAGATAGGTAATATTGTTCAGGTGGAACCAAGTGCGCCCCCAGAGGAGAGGCTTGGTACTACACAGTCACCATCAGCTTTTCCAGTTATGTTTCAATTTAGACCTGGTAATGACGGTCAACTCAATCAGGAGTTAACGTGGCGTCCAATAGACATATTGGATTTAAAGTGATTTAAGGAATCTATGTTTCTTATAAAATGCATTCATCATTCACTAAGGAAATGTTAAATAATTGGTCTATACAAAATAGAGTCATTCCCAAAGATTGGAAGGGATTAATGACAGCTGTACTAGAAGGTAGTCAACAAATATAATGATTGTCATGGTGGAGGCATGAAGTCACAAAATTAGAACAACAGAATATAACAAGAGAATAAATGTTATAAAAGACCAAACTTTTTTCTTTTGTATGCTCTGGGTTCCATTTAATTTATAACTGTTTGCACCTGTATAATGAAAATACTTCTATTTAAAGATGAGTAAAAAAAAATAATTACTTAATCAAAATAGCCTGTACAATGGTCTATCATCCTTCAATTCATATCTATCATTTTTTAAACAATTTTCAAAGAATTTTTTGTAATAGAAGCTTCTATATAGGTCCTCTGCTCCAATTAATTTTCACAAGGCTCTTGGTATTGGCAGCTTTCCTTTCATTATCTTTCAACTGAATACTTTTGTAAATTAGTTGGTACTTTTTATATTAACAATCTGACAGCTCTTTCATTATGTAATACTTTGATGACAGGAATATAAATTTGATTAGATGCTAATGGATAAATCAGTACCATATCCAAATCTCCTTCTATAAAGGAACATCATTCAAAGGTGACAATGACATTGTGGATATGATTGATTTTGGGAGAAACACTTCATCCATAGAACCCAAAAAACTTTAGGATATTTGATAGACATATTTAATGAAAATATAGAAAATTTGTATATCATTTATATTATATTTTCACACTCATAATTCACTCTATTTTTTCATACGAACTTGATCCTAAGGTGTATTGTTACAGCAAATGAGAACTAAGAACTTCAGGTTGACAATGGTTGAACAGGTGTTTTTCCCTCATCCTTTAAAAAGAGCAGAGAAGACATTACCGAAAGTCTTATCAAGTTAGATAGGCAGTAACACCTGTTTCCAAGAAGTAAATTCTTTTTAAACTTTAATAACAATTTGATCCTACAATTGTGTCTAGAAAGCAAAAAATAGTAGTGGGTCTGTCATTAATATGTTTATATTCTTTCTTTTAGGCAACCTTGTATATGTGTTGTGTTTGCCTAGCTGATATCAAACTGTGTACACATAACACAATCCATTTGTTTCTTTTCAAAAATAATGTGTGCTTTGCAAGCATCATTTTAAATGTCTCTGTGATCAGGGATTTTGTGTGTCCATTTGTAGAATTGTATTGGCACATGAGGTGCTATGGAATTTCACTTGCTTCCTCAGGTTCATGTAAGCATAAAAAAGAGGTATCGTTTTAGGTTCATGACTTACCTTGTAAAACTACCTTCCAAGAAATTGCATCATTTATATTCCCACAAGCATTACGTGAGAAAATACTCTTGTGATAATTAACTTATTCACCTTTTTCTAAATTTAGATTAAGTTTACAGTTTTATATTATTTTATTTATTCTTTGACAATTTCATGTGCACACATATTTATTATTGTCAGTATTGTTATTACATACACAACCTATGACAGCCCTTATTACTGTCTCATTCACACTGAATACACTTGATCTTCTCAGTAAGTCTCCCTCCTACTTTGTTGTCTTTTTTTTTTTTTTTTTTTTTTTTTGTCTGTGTGAGCCACTGAGTTTAATTAGGTCTGCCTGTATAAGTGGCTGGAGGGTTATTTACTGGAGCATGAGCAGCTAGCCACTAGCTATACCACTGAAGAAAATGGCTCCCTCTCTCCCAGTAACTATTAACTGCCAATGGCCCCACAGGGAGAGGTGGGCCTCTCAAGTACCTCTCTCTCTCTCTAGGATGGAAAGATAATTATCCCAGTATCATGCATATTTTATGAAGGTAAGCACATATTTAGCAATCATGACAGACACTGCAATTCCTAAAGGTCAATGGCCCTGTCATGTCCAGGAGACAGCATCTAAATTGTGCTGGTATTTCTTTGTGAGACATTTTCTATATTTTTCAGCTATTTAGGCCTTTGACTTTCCACTTTTATACATCATTTGTAGACTATTAATTTGGAAATTTACTGTGTTAACCTAAACATCTAATTTATACAGTGTGCCTTATGTCATATATTAAACATTTCAATCCTTTATCTAAATATATGTTGCTAATAATTCCTGAGTTTTTGGATGCTTAAAGAAATTAGTTTTAAAATCCAACATATTTTTGAAATATTCAATAGTATAAAATACCATCTTTGCCCAGGTAATTTATTTCATTGTTCTCAAAAGTGGAAGAAATCTCAAAGAGATATTTTACTTGTCATTTGTAGTTTTTTTAAGCTTTCATTCAATTTGTTGTTTTCAAAATTTCACTGAAAATATCCTAACGCATCATGTATAGAAAAACTTCTGATTACCCCATTAAAAACTCATACTGACTTCCAAACAGTCTCAGTATTGTTTATGAATGCATAATCTCTCTCTAATTTATGGTGGGTCTTTAATCATATAACAATCCTTTCTATTAGAGTTTGAGTTCTATTTATTTAGACTATTTTTTAGCTTAGTGCTACTTTACAGCTTGATTTGTTATATCATAAATTGTAATACTTCAGGAATTTATTCTCAGATCAATAATTTCATTTCCAAATGTTCTTGAATTTTTATAAATTCTTTGTTCAAAATTAGGATGAGAATTTCTAAGAAAAATCAAGAAATATGTAATTTGAGAATAACATGTTTTCTGTTTGGGACTCCTTTGCGTATTTTCCTAAGTTCTTATGGGATTCTTTAAGGAACATAGCTAATATACCCTTTTCTTTTTTATGTAATTCTCATATTTTACTAAATTGATATAAGTATATGATTTCATATGTGTATTGTAAATTATACATTTTACATGAGTACCAACTAAAGTGAGAAAATACAAATGAAAATATAGATAACACAGAAAAAAATAAACATATATCAATTATATTCCAAAACCCATAACATTTTGGTTCTGAAATTAGCATAAAAAGATATCATCAAACACCATTTATCAATAAAACTCTTATGCATCTATAAATTTCAAGTTTTATATGAAGGATTTATTTGATGAGTCTTCTTCTGTTAAGATATATAACTGAGACACGCTTGCTTATTTATTTTTTAAAAATCAATGTCATATTATACTTTAAAAATTAAAAACTCATTCAGGAGTTATTTCCTGTATTGTAACTGTAGTTTGCCTTGACTTGGATTCCAAGATTCAGACCTTGGCACAAAGATTCCTATGAGCAGGTTTACCATGGAAACATTTCTACAGTAAATCAAAAAAAGTAAGTGGCAAAAACAGGTAGGTCAAGAGGGGAAGTGGCCAAATCAGTGTGAGGCTTTAGAGTCAAAGTCTGTACATGTTTGCAAGGGGTGCTCCATAGCATGAACACTGTCTGAGATTCTGATCCCACTGGAAGCAACAGGACTGGCCACTCATCAGTCAACACATACAGCCTAGGAGGCTGGGAACTTCCAGGACATTAGTGGATAAAGTAGTTCTCAGAGCCAAAGGGTCATATCATAAAGGAGAATTGTGTCATAACTTCTTAGAAACAGATTTACATGGAAGTTGGAAGTGTGGCTCAAAGAAATACCAAGAGGAACTTAAGATGCCTCAGTTGAGGAAAATAGTAGCCGATTTATATTCGTTAGAGATGACTCTGTATCAGGTATGTACTCTTTCCAAAAATGTAGTCATATGCAATATGATTCTATGTAGTTATGCCTAGAATTTTTAGTAAATTACTTAAAAGAGAAAGTTTACAACAAAAAATAAAAGAAGATATCCTAACAACCAATTTTCATTTATCAGATATAAATTCAGTTTAATTTTCTCCAAAATTGCCTTACAATGGTTGTCAGTGTCATTGACCTGCTTATGGCTGTTGAGTATGACTATAGCCTTTCTAGTTTCTAAAGAATAGCTGTCATTCTATGTTGAGAACAATTGAGAATACAAATACAGAAATAATTAGTGCAAGTTGTAGGAGTTAGATAAATTAGATTTAGGAAATATATAGGAGTTTCTGATACTGTCTCTTAATTCGGGGCCTGAAGAGCATTATCAGCATGAAGTCAGCAAAAACAGGAAAGACTCAATAGACTGAAAAACAAGTTTGAAGTCAGGAAAAACAAGAAAGACTCAAGACTTGAAGAAACAAAGTATCTGGCCTGACATTGTTTTCAGCTGCTAAGTGGGCGGAGCCCAAATTAAGCTGAAACAGAGTTCCTCCTATTTGAGGACAGTGCGTGGAGCCCAGAGGAGAAGAGGCCCCTGATGCTAGAGAGCTCCAAGAGTCCTGCTGAAAAAAGGGCTGGCCATTGATGGCCAGCTCTCTCCCTGAAGCAGAAAGAAGCCGGTGAGGAAAGAAAGCCTGAGAAAGACACCAAAAGGCCAAGGACTGGACCCTGTGGCTCAGCTTTTGCCTAGAGGGGTTTGATCTGTCCAAACAGTGGCCTAAAGGAAACGGTGCCTGGCTTTAAGGACTGAGGCAGAGCAGCTGAGTTCCTGATTCAAAAGAAGTAAGTTGGCCTGCAGACGGCTGGGGTCTCCCACAGAGAAGAAAGCATGAAGCCTTATTTAAGGTGAGACTGCAATAACCAACTTACCCTGACGAACCTGCATCTGAGAGATCCAGAAAAAGGACTGCTAAGTGTGTTAAAGAATCCACAACAAATACTGTGTTCCTGACGACTGAGGACCTGCCCCAGAGACTGTATCATTCTAAAAGGTTATGAAAGTAGTTGTTATGATTATCAATAGGTTTAGTGGATAGGTTAAAGGGGTTGTAGGAATTTATAGGATTAATAGTTAAGAAATTGTTGGTGTTTGTTATAAGTGAATTTAGTAATAAATAAATAAGTGTTAAATAATAATTTAAAAGTTCGGTTACAGCAAGTATTTGTAGAATGGTGTATGTTTCACCCCAGATAAATACAATAGATTTTGTGTCTTCTAGATATTTGTTTCTTAATTTCATTTTGCCTCATAGCTACTTTTTACAGAAACATTTTATAACAGAGGCATTATTATGAGATGAGTTAAAAAATTAGAAAAATAAATGTATCCTTCAAGTTTGTCAGACAATTAGAACAACATAATTTTATTTTTAGAGAAATCTAAATTGTCTCTCCTTATTCTTTATTATGTTTACTTTCCATATTGTTTTGAGCATCTATTAATTTTCCAGGGAAACTACTATCAATTACCAAAATATTAGGAAACGTAAAACAACAGAAATTTATCTTTTGAAGATTTCTCAGTCCAGGAGTCTGAAATTAAGTTATCTGCAGGGTCATTGTCCATTTGAAGTCCCGAAGGGAAACCTTTTCTAGTGTCTTGTGGCACCTGACGGCTGTGAGCTTTACATGGCTTGTGGCAACAAAAACGTTAAACTTATCTCCCTTTTCACATTTTTCTCCTTCTCTGTTTCCACTTTGTAAAGTGTCATTCTAGCTGAAGTCAAAGCCCTGTTTACAGCCTAGCCCGATGGTCCACACACCCATTACCCAGTGTACAGGAGCCTGAGAAAGGATAGTCTTAAGGTGGAGTCCAACTTCAGCTACAAAGTGAGCTTAAAGATAGTCTAGACTGCATAGATAGTCTAGACTGCAACCTTTTCTAAAGAATTAATTAATTAAGCCTTCTTTAATCCTACATAATCATGAACTTTAATTACAATCACAAAGACCTTATTTCAAAATAAAGCCATGTTCTAAGGCTTCAGATAGCTGGGAATTTAGTGACAAGCATCACCTGGCCCACTACACTCCCTGAGCAGTTCCAGGTCTATTTAACTGCACAGTTGGGACACTCTCCACCTTGCTAAGTGTAGGTGGGTAATCCATCCTCCTCTTACCATATTTATATAGGTCATAATTTCTCAAGGGTTCTATTTTAAACCTATGGCCCAAAATAGGGATTGTTTTTGCTTTCAAAAGTATTTAACTAACCTAACTATGGTCACTAATTTTAAGCCATATCAAGTATAATGTATCACTTTATCCTTATATTATATATATATATATATATATATATATATATATATATATATATACATCTGTATATTATATTCTCTTGGTTTCTAAGGACTAGTACAGTAGTATGCTTTTTCAAAAAATCATTATTTGTAATGTCGGGGAGAACAAAGTAAAATGCTCATATGAAAAGAGTCTTTAAGCTAGATCTAAAAGATGCTACAATGTTGACCTTCACATGAAAATGAATGTACCATGCACTAGGACCTCAAAGAGCACAACTAACTAAGACACCACACTGAAGCAGAAAATCTGAACACACACTATGGTTAGCAGAATGGAAGCATAGCACCAACATCCATAGATGAGACCCTGGATGGTGCTCATGAGCCTCAAGCTCCATGATGTTATAATAAAATTTAACTCTAAATTATTCTAATGACATTACTACAAAATACCAAAGTCTATTTATTTTGTAAAACTGAAATTAGGTTTACATGACATACAGAAATTTTTAAAAATCTGTACTCATTGAAATTATTTTTAATAAAAAGAGCACTTAGAGTACTCACATCACAAGATTTCATGCATGTATGGAAATCATGTTGCATGTATCAGGTTTTTATGAACTTCTCTTGTGTACTGCCAGTATTTCTTTTGAGCACTTTCTCTATCTGTTATCAATTAGTAGGAACATAAAGGAAGTTTTATCTGTTCCAAAATAATACACATTTTCAGTTTGGGTTTTAAGTTATTTTGTATGTTATTATGATTTTTTTTTAACTTTAGGCCTATCTTAGCTATCATTTAAACTTAACTTTTTGAAGTTCTGATTAAGGATAATATGCCCAGAAAAGTTTTTAAAACTGGCTTCAGAGCTTCCTTTTGCACTGCTCCATCTCATTTCATGGGTTAATGTACCCATTTGGCTGATGAGGGAAGAGAGGCAGCAGTGCGAGGCACATGACCATGAACAATGAAGAGAGACATTGACTTCCCTCATATTGAAGACCAGGGTTTCATCTTGGCATAACATTTATTTATGTTCCAGGATAAAATAAATTACACACTTGGACTTCATTATCACCACACTTCTTTCATTTTAATGAACTTTTCTATTAAGTCTATTTTTGTTAGGAACTTGGAAGCAAAGGCAAAGTTTCCTTCAGTCCCTGTCAGTGACATCATTGTACTTACTCCTGTTAATACAGAAGGACTTGAATGTACTCCTGCAGGGCATACCCTTCCTTTTTGTCTTGGTTACTTTTCAATTGCTGTGACAAAGCGCACGATCAAGGCAAGTTACAAAAGAAAGAGTTTTTATTGGGGGTTCACAGTTTCAGAGAGTGAGTCTGTGATCATCAGGGCAGGAGGCATGGCAGGCATGCTGCTGGGAGAGTACCTGACAGTTTATAATCTGGTCCAAAAGCAGGAGGCAGAGAAAGGGCTAACTGGAGATGGTGATAGTGTAGACGGTTGAAACCTGAAAGCCCATTCCCAGTGACACACTTCCTCCAACAAGGCCACACTTCCTAATCCTTCCCAAATAGTCCATCAACTGGTGGGGACCAAATATTCAAACATATGGGGACATTCTCATTCAAATCACCATACATGCTCAGATGTTACTATTTTTGTACCAAGACCCTTTATTTTTAAAAAATAAGTTATAAACTTCTTAATAAGTTTGTGTGCTCTTGTCCCAATGTGAAGGATATATGTCTAACTCCACTGTGTTTTCTAATAATCTATTTGGCTACTAAACTTTATTAATTTTTAATATGAAATCTTGCCACTCTTCTAACTGAATTGTCTATCATTTGGCTCAGCTCTTTAGTAAACTACCTCCAGTTTTCTATATAAACTTTTATATAATTTGACAATAACAAAGTTGCCTCATATTGCAATGTTTATGTCTCTCATTTTAATATTTCTTTTCAACATTGGAAACACGGTGCTAGTGAGCATTTTTGTTTTGCCCCGGAATTAAATAAGAATCCAAGTGTTTGATTAATTTGGAGTTTTAAGAGAACGTTCTCCCTGTAATAGTGCAGAATTGAGTTTTATTTTTATCCAGATGTAAACAGACAAAAAATAAAGAGAAAATTTCTATTTTCCTAAAGGAAACATAGAGGTACCGTTAACTGAGCATATTCAAAGCCCAGTGCTCAAGCATAGCATAGCAATTTGAGAGATTGATTTTCTTACTTTAATCCAAATTTACTCAAAGTTATGGCTTTAGGAATTTTTCTAAGCTATTTAGCACCTTAATGCTTTTATGAAAATTTAATAAAGGGATATTTTGAAGAATTTAAATTTTTTACCACTTTAGTTTTCCAGCTTTCAGGTCTGAAAACAATGTTCAAATGAAATATTTCTATTAATCATTCACATTGCATGTCATGAACTTGAGTTCTCAAATAATTCTGCCCCTCCCCCCTCAAAAAGGTAGATGACATGGAGCTATTCTCTTTGAAGTATATAAAAATCTGCCAAGATTCTTTTTCCTTTATGCTAAAAGCTTTAGTTTTTTCTTTCACTTGGTTGGAAAGCTACTGCACAGATGAAGAGTTCTTTGCTGTGTGGTTGAAGGTTCCTGGAGGCCTCAGAACACTCTGATGAGAGAAGGCAGCAATGCCCAGTGGGCAAGAGAGGGACAGAGGGACAGAGGGAGTGCCTTCAGCAAATGCTACCTAGAAATGCAATGTTGTATTTTTAATTTCCAGGGGGAAGGAAGAACACAGCTGATTTGAGCTTGACGGCATGCACTCAAATGGTGAGTTAGACAAAGCAGGAGTTATAAAATAGTGTTTACTTTTCTTCTTGATATACAAATTTCTTTTGACCACAGGGCTGATGAAAACAATTATTACTACTATTATATGTATTTGATGATATTTGTCTTCCAGGTGAATGTCTGTGTTTCATCCCTTCTGTCTTCATGAATAACATCATAATTAAGATGCTCATTATAAGGATGCCTGGGAACCTCTATCTAGAAGGCAGAATGCTTGAATCTAAAGTCAGGAAGAAATTACAGTAGTGTGCTAGTTTAGAGCAGGGTCATAAAAATTCATATAACTTAATGTTCCAGGTGACTAGATCCATTTTTGTCATCCATTTCTATCACTTTCTTTCTGTAAAAGCATCGTTGAAATAAAAATTCATGTATTTCACAGGAATGAAAAATTCCATTTAAAAGAAAATGTTACATATTAATATCTATTAAATCATAATTTACCTACATTCATCTGTTATTTTATAACAGAAGCCATAGCTATTTTGTTGTAGGAAGAACTCTGTCCTAAAGGAGGGAGATTCTGGGTTCAAATGTTATCCTTGTGGAAATTTTTAACTTTATCCAATTTCACCTTCCTAGTCTCTAACATGGAGACAGGGCATCTTGAAAATTGAATGAGAAAACATATAGGAACATGTTCTGTATAGTTTTGATGGGAGGGTTGATGTGTTAATATACAGTTTTAAGGATCATGTTTATTTTAAAGAAGTTTGAAAGTGTTTTAAGAAGTTACTACTTGGGTTATTAAAGTCCATATTGACCACCAGTCCTTTTTTATACAGATAAAACCGTTTCACAGTGGGATCGCAAGGATATGTAAAGGGTTTTTAATCTATCCAGTACTATAATGAATTCATTTAATGTGTACATGTATGAATATAATAACAAATATGAATATCAACATTCATGTACATGGAGGGAAAGAAAGAGTGTATCATTAAGTACTATAAACAAAACAAGATCTGAATTCTGTGGTGCTTACCATCCAAAGATGAATGGAGATACTAAACACTCAAATCATCAGACACGAAAATTCAATGACATGAAGTGAGGATTCCAGCCTGAGATGGCAAGAAGGGTTTACTGAACCCTTTGAAACTCCATTCATCATTTACTTACATGCTGGTTCAATATCTAACCGAGCTTTATATACAGAATGAACAGGATGCTGAGAGAGGAAGTCTGGAAGACTTGTTTTGTTTTTTCTATTCTTTTTTTTTTTTACTTTATTTTTTATTTCTGCAAGTTACATCTCAATTGCAATCCCCTCCCTACCCGCCCCCTCCAGTCCCACCTTCCCACCCTCAATCCCCCATTCTCTTCCCTTTTTATTTTTAAGTTTAAGGTATATCTTATTTCCCCCAACAGCTCCCCCTTTCAGTCCAAGAAATGGATCTTTCTCTTATAATAATAAATACAATACAAAACAACAGAAATAAATAGGCCACAGTTATGAGGGTTATATGGCTTAGCGTGCATTCCCAATGTCCAGTCCATATGTATTGGGCACATGACTTTAACATTCTACTATCTAACCATCTCCATGAGTTCAAAGTTCTACATCTAACTCAACTTTCATACTAACTTGCAATACAATTTTAAAAACATCTTCTTAGATCCATAACACTCTCTCGATTCCTAAACAACTCAAAATTTAATTATGAGACTCTAGCTATCTATTCTTCAACTACCTCAGAGACCTGAGAGGGATAAATATATCTGATTATATAGGAAATAGAGGGCCTGCAGCTTCCAAACTAAGAAATGACATACCAGTGGCTGCCTGGACAGTTCCCATTTTCTCTCCATACATTACAACATCGATCTTCAGTCATTTGGCCCCGTTTCTCTGACAGACATTGATTGTAGAGCAGGGGTTATGAAGGACTTGCCTACCCTGTCTTGGCAGAGGTAGGCTGTCGACTTACCTGCTTCCAATTTTTGTCCTTTTTGGACAGCATTCTGTCTACAGTTGGAGCAAGGGGCTTTTCCTACCAAGAGATAGGCTTGCGACTAATTCAATCATCTCCCACTGGAGATTCTTTGATGCTCATCTTCTACTTGGAGTAGGATAGGGGGTGCTGTCAGGAGTTGATATGTCTCGATATAAAAAGAATCTAAAGTTAAGAAAACATCTTTGAATGCCATATTCTGCAGATCTCTTGAGGTTTTTGAAGAGGCCCTATCTATCTCTTATATTAGGATAAGCAGATGTTGCTTGTCTCTTAGCAGCTTTATTTCTGATTAGCTTAGAAAATAACTCTAATAGATTGTCATAGTACCTAACAAAATGACAAGCTTGCATGACTATTAGTTTGCATTTCTTAATTATCCTAAACAGTTTATGACAATTAGTAGCAAAAGGCTGAAACTTCACATTTCATTTTTTTCTTTACCCCCTAACTCTTCCATCCCATTTCTCTGAAGTGGGGTGTACCTATATATCAGTCCCTCACCTCAGTTCAGAGGTCGTATGAGGGCCAAGAGCCTCTTCATACATTGGGGGTCTACGAGGCAGTACCACCAGTGAAAAATGTCTCATTGCCCGGGAGAGAGAACCAAAAAACAAACAAACAAATAAACAGACAAACAGATAAAAAAGAATAAAGAATAGAAAAAAAATAAAAATAAAAAGTCTATGTCCATGTTCCCTTTGGTGGGTTGGTTGTATTATCGATATCCTCTACTATATAGCTAAAATCCTACTATAAGTGATTAGATGCCATATGCATCCTTCTAAGTCTGGGTTAGCTCACTCAGAATGAGCTTTTCTAGTTCCATCCATTTGGCTGCAAATTTCATAATTTCATTGTTCCTGATAGCTGAATAATATTCCATTGTGTAGATGTACCACAGTTTTTTAACCCATTCTTCAGTTGAGGGACATCTGGGTTGTTTCCAGTTTCTAGCTATTACAAATAAGGCTGCTATGAACATAGATGAGGAAACTTCATTATGATTCCGTGAGGAGACATTTGGGTGCATACCCAGAAGTGGTATGGCTGGGTCCTGAGGCAAAGTTATTCCAAGTTTTCTAAGATATCGCCATACTGACCTCCATAGTGGTTGCACAAGCCTGCACTCCCACCAGTAGTGGAGGAGGATTCCCCTTTCTCCACACCCTCGCCAGCATGTGCTGTCATTTGAGCTTTTGATCTTAGCCCTTCTGACAGGTGTAAGATGGAATCTCAGAGTCATCTTGAGTTGCATTTCTCTAATGATTAAGTATGTTGAGCATTTCTTCAAGCAAAGCCCTGTGTCAGAATGAAGCATAGCCACTACACAGGAGGCAAAGAGAGCTGGAGGGTTTGAGACTAAGAAAGTGCTGACAAGGTGAGATGTCATGAGGGACTATTCTAAAATCTCTATCTGGAGGTGATGGGAAAGTGAAAGAAGAACTCAGAACACCAATACAGTTAATAAGAGAGATTCACAACCATACATGCTCGATGGAGCCATGTGTTTACCTTTGCAGAAAAATGACCAGGCAAAGATAAACAATTGGCCTCACAGAGGAGAAGAGCAGAGGGCGGTGAGGAATCCTCAGAAACACTGCTAAATAAGAGGGTTATGCTAGGAGCACCTGATTTCTGACATAGCCTGTGTTCTCAACTGAATACTTCACTTCATTCCCTTGCCCAACGAAGAATGTATTAGTCCAAGGGAAGTGAAAAGGCGGGGGGGGGGGGGGGCTACTGTAGCTACAGCTGCTTTGCTACAGATTCTCAGTCCACGCCTTGTGTCCACTGGCTCTGTCCGAGTCACCCCTCAATTCTCACCCCACAAGTTAGAAAACTGTCCTGCTGGGTCACCGAGATTCTGACTCCATCCCAAAGTATGTTTCCTTCAAGAATTGCCTCTTTGTTTCTTAGCTGTAAGACTACAAGGAATCGCTTTTTAGATCTTTACTAGAATACCAACTCTGAGAGTGGTCATTTTTTTTTAAGAAACCAATATTATATAACTTCTGAAAATAACTGCCCGTGTAACAACAGTTTTCTTGACAGGCAGCTGTGGAGAGTTCGTGCAGTGCCCTCAGTGGCCTGGTGACAGGGAGATCTGAAAGGCTGTCATGCTGCAGCCAAATGATGGCTTGCTCTGCCTCTTGGTTCTTTGACTAAGTACACCCCATGACCCTTTACAAAAAATGAGATTAGGCCAAAACTGCTGGGAAAGTGAAAGGTGGATACCCCTCTGTTCATTCCAAAGCCAGCAGGAACTTCTCAGAGAATCTGGTCACCAAAAAAATCATATGGTTTACCTGTCAGAGAGGTTTTTTTATGTTGAGCAGTTACTGGTTAGAACTAAATGGCCTTTAAATTTATTTAACCTAATGAAGATGAAGAAAAGAATCAAGGAAAGGTAAGCAAAGCAAAACACCTAAGGAGGTAAGGGGAGGAAAGAAACCCAAAGAAATATATTTTAAAAGATCAGAGCCAAGACTTAGTGAAAAAAATTAATTTAGGGCACAGTATGGATAGACAGAAGAGAAGGGACTATTTTAAATGAGCAAATTAAATCATGTAAGTGGAGTCTCAAGCCATAATTGATGTTTAAGTTTAAATTACACATATCAACCACTCATTGGTTATGACATATCTCCTCATTTAAACCCAGGTAGATGCTGTGTGATCTCACTCTTACAACAGAAATACCACAGAGAGGAACAGAAAACCCATCAGAAAGTATAACATGGTAATTACTCAGTAACACACGTGCATTGAAATAAGATATTGATCACAGAGGATACACATTCATAATGCACTAGTGCATTTCCATGTATGGGAATGTGGTGATAGATTTAGGGTAATTACATAAAAATTGACAGCACATTCTTCACTGTTTGTGATTATTTCAAAGCACTGGCATTTCCATGAATGATGGTGTGTTGTCTTGTGTATACACAAATGTTAAATCATCTGTGGTAACAATTGATCATTAGCAAGCATATGTTGAAGGGAGGTACCTTGAAGACTTTCAATTAAAGGGAAAGAATTTGCCCTTAGGTTGTGCAATTAGTTTGACAGACACCCTGAAGTTTTAAAGGTAATTCATGTTCATCTTGTGTTCATCTATAAAATGCTGTTGAAATGAGCTACCTAAGCACACAAAGAGTATGTATATTTTTCTCTACAGGAATAGTCTCAGTTGAGGGAAGAATGCTAAGTACCTACCCTCTGGAAGAGATGGGTTAATATTTTCTCCCTGTGTCTATCAACTAAGGGGGTTTGTGATCCAAACTTCTAGGATGTTCCCTTCTAGCTAGAGAAGGGAACAAATGAGGGAATAAAGGGAGTGTTTTTGAATATGACTGAAGTATCAACCACAGCTTCAGATATAGACAATTCCCATTTTGAGTCACTCAAGGGGTAGAAACTTGATCTGACTCTATTGTTGAGAGTGGAGCTCTTTGGAGTGCTTTAAGACTAGATAAGGCCATTAAGGTAGAATTTCTATGCTAGAATCTTAATAACATTATAAGAAGAGAGAGACCAGAAGGGAAGCACACACACACTCTCCCTGACATGTCTCAACATATCTGTTATATGGTACCCTGTACCTTTTCAGTCAGGACTCTGCCAGCAGAGACCCCAGAACTTGTACCTCCAGAACCATGAGGGAAAATAAATCTGTTTTTGTAACTTCCCCTGTCTGAAATATTTTGTTATTAGGAATATTAAAAAGGTCAATATAAAAACATTAGAAAAAACACACATTTAGGTATGAGCAAATAAAGGTTGACAATAATGAATAAATGTTCAGGACACAGCAGGAGAAAAAGAAAAAGAATCAAATTTTCAGGAACAATTTTTCTATTTGAAATTAATTTTACTTAACAAGTATTTAAAGAGTCTCCACTAAGGGCCAGTCACCTTGACCTTGGTCAAAATCATAGTATTCCATAAAATGTGCTGTGACTCCCTTTCCTTTTCTGTTTACATCCCTACCACCACTCAGTTTTAATCCTCAATTCTTCCTTCCTGAATTATTCTGAAAGGCTTCCTTCTATTTTCTCACTACAGTCTTTCAGCTCTTGTATTTCCTATGTATCAATGCCAGATTCTTAGCCTTAAGACTGTTCTGAAAACTTTGCTCCTAATTTCAAAACCTCTTCATTATCTACAGAAAAAAAGTCTCATTTAATTCTAATTGTAATTGGTTGGGACAACAGTACAAGAGTGTACATCCTATAACAGCCGAGGACAGTCATACAGAAAGAACCATGTACTAATAAACTGACTCTCTCTCTCTCTCCTCTCCCCCTCTCTCTCTTCAGTGAATTCTCCCCTCCCAATATGGCTCATTTCAGACTTGCATCTTCTGTCACTAAAGCCTTATATCAAGAGCCAAGAAGCATAACTGGCCTTTGAACGGACTCCAACATACCACACAGGAACACACATTGCAATAGAATAATAGCCTTTGCCTTAGTATGAGTACATTTCCAAATTTTACGTAGTAGCTTAATCAAATATCTTTACCACATTTCTTAAAATGCATATCATATATAGAACTTACTTTCATACTAGTAGTACTATCATAAATATACAAGCTACGTCCTAAAATTTTCCAAGTCACAGGCCGTTCTACACCTCCTTATGTGGTCAGTATCTCCTGTGGAGCATGAAGCCTAGGATACAATAAGCATTCAGCAAATAAATGTTAGATGAGGATGTGACGGGTGAAGTGTTGACATTGCTCTAGTCATTCAAACTTGACAACACCAGCATCATGGTCTACCTTCCTGCCTCTGTGTAAACTAAGACAACACCTCACCCATATGTGTGGTGCCAGGCATTCTCCTGGGTATATCTGCTGCAAGGATAGCTCTTTACACTCCAAGCTCCATTCCATGCCAGCAATATCCTAGTGTTCTTGGTCGGCATTAGACTTAGACCACCTAACAGTGGCTCCCCAAACATTCAGTAACTACCAAACAAAAGTGTCTGTCTTGGTTTATGGACTTTTTCCTATGGGCTGAGTGTTGGTTGTGGCTTTACAGCTCTGGGGTTGAGTAGCCAGATTCTCTGCACCCTGTGACATCATCCAGGATGAAGACACAGACTCTGTAGAGAAGAGAGGTGGGTTTTATGGCAAAGCAGAAGCAAAGTGATTAGCACTTGCACAAAGATGCCTAAAGCTAATTTCTAGAAATAGTCAATGTCATATCCCCTCAGTTGCTTTTAGTCAAACTAAGTCATGTGGGCCAAGATTGACTCCTCTATAAAAGAAGACATTAAACTCACAAACAATGGTTTAGATGTATAATACTCTCATGGGACAGAAGTTCAAACATATGAAACAAAAATGCATTCTACAACACTGGTCAAATCAATTGACTTTCCCAAATACAGTTTGAGGATTTTATCCATATTTATCTAATACTGTCTAAGGCAGAAAGATCTGGAAGCATGGTAAATGCTCAACAAAGGGCTATCTTGTGTTTCCTCTAGTAATGAAGTTTCACACAAATCCTGATTAAGACTTGTTATTATTTCTTAAATGTATATCAAGACTATCATTGTATAGATTTACTATAGGTTGTAGGGGCTGCACCCTGAGTTGTACAAGGCACCTGTGAATGAGCTACCCAAGGACTGTTCTTTTGCATATAAGAATATGTGTCTGTTCATGAGAATTTACAAGTCTTCCCAGCTATCCAATCAGAATGGGATTGCAAAGACGAAGCAACATTGTCACTGGAGGGGTACAAAAAAAAAAAAAAAAAACAGAAAACAAAAACAGTCAAGAGGAGCTGCAGTAGGAGCCAGAAAAAGCAGGGAATAAAAAATCTCCCTCAAAGCACTTGATCTAGTCATGTTGGTTCAATGACATTACATTTGCATAAGTGCCAGTTTTCCCAGTTCACAGAAGGCTATACCACATTGGTGAGTACCAAGTTAGGTGGTGAGTCACTAGATACTGGAGCCATTGACTCACCAGGAGAGCCAAAAGGCCACTGAACCACATGAGAGAGGTGACGTCACACCTCCAGCTCTCTGCTTCCTGTGGAACTTTTAATAACTGGCAAATGTAAAGTGCTCCTGCTCCTTTCAAAGTCAAGAGTTGTAATTAAATGTTAAAAGAGAATACCACTCTCGTATGTCACTGAGGCTGCCTTTCTGCTGTGTATTTGAGTCACATGCCAAGTCTTGCTCCCCAGAGAGTCTGTCTCAGAACCAGCTAGAATTCTACAACCAGATAGATCACAGTGCAAGGCTGCCATTAAGAATAAATTATTCCTTTTGTTGTACAAAAGTATATGGCACCAAAAGCTGTTAGGATCACAGAACTATTGTACATAATAAATGCCCATATTAAATGAAATGGTAGCTATATCATATATAAAATCTCTCGCTTTGAAATAAAAAGAGCTTATAAATTCTCCTATTGATCATTTAGCTTCAACTTGAACAAATATTTGAGGGATAGGAGTTGGGAGTACTCCCTGTGCGCTCTTATATCTTCATAAGAGGTAGGTCACATTCTGGAGTGTTTTTGCATACTCTGTCTCTCTCCAGAAAGTCCCTTACTGCTCAGATTTATCTAACGTTATTCTGAAAATTACAGAGTCATGTGCATGCTCTATGCCTTCAACATGGTATAGGCCATCTTATTCCTGCGTGTCCTTGCTGACGACAGGTGTACTTTCCTGTGTCTGTTAAGACCCGAAGTGGGAATCTGTTGTTGGCTCCTTGTAGAAGCATAACCTTCCATACTTGCCAAGCCTTGATGAAAGAGACATCACTGCCAAGTCTCTAACAGGCTGCCAGAAACACATTACAAGGAGACTGACATTTGTGCAGAGGACAACTGTACCTGATGTCACAGTCCTATTATCTATACTGAATTCTCTGTCTCTTGTCCTAACAAAAGTCACTGGCCCTGCCTTCTGTTGCTGCAAGAGGCCCTGGCATGCATACTGTAGATCCCTCTCTGTAGCTAAACACTTACTGTATTTAATTCATCTTCCATTGATCTCCTACCCCTGCAATCCATGGTGCAGATCTGAAGGTTTGGCTAGATGAGGTCAGGGGATAGAAAACATGTTTTACAGGCATTTGATGGAACCACGGCACCTGCCTTTATGCTTCCACTGGGTAAAGGTTTGCCCAGTTTATGTAAACAAGGCCATGGGATTCTAACCCAGATCAAGGAAGGGACCACTGCGGTTTTGTGGAATGCCACAGCTGCAGCCAGAGGTGCCATGCATGGATGCATACCGTGGAGTCTGTTTCCCACCCCTAGTGAGATGCTAAACCAGATTATGGAAAGCCATTCCTTAGAAAAATGTAGGGAAATTATTAGTATATAATATTTAGAGTGAAAACATAGGCCTCAATGCAAAAATGTGTAGAAGAATTTGTCTCCTTTCTGAACTCTGTTGTACAGAAAATGCCATAAGCACATCCATGGGAGATAAGGGACAAGGAAATTCCAGATATAAATTGCTGATACAGTAAATTGCTGATACAGTAACTAACCTGTTAGTGTGTGGTCTCTATCTACCAATGTTACATGTGGTAGCTCTCTTAAGAGAAAGTAGGGGATTCTCAGACAAAGGAGAATTGGGTACCAAAAGCATTTCATCAATAGTCCCACGGATAAAAGCACACAATATCCCAAGTCTAAAGAAACAGGTTTTTAGTCAGCCAATGTGATAAGCAGTAGCGAATCTCTGATGACTTTCCTGAGCTGCTGCCTTGGTCACCAACAGTGGAATATAGTCCTCCAATGACATGTGATGCTCACTAAGGGTCATTAAACAAACTTTGCCCAATGGAAAGTAATGGAAATGGCCATGTTCTATATTGAACTCTAGTATTCAAGAATTGATGCATACCCACATTCATTGACTTTCTTATGGAGATAGCAAAGGTCACACAAAGCACTCTGTGCCCCTAACACCAGCTCTAAAAGAAACTACATGGCTTCTAGTACTCCACCAAACACTACAGATGAAGTGCATGTAAGTCATTGAAATTTGAGAACTCATATTCTCAGCATTTATATTTGCATTAGAAGATCTTGCCAGCTTCAGTGTAATAAGCTCATATATTTCCCTCGCCATCCATCATTAATATGCAATCCCTACTTTATAATCTACCCCTTAGCTCTTCTCTTCTTTTTAGACTAGTTACAGTCACACTGTATCAACTTCATTCCCTCCTCTTACCACTCATAAAGATAAAACCAAGGGACTCAGAAGAGGATAATAGGAGAAATACCAGGAGAAGGTCCTCTAGACACTGCAACAAAGAGCACTTTCAGGGAACTTCGGGAACAGTACGGCCTTTAATATATCAAAAAGGCTATGCATTATTTCAATGTTAAAATGACAATCACCATACCCACCTATTTGACAAGCTCCATTTGACCAGATTCCAAGAGATAGAGAGAACTTCATACAAATAATATCTGTGTAGAACATTGCTAGGACCAATATGATTACAATAAATAAGGTCTATTTGACACTGGAAATGCTTCTGTATTTAGCAATGGGAAATAAAAATGTCTAACCTAAATGTCATGTACAAATTATACTGGGAAGATAGAAGTGATGAAAAAACATAATTATTATGGATTTAAAAAATACTCTGCATTGCTTTCTCACCATTTGAAAGGCATCTGAAATATATTTATGAGATACATTAAAGAGCTTATTTCTCTAGTGTCCATCTCTAAATGGAGCATTTCCAGTGTTCTCTAGGGTATATTTTTATAACTGTATCAATTTATTATAAAGGTCAATATTTTTTCTCTCTTTTAAATCCTTTCAAGTGTTTTTAAAGATCATTTTCTGGTGTATTTAAAATTCTAACAAATCACTACAAAATTACCAGGAAAGTTCCATGGGATTAAAAATAACATAACAAACATTAGATGCAACACGAATCAGGGTTGCAGTAAAATATCATTAACAAAAGGTCATCTCTGGAAAACAAAGAACCAAGGTTAAAAAAAAAATCAGGCATCTTGGAAATGCTAGAGTCCATAGTGCTTATTCAATTCACCCTTTCGGAGGACCAAGCCTGGAGCATCCTTCCTGCACCTAAGACAAATCTGGCTGTCTCCATCCTTTCAAGACAATCAACATACCCTTCACTTAACTTGTGCCTTAAAAACTGTTTCTTCCAGGCAGATCTCAGAGCTCAAGGCCACCTGATACAAAACAAGCTCTAAACAGAGAAAAACTTTGATCCAGGGGTGGAGGAGCACATCTTTAATCCCATCAGTTGGGAACCACATGTCTTTGATCCCAAAACTTAGAATGCAGAGACAGGCACATAGGATTTGGAAAGATTTAAGTTTAAAAGCTACTTACAAAAGGCAGGCTGCAATTCAAACAAATTGTCCTTTGAGATCTCAAAATACATACACTAAAGATTTGTTTAGCTCCAAAATATCAAAATAATTTCTTCTTTAATCCGGATTGAAAGGCAATACTTTATATATTGTCAAAAAAACCAAATTTGCTCCAGGAAAAATATTACCTGACCCCCCCCCCCAAAAAAAAAGGTAATTGTCCCAGAGTTAGGATTAGGGCAGGGCTCTGTTCTTATCTTTCCAGGAGATTTAAAGCATCCATTCAAGGAATCCAGGGACAACTGGACAACGGAAACCTCAGCAGAAAACAGATCAGACACCAAAGAAGACGAGTGGCCCAGATGACCCAGCCTTGCAGACTTCCTCAATAGCAGTTTCCTCAAAAGTCTACAACCACAACAACTCAAAATCGCTAAGATCGTTAAGCTCCACAGACTACTCCAGCCAGATCTTCAGTAAAGCTCTGAAGATCAGCTTCTGTCTATGAACTTCTTTTTTTTTTAATAAGTACTTTATTTTTTTTTCAAGTTACATCTCAGTCGCAAAACCTTCCCTATTCCCCCTTCTTGTCCCACCCTTCCACCCTTTCCTCCCCCCCAACAGCTTCTCTTTTCATTCCAACAAATGGTTCTTTCTCTTATAACAGTAAATTCTATACAAAACAGCAGAATTAAATATGCCACATTTATGAGAGTTAAATGGCCCGGTGTACCTTCCCAATGTCCAGTTCATACATATTTGGCCCCTGACTTTAACCTTCTACCTTCTAACCATCTCCATGAGTTTAAAGTTCTATAACTGACTTAGTTTTCATACTAACTTGCATCACTATTATAACCATCTTCTTAGATCTAGAACGCCCTCTTGATTCCTAAACAACTCAAAATTTAGCTATGAGACTCAAGCTGTCTATTCTTCAACCACCTCAGAGAGCTGAGAAGGATAAATATATCTGATTGTATAGGAAGTGCAGGGCCTGCAGCTTCCAATACTAAGAAATGACAAACCAGTGACTGACTACCTGGACAGTTCCCATTTTCTCTCCATACATTCCAGCATCAGTCTTCAGCCTTTTGGTCCTGTTTCTCTGACAGACATTTATTGTAGAGCAGGGATTGTGAAGGACTAACCTACCCTGTCTTGGCAGAGCTAGGCTGTCGACTTCCCTGCTACCAAGTTTTGTCCTTTTTGGGCAGCAGTCTGTCTGCAGTTGAAGCAAGGAGTTTTTACATGTTAAGAGATAGGCTTGCCACTAATTCAACCATCTCACATTGGAGATTCTTCGATGCTTTTCTTCTACTTGGAGTAGAATAGGGGGTGCTGTCAGGAGCTGATATGTCACAATATCAAAAAAAAATCTTAATTTAAGACCACATCTTTGAATGCCATATTCTGCAGATCTCTTGGGGTTTTTGAAGATGCCCTATCTATCTCTTGTATTTAGATAAGCAAATGTTGCTTGTCTCTTAACAACTTGATTACTGAGTAGCATTGATCTTTGTATATTGATACAAAATTCAGAGTATATTTAGCCACATTTGAAAAGATCTTTGTATATTGATGCAAAATTTAAGGTAACGCTTCCTAATGGTATCGTACTTAGAGATACTTAAAAATGAAATGTGAAGTTCTGGCCTCTTGATACCAACCGTCTTAAACTGTTTAGGATAGTTAAGAAAAACAAACTCCTAGTCATGCATGCATGACACCTTGTTAGCTACTAAGACAGTCTATCACAGATATTGTCTATGAACTTCTTAGGACATCTAAATAGCTGAGCACAAAAGGACTGAACATCAAATGATTCTATTAACATTTTTAACCATTTTTCCATTCTTATTTGGGCCCCAAACAGGTTTACTACGTCCCAAATCAGCAGGAAGTCATTTTAAGAAAACAACGTCCCATCCCCAGAAGGTGGGGAGGGTGTTCCCCCCACTTTGGTTATTTGATAGATAATAGAAAATTTTGTTATTTAGGGGAAAAGACTACAAGCTGTTAAATGGTCTTGTTAAATGGGTTTTGGAGGTTAGACCCAGGGACTTCTCTCTTTTGCTTTTCTGTATCCTCCTTTCTCTCCTATATAGGAGTGATCAGACTTGAGAAAAATGGGACATAGACATAGTATAGGAAAGATCAAGAAAAAAGGACAGTTTATTGAATATAGCCTTATACCTTTGTATACTGATACAAAATTAATATTATATTTGGCTAAATTGGTATTGATCATTGTATATTAATGCAAAATTAAGATTGTATAGGGCTACATCGGTATTGATCTTTGTATATTGATACAAAATTAAGATTATATTTGGCCACAATGGTATTGACCCTTGTATATTAATATAAAATTAAGATTGTATTGAGCTACATCAGTATTGATCTTTGTATATTGATACAAAATTAAGATTATATTTGGCCACATTGGTATTGATCTTTGTATATTGATACAAAATTAAGGGTAACTCTTCTTAAAGGTATTGTTCATAGTAATACTTAAAAATGAAATGTCAAGTTTTGACCTCTCGCTACCAACTGACATAAACTGTTTAGGATAATTGAGAAACGGAAACTAATAGTCATGAAAACGTGTCATTTTGTTAGTTACTATGACAGTCTATCACAGTTATTTTCTAAGCTACTCAGAAATCAAGTTGCTAAGAGACAAGCAATATTTGCTTATCTAAATATAAGAGATAGATAGGGTATCTTCAAAAACCTCAAGAGATCTGCAGAATATGGCATTCAAAGATATTTTCTTAACTTAAGATTTTTTGATATCGAGACATGTCAGCTCCTGACAGCACCCCTATTCTACTCCAAGTAGAAGATGAGCATCGAAGAATCTCCAGTGGGAGATGATTGAATTGGTGGTAAGCTGTTCTCTTGGCAAGAAAAACCCCTTGCTTCAACTGTAGACAGACTTCTGTCCAAAAAGGACAAAACTTGGAAGCAGATAAGTCGACAGTCTAGCTCTGCCAAGACAGGGTAGGTAAGTCCTTCATAATTCCTGCTCTACAATCAATGTCTGTCAGAGAAATGGGGCCAAATAGCTGAAGATTGATGCTGTAATGTATGGAGAGAAAATGGGAACTGTCCAGGCAGCCACTGGTATGTCATTCTTTAGTTTTGGAAGCTGCAGGCCCTGCACTTCCTATATAATCAGATATATTTATCCCTCTCAGGTCTCTGAGGTGGTTGAAGAATAGATAGCTAGAGTCTCATAGTTAAATTTTGAGTTGTTTAGGAATCAAGAGGGTGTTCTGGATCTAAAAGATATTTTTAAAATTATGAGGCAAGTTAGTATGAAAGCTGAGTTAGATATAGAACTTTAAACACATGGAGATGGTTAGATAGTAGAATGTTAAAGTCAGGTGCCAAATACATATGGACTAGACATTGAGAATGTATGCTAAGCCATATAACTCTTATAATTGTGGCCTATTTATTTCTGTTGTTTTGTATTGTATTTATAGTTATAAGAAAAAGAACCATTATTTGGACTGAAAGGGAGAGCTGTTGGGGGGAAAAATAAATACCTTAAACTAAAAAAAAAAAAAAGAAGGGAAGAGGATGGTGGGGCTGAGGGGGAGGAGGGTGGAAGGGTGGGACTGGAGGGGGGAGTAGGGAGGGGATTGTGATTGAGATGTAACTTGAAGAAATAAAAAATAAATTATTAAAAAAAAAAAACCTCAGGTCTCTAAGCTCAAAAAGACTTTACTGGTAGGCACCCCACAACACTGCAAACAGTAATAGTATACTAAAATCTTATGTTGTATTCAAAAACATTTTCAGATTTGTATATACACAAAACCAAATAAATTTGAAATAAGAACCGTTTAAAAAAAAACCTGTTTCTTCAGGGGCAAGGGAGCTTGTTATGGTCTAGAACCATGCTTTAGTTATTGATCTTGAAGACAAAAATTCTTTAAATGAGTAAATGAATGTTTTCAGAGTCCTAAGATAAGTATAAAAGTAAAAAATTCCATTCTTCAGGTAATACATCTGCAAGAAACCAATAAACTTGATGTTGAGGGAGAGACCTACCGAGGCTTTTCCTAAGACACTAATGTTTGGAGAATGAACATAGTTCTTTCTCAAAACCAGGAGTATGTTTGGCAGAGTCAATGATGGCCTGCAGCCAGGTCTTTTTGGGGTGCTGCTTTGGATCCCAAGAACCTGACATTCCCATCTGTACACAGCTATGGTTATCAGCATCAAGGCAGCTATGTACTGGGCCTTTAATGCTCTTGAGATACCCTGTGTTCCCTTTGTGCAATATTGCCTGATTAATTGGCTCCTTGCTGACTTGATCCCTTTGTGTGATAATTTCTGCTGACTTCATCGCACTTCTTGTCTGGACATAGTATACAAAACACTGTGCTACTTAATAAACTTGTTTGCATGAGCCATAGCTTGTGCAAGACCTCCAGATTCCAAACATTCCTATCTTCTCTATCTTCTATCCACTTTATGTTTCCATCTTGTGGCCACCTCCCACTTGGGACCCTGTCACTGTTGGTCCAAGTCAAATTGGTTTGATACTTTTGTCATTACATTTTCTGAATAGGCCTGTTATTTTGTTATCAGGAAAGCATGGATAGGGTTTTTGCCCTGCACTGTATCCTTAGCCCTTTTCCAAAAATGGGTCATGTTCAAATAAAAGAACATTTTATTAAGTATATGTGCCTGAATATAGAGCTATATCTGCAAAGAACCTAGCTAAGTATGCTCTTTCTTCTTGGCAAGCTTTCTTTAAAGCCACACTCTGTAGATGGATTCTCTTGAAGGTACCCTGCCAAGACTTCAGTGGAAATCTTCTCACCCCTTTGTAACTGATGCAGTCTCCTATGGAAGAAGGAGATTCCTGGGTATTCTTAGGATGAAGAGAATGTTAAAATGCCTGTGTATTTTGAAAACATAGGTAAATTGGCTTCTAGCCTGAATTAATGCAGTCACTCAACAATCTATCAAAAAATACCTGCACATGTCACAATTTGAGACTAGAGCCCCAGCTAGTAACACAATGTGCTTGTCTTAGATATTTGCCTGTGTGTGAGTATTCTTCCCATAGAAGTGATATGTTGCTTACATAATAGGATTTACATTTATTCCTCGTCTCCTACCATCCTTCTCTTCAGATAATAAACTCTATTTCTACTTTGACCTAAAATGTGTCTATATTACCTCTGGAAGTTTGGTATCATCATTGCTATCTATACAAACCAAAGACAAACTGAGAGAAAATGAAACAATTAAATTATTATTTACCATATTGACTGAGGTACTCATATTGTATACTGTTCTCTCTCTCTCATTTTCTCTCTGTCTCTCTCTTTCTCCCTTTCTTTTTTGGAGGGTGAGATAGCTCAGCGAGTAAGGCATAAGACACAAAACCTATGAGCTTGACCACTGAGACTCACATTTTAGAAAGAGAGAATCAACTCCCACAAGTTTCCTCTGACCTCTACACATGTACACATACAGAGAGAGAGAGAGAGAGACTAAATGTCATAGAAGAGGAAATAGTAAGAAATGAAGAAAATTACCACTTTAGCATCAATTCAGTAGGTTGTATAATGGATTCTAGGATAATCTTGAGGTTTTAATCACATTAAAGAGTAGGAAGTGATACACATTATAGTTTTGTTACATTTGCAGGTCAGCCTTAACCATGATGATGAAAGATCAGGTTGTAGAAACACCTGACATACCTGTCTTAGCAAAAAGACAATGAGGCATTATTTTTTTAACCTCTGCCGAGACAGCAGAGTTTTTCTATATAATGTCTAAATGGTTGCCACATGGAGATCAATCAGGTAGAAATACACTAAGGGCAATAGCTTAATCACTATGGCCAAGAAAATCTGTACAGAAACAGCCTCCAGACATTTACACAACCCAGACCATCTTCCCACTGGAAAAAAAATTATTTGAAAGGCCCCCAAGACACATTTCATCCAGTGTTGAGTCAATGTGAAATACACCTAATCAATTAAGTTCCCAGGGGGGAATAATTGTAGCAAAATAGTGTCATTTTTTCTCTTTTTCCAAAAGCCAGCAACAATTGTACCTTTTACTTGTCATCTAAAATCTTTAGTCATTGAGATGACTTAGCAAGTAAAGGTGCTTGCCACTGAACCTGGTAACATGAGTTTGATCTTAGACACATGCCTGGTGGATGGAGAGAACCAAATCTTTGAACTGCACTCTTACCTGTACTCCTGCACTGTGATACACACACACACACACACACACACACACACACACACACACACACACA
>CAJQZJ010000316.1:1016272-1043308 GCA_907164525.1 Lophiomys imhausi | reverse complement strand
CACACACACACACACACACACACACACACACACACACACACACACACGCGCACTGTTTTTAATGTAATAAAATCCACTCCCTTGCTGCCATAAGTATCTGACACCAATGAAATCAGTCCCAAATATCACCATGGAAAGTTTGAAAAAGGAAGTTAGACTGGTGCAGATTTCCATCAGAACCGGGATTCCAACACTAATCACTTATATTACCATGGGCAAATTTCCCTAGTCCTTGAAATCGTTCTTTCAGACATAAAGCATGTACGTCACAGACTTCCCTGACTAACTTCCAGAGTTCCAGTGAGAACCAAAGTGTCAACACTCAAGCATGAAAGATGCATTAGAGTCTTGTGATGGGACTTCTAAAAGCCACGCTACTGAACCCAACATTTTCTGATCCAGTGGGTCCATGTAAAGGAGGAGAATTTTGCATTTCTGACTCATACACAGATACTGCCGCTGTTGCATGTTGCATGGAGAACCATACTTGGAGAAGAAGGAAAAGTGCTGTTCTATTGTTAAAACAAACTCATCTCCTATGATTCATCATTCTAAAATGTTAGGATCCATTCTTAGTTAAATCTTGTCTTCAATGAGTATGTGATTCAGCATGATCTCTCAGAGTCTAGGGTAATGGTTGAACTCCAATCACTCACAACCACATTTTTAGAGTTACTAAAATGAAATAAAATATTCTGGAACATTTTTAAATGATGATATATTATACACGCCTGGAGGACTTAAACTATTTGCACAATAAGTTCTTGAACAGGTATTGCCAAAAGCAGAGTGAGTTCTCCAGAACCAACAGGTCAACTGTGCTACTCAGAGTCATTTAAGAGTTCAGGTGACTCCCAAGCTGTTGCTCTGTCTTTTGCAGTCTTGCACTCAACTATGTGGTTACAAACAGTTCAAGAGTGCATTTTAGGGCCATTGGAGGAAAGAGGAAATTCAGCACAAGGAAGATGACCCAGAAATTAGATGCAAAACTCAGACATCTGTGGGATCTACTTATGCATCACTTCAGTGCTTCAGGGGGAGCTAGGAAATACAATCTCCATATGTCCATAACATAAATCTAACTAAGATTCAAGCCCATTAGTATAAGGAAAAGTATAAATAGAAGTAGTTGCCAGAGTAGTTAATTTTGTAAATCTATCCATCTGTATTTGCCCCTTGCCTCAAATGCTCTCCAACATCTCTCCCCAGCATTTAAACTCCAAATGTTCATCCTCTTTCTATCTCCAAATCAAACATCATAGTCTCTGGTCATGGACCAAAAAAAGTGACAGAATTTCAGGGATGGGGCTGGAGAGATGGCTCAGCAGTTAAAACCATTTCTTACTCTTGTAGCAAACATGGTTCAGATACCAGCACCCACTTGCTAGTTCACAAATGTCTGTAACTCCTGTTACCAAGAGATCTGATGTCCTCTTCAGGCTTAAGCAGACACTAAGCATGATGTGCATGCTTACATGCAGACAAAACACCCATATACATAAAATAAAAATAAATAAATCTTAAAAAAATAATTGAGGGGAATGAAGTTCCTATTTAAGAAATCAAGTGTATCATGTTCACATGACAGCACTCCAGTTTCAATCAAGCTCTCTGTGAAGAAGTCTGAAAAAGTACAGATTTTAGCTGGGGAAGAGGGTCATATTCACTTAAATAACTGGTTTTGACTGAATTCTTATTCTGAGATATTATGAAGAAGATTTAACTTCCTACAGGAAATGGAATTTCAATTGATGTCTATGGCACAGGTACAAATATCCATAAGAGCTGCTCATTGTTTGAGCTCCCATTTCACTCTTTTCATTGTACATGGCTAGTACACACCTGCTGAGCTGTACAAGCAACTGCAAGTCATATGTAAAGACCGAAAAAGGTCATACTTGGAAATAATTTATCAATAACTTTGTATACCAATTTGTGATATGACCTAATGATAATTATGTAGATAAAACAATTTGTTGAGCTAAATTTATGCAAAAAAGATCAGATATTTATTATTACTTTAATAGAATCTCACATAACATATTGCATGATAAAAACTTATGAAGTATCACTAACTGTAATGCTGCCTTTGGTAACTCATTAGATTTGAAAACTTCACAGAAAGAGAAACCACAGGGTTTATGTTTCTTTTAATGATGCACAGAAAATGCACACAAATACTATCTACATATGGGAATAAATATTGGTACCTTACTACTAGGCACACATAATGTATATCCAAGCTGACATATACAAATTATTATCTACACCTCTCAGGGACTCACCAGTTCCTTTAGTTTAAAAGTCACACATTAAAATACAAAAATATTATGTGCCTTGTATTTTTTTTCTTGGCCAGCTGAGGTGTAGGGCCAGCTCTCCAGAGTCCTGCAGCATGTGAGAGGCAGGGCCAGATCTCCTGTCTGCCACTGGTGGTGAGGGCAATAGGGAGAGGAGGGGATTTATTCTATTGTATTTTTTAAAATTTTGTGAATTTCACATCATGTGCCCTGTTCCCTCTCATATCCCACCTTCCCTCAGATTTCTCTCCACCCTTAAAACCTCTTCCAACATTAAAAAAAAAAATCTCATTGTGGAAGCTGTAGTGTGTCCCACAATATACCATTTTGTCCTCATATCTTTTCTTGCAAATATTCATTATAATGATTGTTTGATCTGGTAGGAGGCCTCTGACTTCTTCTACTTTGTCAATACTGGAAACTCACTGGGACTCCTCTCATAAATACTGCTGTTGTCCTGTGTCATGGAGATCCTGTAGTTTTGGTTCTGTGGAACTGGCCTCTTCATGCACTCCAGCAGTTCATCCATGGGGTATATGATGGGGTGGAACAACTCAAAGCCCCGGTTCTGGACCTGCAACTCCCACATCAGGGCCAGTTCTACTGTGCTACCCAGGCAAGGTGCTGGGCCTGCTCTCCTGAGTGTTTCAGCAGGTAAGACACTGGAGTAGTTCTCCTCCTCTCATGAGCCCTTCAGGGCCATCTCTTCCACCTATTATCTGTGTCCAGGGCATCAGAGAGTGGAAGGGATCTTTCTCTCACTAACACCACTGAAAAGCAGACAAAAGGCAGGGCTGGCTCTCCTACACTCACACTCTCAAGTCCAGTTCACACACATCCCCTACATCCAGGACAAGCTTTACTGTGCTGGCCAGCTGAGGTGTAGGACCAGCTCTCCAGAGTCCTGCAGCATATGAGAGGCAGGGCCAGATCTGCTGTCTGCCACTGGTGGTGAGGGCAATAGGGAGGGGAGGGGATCTCTCCCTCAATACCACCACAAAGCAGACAAAAGGCAGGGCTGACTCTCCCACACTCACATCCTCAGGAACAGTTCACCCACAACCCCCACATCCAGGGTCAGGCAAGGTTTTTCTAATCTCTGGCTTGCTTCATGTCCTGGGAGCCCATCTGCTGCTTGCCTGGTGCTGGACTGGTGGTCATTACAGGCTAGTTCCCTGTCTAGACCCCATGGTGCCGAACTGGTATTGGTTTCCAGCTTGATTTTTTTTTCCAGGAATGTTAGGCTACTATTCATTTTGATGTTGATAGGTCAGGACACTGAATGTACACATAGTCTCTCTCCTCTCTGCCACTTACTAATGTACATGTGACATAGCAGCCACATCTACAACGCTTCTAGGGACAGGGTGCCTTGTATTTTTGACACCTCAAATTCTGGGTGTCTGAATGTTTTTACTTAGTACTTAATAAACTTGAGGGTGGACTATAAGGACAGCTTTGTCTAATTAAACAGGCACGGTGTATGATAATCAGTTTCTCATCCCTGTTACAAATATCTGAGAAAATCAATTTTACAGGAGGAAAAAATCTATTTGGGCTCACAACATCAGACAGAGATTTCAGTCCACAGTTAGCCAGCTCCATTACTTTGGTCTTAGAGTGAGACAGAACATCAAGGAAACAGGAGCCTGTGGCAGAGATTGCTCACCTCTTAGTGGCCAGGAAGCAGACAGAGAACATGCCTGCCATAGCAGCTTTCCCCACTTTCCTTTTATTCTTACTCAGGGTTACCAGCCTATCAGATGATACTACCTGTATTCAGTGTGTGTTTTCTCCCATAGCCAATCTTCTCTGGAAATGACCACACAGATATATCTAGAGATCCACCTTATTCCTATGCAGTACTAAATCTAATCAAGTTAACAAGAAAAAACATTTTCTCTTATTTATTTACATATGATATATAATGAATGAAATATGTAATATATGTATATGTAATATATGAAAGTATATGGGGCATAGGCCTTGGAACTAGGAATGTTGCAAAGGAATTCTGACTTTGTGTCACACTCCCAGGGTTTCCTTCTGTTTTTCTCTGTAACTGGGGGCATTTAACAAAACAATGCTGTTTTCAAAGCACTTGATGCTTATGGATTGCCTATAGTCCTGATTCTCCCTTTGGAGATGCCAAATCACAATATGACAATTACTTCCATCACAACCAATTGAGAAATGAAATATAGAAGCAAAATTGCTTCTAAATTAATGGCTTTTAAGTTTCCTGGGGAGTTGTCAGGCAACTCTAAACATTTTTATGTTCCATATCAATTTCCAGCATTAGAAAAACATCAAAACTGAGGGGAAAGTGGAAGGGACCACTGTAAATAAATCGAGTTTTTCTGTCAAGAATCACAGCAAATTACTAGATTACTAAAAAGCACTGAAGGTAGTATTTACGCTAATAACCATGTCAGTTATATCCAAATACCTTCACTCTCCAAATTGGCCACAAAGTTTCCTTAAAACAAAACCATCTGAAACACTCTTTCATATAAATCACTATAGTCCATATTGAAGTCTCATCAGTAACTTGATTAAAATTTATGATTTGAATACTTGGCTCTTTACAGAAGTCTGGCAAGACATTTGTATTCTCCTTCACATGTTGATCACACACTCCTTGTGCTCACCTTACAGCTAGGGGAGGCTAATTACTCTCTTTTACAATGTTCTTAAGTGTTCAGAGTGGGTGGCCTTTAACAGTTTGTATTGGTATTTTTTTCTTTTAGAGACTATTATTATCTATTGGTATTATTTAGAGACTAGATTTGCTGAGCCCTTTGCAATCATTACATTGAAGGTACATGTACAAATTGTATCTGAGCCTATAATGCAGACATAACCTTGTCATGACTGGTACCACACCAACATGAAAGCAAGTGTGTAGCTTCATAGTTTCCTTTTGTAATAGTACCCAAAGGTCGTTTATTGAAAGAGAGTCTGGGGATTTTAAATGCTAAAAGACCCAGCTACAAGCTAAGGAAAACAGACCAATCAATATGTTTCAAATAAAATGTGGGTGCTGAAAAACATTTGCTAAGCAAATCCACTAAAAACTCTTGGTTTATCCAGCTCAGACTGACAAATGCCTAATATCATGTCTCCACCTCACAGTACAGAAATGCTTCTTCACAACAACCCAAATGAGAAGACATGAAGTTAGCGGTAATTATTAAACACAAAGAGGTATGTGCAATTGCCATTTATTATTTAGTAATTGGAGCAGCAGTGGTTCTTTTTATGGGTTAATAATTATCAGGAACACATCCGAGAATGAGTTACAGTTAACCTGATTTAAACATTACATAATATATATGTATAAAAACGTCACAATGGCACTTTGTTAATGTACACCTTTATGTTTTAATGCTTCAGCCAAAAACCCCATAAATTTAAAGAATATTTATAATAAGTTATCTAAAAATTAAAACAGAGTTCTGAAAGAAAGACAGGTGTGTAAAAGAATAAAAAGTAAGTAAAATTTCAGCTTTGAGATTCAATACAAACCATGACTGAGGAAGGACTTGGTGTCTGTGATCCTTAGAACAGCACTTGGCACACGCTAGTGCCCAGTCACCCAGGCTGAATGAGTACTGACCACTCATAACTACACCCACTTAAGCCTGCAAGTCAGACTGATGTTCTATTTTTTTCCTTTATTTTATTTATCTCTTCATTTTTGCATCTTATTCACAGACTCCTCCCTCCTCTCCTCATAATTCTACCGTCTCACCTTCTGCCCCCCTTTATGCCTTCCCCTTCTTCTCAGGGAAGGGAGCCACACACACAACAACAACCCACCCTAGTACTTCATGTTGCATTGGAACTAACTGTATCCTCTTCCACTGAATCTAGTGAATGAAGTCAATGCAGCCCAGCTAGGAGAATGTTACCTGACTGTAGGCAACAGAGTCCTTGTCAGAGACAGCCCCTGTTCCAACTGCTAGGGGTCTCACATAAAGACCAAAACTGTCCCTCAGCTCCATGAGTGTAGGGGGGCTGGGTTCAGTCCATGCATGCTCTTTGGTTGATGGTTCAATCTCTGTGAGCTCCCATGGGCCTGAGTTTGTTGCCTCTGTTGGTCTTGTTGTATAGTTCTTGTCCCATTCTGGTGCTTCTGTCCTTCCCCCAACTCTTCCACAAGACTCCCAGGTCTCTGTCCAAGGTTTGGCTGTGGGTCTCAGTATCTGTTCCTATCCTTTGCTGGGTGGAGCCTCTCAGAGGGCAGCCATGCTATGCTCCTGTCTGCAAGCATAGTGGAGAATCATTAATAGAGTCAGGGGTTGGCTCTCTCCCATAGGGTGGGTCTCAAGTTGGGTCAGTCATTGGCTGGCCATTCCCTCAATCTCTGCTCTGTCCTTATCCCTGCACGTCTTGTAGGCAGGGGCATTTTCTTAAAAATGGAGATTTCAGCTCATCCAAAGCCCATGAGTAAAAATGTGAAAGCTTTTGGGAGTGACAGGTTTTCCCTGTTTCCTTGCATTGGTTTTCAGTTCTGTATGTTAGAGTAGAAGGTGATTGTATTTCCTTCCACACTGTTTCTGCTGATCTTCCTCTCCTGTTGCCCCTCCCTCCCTGAACCCAATAACCCCTTTTTTCATGTCACATTAGTACTATCATCTTTACTTTTCTTGCCTTATACTCCTTGCCTTACTTAAGATCCTTTCTTCCCCTTTCATGGTTCCCTTTCTACTTTCAAGACCTAAACACACACACACACACACACACACACACACACACACACACACACACAACTTAGGTCTCTCTACCTTTTCCTTCCCATAGAGGCCAAGAAAACTACTATCACAGACATTTTTGGCCACATCGAGATGAGTCCATCCCAAGCATTGCCCCCAGGGGCCACCCAGCTTAATAACAAAGTAGCTCTGGGTTGGCCCCACCATCAGAGAGGAAATTTTCTTACATTGCCCCAAATTCTCCCTGTCAAATGTCCCTTTAGCATAGCCAACAACCTCCTATTGCTATATTATAGAGCAGCCTGGCCCATTAAATCACAGGATGGACACTTCATTAACCAGAAGGCTAGTTACCCAGGGAGAGAATAAATCCTCCAGTGGTGTCCACAAATAATCCCTTCCCTAATCTCCAGTGGGCATCTCCCCGGAATCCTTTTCAAAGATAGCCTACTACGAATTAGCTACTTGTGCTGGAAAATACAGGAGAGGACACTCTGATTCCATTCAGTGTGACATTAGGGGGCTCTTCTCTTTTAAAAGCCTTTCCTTATCCACATGTTTTAAGCACCAGTAAGCTATGTGATCTCTCAGCCCGGAGGAGGGATTCAGCCTATTTTTCATATGGTCTGGTAACCGAACTTGCATGATGACATTAGAAGCAGTTATGGATGTGGTTTAATGATATATTTTTATAATCTCTTATCCAATGTGTTTTCAGATGATTCTAAGCAGAAAAAGGGAAAAAGCTGATTACACGTAGCCAGTAGCTGGAATCATTTAAGCTACATTAATAGGGTCTATAAATAACCATATCCTTCCTCTAAATAAGCGATGGGAGGTTAGTTAGCAATCGGGAATGGCCTATTTTTCTCATTAGGCCAACTACAGCACGAGCAAGGGCCTAAATCAGTCTCCGGGCAACTGTAATGTCGTGGTGCTCTGTGTCATTTGCAGAATGTATTCAGTGAAGACCTGGTAACTAAAATTCCAAGACAGTCCAAGCTAGCCTGAGTGTCAACCCTTCTTGTTGTAGCTACTAGCACCATATTAACTTCTGCTCTTGTGATTTATTTTCCTGGTGAGTCAATTAAATGTTAGGCATGGTGCATTGAAGTCACTGATCTTTTTCTAGTTTGAATACTTAATAAACCTTGAAATAAAGATCATTTCTTATACAATCTTTGGATAAATATACCAGAACGCCTTGAATCTTACACCACGAATTGCAAGGAGCTGAAATTATTATTATGTACCAATCAAAAAAAAAAACAAAACAAAAACCATGATCCATTAAAATATAATACAGTGCGTTCTTAGCACTTAAAATTTTATTCTGTGAAAATTGAGAAGGTTCTATGGAATTCATTTAGACACACTTCATTCATTCATTACTGTTGAACACACACTGAACAAAGCCACATGGATTACATGGATGATAGATAAGTTAGAATTTCTCTCACGTTTCAATCTGAGTCTCTTGTGCTCAGTTGTTAATGGTTGTGCTGTTCCACATGGTACAGTAGATGCACAATTTCTTTTTTTAAAATCTACAAGAACAACCCATGTCCTCTGCTGTTGCAGGGTAAATAACCTCCAGATCCTAGAGCACTTATTTTCTCTGCAGCTACTTGGTATCTAGAGGTTGAAATAATGCCCCATCACCTTCTCCCAAGAAGCTTCCAGACTTTCTACAATTTGAGACGATTATGATGATGATGATTTTACTACTTTTGTGGTACAGGTAACATCAGCTGTGTCACAATCACATTCATTGACAATCAACAACTGATCAATGTTATTGATTTTAACACACAACCTAATAAGGGGCACTAAATTTTGTACTTACAATCCATCAAATACTGTATGTGTTCACTTAACTCAGTGATTGCCACCCTTCCTAATGCTATGACCCCTTAATAAAGCTCCTCATGTTGTAGTGACCCCAAGCATAAAATTATTTTGTTGCTACATCATAACTGTAATTTTTCTACTGTTATTAATCATAACAAAATATCTGATATGCACGATATCTGATATATGACCCCCAAAGAGGTCATGACCCACAGGTTGAGAATCACTGCTATTTTAGCTTGATATTTTTTTCTGAATACCAAAGGTTTTGTTTCAAATTCTCACTTTAATTAAAAATTAAGACTCTTAGCAACTTGACTATTGGGTAGTTTAGAGAATATCTGTGATACACTGTCATAGTAGCTAACAAAGTGACATGTTTGCATGACTAGGAATTTGTTTTACTTAACTATCCTAGACCGTTTTAGACGGTTGGTATCAAGAGGCCAGAGCTTCACATTTTATTTTTAAGTATCTCTAGGTATGATACCATTAGGAAGCGTTACCTTTAATTTTGTATCAATATACAAAGATCTATTCAATTGTGGTTAAATATACTCTTAATTATGTATCAATATACAAAGATCAATGCCTATGTAGCCCAATACAATCTTAATATTACGTCCATATACAAGGGTCAATACCATTGTGGCCAACTGTAATCTTAATTTTGTATCAATATACAAAGATCACTACCGATGTAATCCAATACAATCTTATTTTTGCACAATAAACAATGGTCAATACCACTTTAGCCTAATAAACTACTAATTTTGTATCAATATACAAAGGTATAAGGGCATATTCAATAATCTGCCCCTTCTTCTTGGACCTTCCTATGCTATGTCTATATCTCATTTTTCTCAAGCCTATGCACTCCTACATAGGAGAGGAAGAAGGATACAGAAAAGGATACAGAAAAGGAAAAGTAGGAAGTCCCTGGGGCTAACCTCCAAAACCCATTAAACAGGACCATTTATCAGCTTGTAGAGGGTGTTATAGATCTAAGAAGATACTCTTAAAAGTGTGTTGCAAGTTAATATGAATGTTGAGTCAGATATAGACCTTTAAACTCATGGAGATGGTTAGATAGTAGAATGTTAAAGTCAGGGGCCAAATATGTATAAACTGGACATTGGGAAGGTATACTGGGCCATTTAACTCTCATAAATGTGGCATATTTATATCTGTTGTTTTGTATAATACTTACTGTTATAAGAGAAGGAACCATCTGTTGGACTGAAAGGGGAAACTTCTGGGGGGAAGAGGGTGGAAGGGCGGGATAGGGAGGGGTTTGTGACTGAGATGTAACTTGAAGAAAAAAAATAAAGTATTTATAAAAAAAAAAAACTAAGACTCAGAGATTTTCCTTCTTGATTTGTTGGTTGCTCCCTTAAGTCAGATGTGTGCTAGTCCCTAGACCTCCAAATGAATCACTCTAGATTCAAAGAATACATTAATCAACTGGGTTCTTTACAGTTTATGGAGAACTAATTTCATTCAAGATTGATAAGGTGTGAAGGCAGGAGCAGGATTGAGAGTGAGAATGAATTACTGGGACAAATTTGTATCCCATTTGAGTTTATGTCATTTTGATCACATACCTGACAGAAACAACCTAATGAAAGAAAGACTTATTTTGGCTTATGGCTTCAGGTGTCTCATTCCACTATAGCAGGGAAGTATTGCAGAGTTCATAGTGAGATCACATGGAGGAAGTTCTTCACATTGTGCAAAGGTTCTTCACAGAGCAAAAGACAGGGATTACACCACAACCAAGGTCAAATTACAGCCTGCAAAGGCCCACCCTGTGATGGACATCATCTGAGATGCCCCATCTCCTAAAGATCCCATGGTCTCCTAAAATAGCTCCATTGGCTGAGGAACAAGCATTCAGAACATGAGCCTGCAGGGGAGCTTTCCAATTCAAACCATAACTGACCCTATCACTTGCTCAAGCATCACGAAGTCATCAGGGGCCCCCATGATGGGAGGGAGGCAAAGGGAAAATAAACACAACACTCACCACTCGGCTCAGAAGATGGAAGTGGGGAACTTGGATAGCATGCCTGTAAAGTCAGTTTTGCTTATGACTCCAAACCATCACCAGACATTTACAGGGATCTCTCAATACAAGCATAAGCTGTCGTGCTTCTTCCAAATTTAACATTACATATCCATCTTGCATAGAAAGTATAGATGGTTGCTCCACAACTTCATGACAACTGTCTTTTGTTCCAAATTCTTTTTTGATGTTTTAAGGGTAAAAAGACTGATATTGCATATAGTCAAATATACAATTTCTCCCGCCATCCCTTACCTACATTAACAACTTTTGTTAAGTCAGACTTTTGAGGCAGAATGTGCTGTGCTGACATGATTATTGAGCCCTAGATTAAAAAGTATTTAAAATTACAATTTTTTTTCAGAATTTTCATGGCATGGCAAGGTTTCTAACAATTTAAATTTGCATCACAATACATCTAGCTTGTCCACTACAGGGTAGATGTGGCTGGTGTTAATAGGAATTAAGGTTATTCATCCAAACAGCTGAAAATTGCCCTGGTTTAACTCTGAAAGACTTTGATGGGCATCCTCTTATTTGGTTATTTATTTAAGAAATGACCCAGCACTGAAAAAATAGGCACTTGGTTATTTTTCCTCACTCACCCCAGAAACAAGGCTACTGCTCCCAAATTCCCAGTCAGAAATACCTGCTGTTTTTATTTGTTTGTTTGTTTTACTTGTAAGAAATGCTTGTTTCTATCCAGTATGTAACAAGCAGCTTTTATTTATTTTTGTACTCAATTATATACTCTACTTATTTTATTGTGCTTAATATATCTGCCTCCCTTCCAACCCTTGTTCCTCTCAACCTCCCAACACTATGCAGAAGAGAAAGAAAGTTAGAGGGAGAAGGGACATAGGTCTCTTTGAGCTACTTCCTGCTGATTAGGGTCATTCGGTTCTTTGGGGGTAATACCAGTCTCAGTAGAACTCCAGCAAACCAGAAGACAGCAGCAGGAAGAACAAGCAGCAGCTTGAGGGAGCACCAGCAGCTGGGAGAGCAGCAACCTCTTCTTTGTAGCCTTTTCTCCTCTTTGTAGCCCCTTTTCTCCTACTTCTTTGTAGAGCCCCCTTTTTCTTCTTTGTAGTCCTTTTTTTCCTACTTCTTTATAGAGTCCCCTTTCTCCTCAGGACTCTGGCTTTTTATCCCTTTCTCAAGTCCTCTGAGTTAAACTTGCTCAGCTGACTAAGCCACACCCCTTGCTAGCTCATGAGACAGTTAATACTTTACACATGTGTCTTAAGCAGCCTCACACCTGGAATTAAACAAAAACATTCTCATAATTGGTTATTTTAATAAACTCATACCACACCAGTTTAGTTTTACAAATCATCAGTGCTATTCTGAATTTAAGATGCCTTGGTAGCCTGATGAACAGATGATTTGACACAGTTAGGGTAGGCTGGGCTTTGCTGTGAAGTGACTCCCTGCTCACAGTGACAACTAAAAGTCCATGATTTATCTGTTCTGTTTTCCTACTGTTTTGTCACTTCATGTTAATTTGCTAAGGTCTAAGTTAGTGTTGTCTCATAGTTTTTGGTCCAAGGCTAACTCTTCTTCTTGCTGCCAGCTTAATCCATCCTTGGTGGATAACGAGCCATTCTTAGTCTGGTAGCCTTTCATAGAATTATTTTTTTCCTGGGGTCTTCTATGTTTTGTTTTGTTAGTATGATGTTACCTAAAAACAAGTAATAGCCTCTCAGTTGCTTTATTTGTCTTTCAGTAAATATTATTTCAATATGATTTTTAAACCCATAAATACCGAGGAGATAGCTCAGTGGGTCAAATGCTTGTAGTGTAAACATGAGGACCTCAATTTAACCTTTAGTACATACATAAAGGCCAGTTGTGGTGTCCCAGGATAGTAATTCCCTCTCTCTGGGCAGGCAGTGACAAGGAAATCTCTGGGACTCACTGGCCAGCAAGCCTAGCCTACTGGTCAGTGAAACAAACTCCCTTAAAAAAACAATGTTGGCAGAATTTGAGACTGACCTCTGGCCTCCATAAAGACACACACACAGTCACTGTATTAATTTATTATTTATTTTCAACAATAATAGATAGAAAAGTTCAAGTATGGGCTCTGTGATTGTCTGAGACAGTTAAAATTGTACAATAATGGGATGATACCACAGAGTGGCCGCCATTGGGCATGTCCTCAATGATCGACACATTCCTACACTGGGTATGCACCAGTTTGGAGGAGATATCAAAATCTATAGGCATTTAAAAAAGGAAAGATTGACTCCTAAGTGAGCTTGTAGAATTCAAGCAAGGTGAGGGATGCCAGAGGTCAGTTAACAAGTCATTTTTGGCAAAGATAATGGCTGAATGTTTTTCCCAATGTGCTGGTAAATTAGTAAATCAACAAAAATATGTTTACTTTAAAAAAAAAGCTTACAAAGTAGCCTTGAGATTTAAACCCATCAATATACAAAGTCAAATTAGGAAGTCCTTGACATGTATTTTCACCAAGGAGATTTTTATTTCAGAAATCGTACTCTGCCTCTAGCACTGAAGAGGAGGGCTGAAGAGCTGCTACCACATCCTATGGATTAATGGCCAACTGCTGTTTGATGCATGCAAAGGCTTATAGTCAAAAAATTAATTTTTTGACAAAGGGAAGCATAAATATGCTGCCAGAGTAAATACTCACACTGAGAACTCATATCTAAATCCTGCAAGGCTGGCTGGGTCTTAATTTTATCCTATCCAACTACTTGCACTACTCTTTAAAGTAGGCCAGGGGCATTTATTATTTTATCTTTGGTGCAACCTGTAATTCCAATACGAAATCAGGTAAAGATATTTTAAGAATCAAAGTTAATGTTAACAAGATGATCTATTCTGTGCCCCCAATAGAAGCTAATGAATCATTGGGAATTTATTGTGGCAGAAGACAGTGGCTTCTGGCAATTACAGTGATGAGCGGAAGCCCTCACAAGTGGGTACTTTAAAGCAATTATTTTCCATTTGGTTCTGAAAAAGCCCCTGAGTACAACTAAGCTTTGATTACCTGGCATCCAAAAATATACATTCTCAGAGGGGTATTTGAAGTGATTATTTTAGTGGAAAGTAAACAGCTACAGTTTGTGAAAGCTCAGTTGTGAGCCTCTTCAAAGTTTAAAATATGAATTGTGTAAAAGACAGAGCCTTGGCTTAATGGACTAGCATGTGATGGAATTATGTTTCCAACTGCAAAGAACTGAGAATTTACTGGGACCTAAGGATAAGAAAGCTGTTTGAAATACATTTTCTCTAGAGAAAGCCTCAAGGAATTTAGTAACCAGTGTTACATTTTTGCTAACAGACTCTCCAGTCCCAACTCTTGACCTAGGTATAGGAAAAATGAGTAAATCAAATAGTGGCAGATATGGAAGGCTCACCTGGTACCAGCATGGATTCCCTCAAGACAGGAGGTCAAAGAACATCTGAAGAGGAAACCAAACCACAGGAAGAACAATTGGTTTATTTTCCCTGTATACAAAGATTGGGGTCCCAATCAAGGATTCTTGTGCCCTTTTCTGTCTAATTTAAGCCGCCGGGTGCATAGTGAAAGTCTACAGGCTACATTTTAAGAGAAGTAAGAAATACAGACCAAGTACAGGTCTATGGCTGCAAGAAAAACTTTAAATTGAAAATTTAGCTCATAACTCCAGGTCTGGAAATGGAAGGCACCGACAAAGAGATGTCACCAAGTCTTCGCTCTCTTAAGTGCTTTTTTTTTCCCCTCCAACTGGGGAAAGTAATGAAAAAAAAAAAAAAACAAACATAGTTAACATATTTTGGTGACTACAAAATGAAGAAAGAGGAGGCAGGGTGCCATGGATCATGCAAAAAGAGATTTCCAAAAATAGGATGTCATGTTATCATAACTATTTACATCTGCTGGGAGCACTGCAGTCTGCTGGGAGCACTACAGTCTGCTGGGAGCACTGCAGTCTGACAGAACACTGCCCAACTGTATCAACTGTGCTGTTCCTGCATAGGAGTGGGCTTCTAGCCAAAGTCCCCACAGCTAACACATTCTACAGCGCAGCCAGCTGTTTGGTGTCTATTTACTGCCTTCCCTTCCTCACTCCAATTTCTTCCACTTAGCCCTCCCCACCTCTCTCAAGTTCATGGCCTCTTTTTTTTTCATTACTATTGTCACAAATATGGACAAATGCACAAATGCTATATTTAAATTTGATACATGCTACTTAAAGTCCTTTAAAGCTAATTAGATTTCTGTCTTCTTTCTTTTTGATATTGTTCTACTTATTTCTCTTTTCTGAAGATATTTATGATTACATTGTGTTGGACAATATAGTAAATTATAGATTTGAATGACCATAGGATCTTGGATAATTTTAAGTTTTTGTAAATGTGGTTTTTTGTTGTTGTTGTTTTATTTTTTATTTCTTCAAGTTACATCTCAACCACAATCCCCTCCCTACTCTCCCCTCCAGTCCCACCTTCCCACCCTCTTCCCCCTCAACACCCCATCCTCTTCCCTTTTTTTTAAGTTTAAGGTATATCTTTTTTCCTTCAACAGCTCCCCCTTTCAGTCCAACAAATGGTTTTTTCTCTTATAACAATAAATACAATACAAAACAACAGAAATAAATAGGCCACAATTATGAGAGTTATATGGCTTAGCATACATTCCCAATGTCTAGTCCATATGTATTTGGCACCTCACTTTAACATTCTACTATCTAACCATCTCCTTGAGTTTAAAGTTCTATGTCTAACTCAGCTTTCATACTAACTTGCATCACAATTTGAAAAAAATCTTCTTAGATACAGAACACCCTCTTGATTCCTAAATAACTCAAAATTTAACTATGAGACTCTAGCTATCTATTCTTCAACCACCTCAGAGACCTGAGAGGGATAAATATATCTGATTATATAGGAAGTGCAGGGCCCGCAGCTTCCAAAACTAAGAAATGACATACCAGTGGCTGCCGGGACAGTTCTCATTTTCTCTCCATACATTACAGCATCAATCTTCAGCCATGTGGCCCCATTTCTCTGACAGACATTGATTGTAAAGCAGGAATTATGAAGGACTTGCCTACTCTGTCTTGGAAGAGCTAGGCTGTCGACTTACCTGCTTCCAAGTTTTGTCCTTTTTGGACAGTATTCTGTCTACAGTTGAAGCAAGGGGTTTTTCTTGCCAAGAGACAGGCTTGCCACTAATTCAATGATCTCCCACTGGAGATTCTTTGATGCTCATCTTCTACTTGGAGTAGAATAGGGGGGTGCTGTCAGGAGCTGACATGTCTCGATATCAAAAAAAAAATCTTAACTTAAGAAAACATCTTTGAATGCCATATTCTGCAGACTTCTTGAGGTTTTTGAAGAGGCCCTATCTCTTATATTAGGATAAGCAAATGTTGCTTGTCTCTTAGCAATTTGATTTCTGATTAGCTTAGAAAGTAACTGTGATAGACTGTCATAGTACCTAACAAAATGACAAGCTTGAATGATTATTAATTTGCATTTCTTAATTATCCTAAACAGCTTATGACAGTTGGTAGCAAAAGGCTGAAACTTCACATTGCATTTTTAAGCATTACTAGGTGAAATACCTTTAAAAAGCATTACCCTTAATTTTGTATCAATATACAAAGATCAATACCAATGTGGCCAAATATAATCTTAATTTTGTATCAATATACAAAGATCAATACCGATGTAGCCCAATATAATCTTAATTTTCATCAATATACAATGGTTAATACCATTGTGGCCAAATATAATCTTAATTTTGTATCAATATACAAAGATCAATACTGATGTAGCCCAATACAATCTTAATTTTTCATTAATATATAAAGATCAATACCAATTTGGCCAAATATAATATTAATTTTGTATCAGTATACAAAGGTATAAGGGCATATTCAATAATCTGTCCTTTTTTCTTGATCTTTCCTATAGTATATCTATGTCCCATTTTTTCTCAAGTCTGTTCACTCCTACATAGGAGAGAAAGAAGGATACAGAAAAGAAAAATAGAGAAGTCCCTGGGTCTAACCTCCAAAACCCATTTAACAAGACCATTTAACAGATTGTAATCTCTCCCCCTAAATAACAAGATTTTCTATTATCCATCAAATGACCAAATTGGGGGGGGGGAACACCCTCCCTACCTTCTGAGGATGGGATGTCGCTCTCTTAAAATGACTTTCTGCTGATTTGGGATGTAGTAAACCTGTTTAGGGCCCAAATAAGAATGGAAAAATAGCTAAAGATGTTAATAGAATCATTTGATGTTCAGTCCTTTTGTGCTGAGCTATTTAAATGTCCTAAGAAATTCATAGACAGAAGCTGATATTCAGGGCTTTACTGAAGTTCTGGCTGGAGCAGTCTGTGGAGCTGAACAATCTTAGCGATTTTGATTGTTGTGGTTGTAGACTTTTGAGGAAACAGCTATTGAGGAAGTCTGCAAGGCTGGATCATCTGAGCTACTTGTCTTCTTTGGTGTCTGATCTGTTTTCTTCTGAGGTTTCTGTTGTCCAGTTGTCCCTGGATTCCTTGGATGGATGCTTTAAATCTCCTGGAAAAATAAGAACAGAGCCCTGCCCTTATCCTAACTCTGGGACACTACCTTTTTTTTTTTTGGGAGGGGAGGTCAGGTAATATTTTTCCTGGAGCAATTTTTTTGACAATATAAAAAGTATTATCTTTCAATTCGGATTAAAGAAGAAATTATTTTGATATTTTGGAGCTAAACAAACCTTTAAGTGTATATATTTTGAGATCTCAAAGGACAATTTGTTTGAATTTCAGCATGCCTTTTGTAGGTAGCTTTTAAACTTAAATCCTTCCAAATCCTAAGTGCCTGTCTCTGCATTCTAAGTATTGGGATTAAAGACATGTGGTTCCCAACTGATGGGCTTAAAGATGTGCTCCACCACCCCTGGTGTAAATGTGTTTATATCTGCATATTTTCCATGTATTTTAAAATAATAAATAGTGAATATTTAATTTTTTCTTAGTGAAGAAATGCACACACATAAAAAACTAGAAACAAAGAATGTTAGACAAATGGAACAGATTTCTCTTCAGTTTTCACTCAGTGACAGAAATGATTGGTGAATATTCTCTCACCAGGGACAATGGCCCCAGTTGGTGCCTAACAATTGAATTCTGTATTTAGGCAGCCTGTTGGTCTGGCATCTGATTCCTACCTAGAAACTCCAAAGAGGAAAGGGTAGGGCTGTTGGAGTTTTGAGGGAAGAATAAATGAGACTTGGCTACGAAGGGATTGGGAAGCATCCTCAAAATTTATGCAGAAATATATTCACTCTCCCTAGAAAATAAGAAATAGGGAGAGAGCAGGGGGAATTGGGAAGAAGAAGGACAGAGGAAGAGAGATGAGTGAGGGTAGAGAGATAAAGGAAGCGAGAAGAGGGAACGAGGAGGAGAGGGAAAAGAAAAGAGGGACAGGGAGGGAAAGAGAGATGAAGTAATGTTCAATTAAATAACCAACAAAGATTCATTTGCTTTCTTGGAAATTTCAGCTGAGAGATCTTAGTGATGGAGGTAACCTCTGAAGAATCATACGAAGCAATTTCCTGATCATCTACTCAGCCCACCCCACTCTGTTTCCCTTTCCTATTTTGGTTAAGAAGCTAGATACCATCCAACAAGGGAGGAAACACACAAACACACCACACACACACACACACACACACACACACACACACACACATAAACACACATCTGTGATAGGGATGTAAAGTAAATAAATAACTTAATCAATAAAGAGAAAACCAACTTAACCATTCTATATTCTTATTTTAGGGAATAAAAAACAGGGGAAGCAAAGTAAGTAAAAAAAAAAAAAAACTAGGAAGAAAGGGAAAAGGAGGAAAAGCTTTGGCTTTAAATACAATTTGAAATTATGAGCATCATATGAATTGAGATTTATAAATTCTGGGTCAGTATCTTGAAACTTAAAGTAACAGAAAAACTCTCTGTGTTTCGTGAAAATGCCCACAGATACCAGGCTTTTTGGTCAAGACAGGTAAAAACTATTCAGAGACTAATTTCAATAGAAAGAGAAGCATGGAGCTGTGTCTTCAGGATTGCTTCCAGAAGCTGTGATTGCTGAAGCAATGAATATAAAAGTGCCCACCATATTTTCATTTTTTCTTATTTATTATTTCTTATCTGTCATAGGGTTTTATGGCTGTGAAAAGGCACCATGACCACAGGAACTCTTATAAAGGAAAACACTTAAATGGGGATGGCTTATGGTTTCAGAGGTTTAGCCCATTGTCATCATGGCAGGAAGCATGACGGCATGCATACAGACATGGTGTTGGAGGAGCTGAGAATTCAAAACTTTGATATGCAGGCAGCAGAAGGAGACTGTGTGTTACAATGGATGTAGATTGAGCATGAGACCACAAAGCCCACCTCCACAGTGGTCTAATTCCTCCAATAAGGCCACAAGTACTCCTACAAGGTCATACCAACTAATAGTGCCACTCCCTATGGACAAGCATTCAAACACATGAGTCTACGGAGGCCATTCCTATTCAAACCACCACATTTATTTTAACCTATTATGTTTAAACAGAGACAAAGAAGGGTGAATGAGCATTCTATTCTAGGGAATTTCAATTCTACGGTTCTATAACTCTTACTTTTGAATGTTTTATATATTGTTGTTACCTATATTTCAAGGCTGCAAGCATGTGTACTGTACATAAATATGTGTTGGGAGAGAGAGAACATATACAAGAAATTAATGTATTTTTGAAAGGCTGTATAAAAATAGGTCTTATAAAATCCAATGATAATTTCTCTTTCAAATTCCATTCTACTTACTGTAGTTTCACCTGATACAATTTTAGAAGGTCAAAGATTCCAGTTGTCTACATCTTTTCACCAAATTTACCTCAAGAAACTAATGTGTTTGCCAATTTCTCAATGTGTTTTTGTTGCAAATATTTAGCTCTATTTTAATTTCACAATCTTATTATGTGTTTGCATGCTATAGGAACATATTTGCATGCATTTACATATGTGAGGACAACCACTGGGTATCATTCTGTGGGCTCTGGAACCTATTTTAGTGAGATGGTGTCTCTCACTTGGCTGGGATGAGCCAAGTAGGACAGACTTCCTACAGCAGGCCTGCCTCTGCCTCCCCACCTCTGGGATCATATGTGCATCACCACACCTAGCTTTATTTTCACATGGGTTCTATGGGTGGAACGCATTCCATTGTACCTGCAGGGAAGCACTTTACTCACTGACATATCTCCCCAGTTCATCCTTGATAATCTTTACATCAGAACCCCACACAAAAGGCTTTGCAATCCACTTGCCGGGATCTATGTTCAGTACTGCTCTCAGCCAGAGTCTCCAGAGAAAGGACTTTATCATGTGCCCGAGAGTTGCTGAGTGTCATCAGTGACAAATATGTGACCACTTACTTTCCTGGAAACAAAGATTTACCCTGGTAGTAAAACGATAATTGGGTATACCATTTTCTGTTTATGCTTCTCTGATTTATGGAATTATTATCCACCAGCCCCCAGAACAGCTCCTTCCTATCTTGTCTTTAACAGTTTACTTGTACTGTCTGTTTTGCAAAAGGGATTTAAAGTGCCTTAAAATAAAATAAATGTATACAACAACCCTCTGGAAAAAAATAACAAAGATATACAGAGGTATATATATATAAGATATGTACATCTATATATGAAATACATAAGAGAAGGCAAAAAGCAAGACCTAATGGCTTATATAATGATGATTATAGCCCATTCTATTTTTCTTTCTATCTCCCCAGAGGCAAAAATTCCAGTATGCTGAATACTTCAATTTATCTGAAGAAAGTAAAGTAGTTGTGAGGGGGGGAAAAATCAGATACAGAAAGTCAAAAAGAGGGAGAGAAAGTCTAAATACACTTGTCAAATGAGAGCTTGCACAAGGGACAACACATTTTAGACAAAAATGTCTACCAAGTACAAACAAAACCAAGGATACAACATGTAAATTTAATCTAGTAAAAGTGTTGTTTAGAGGAGACACTGGCATGAAAGAATTATGTAACTGTCTATTCTCCCCCTCCAGGACAGAGGGCAAGACTGCCCAGAGGCATGAGTGGGAACACGGTGTCTTGAACAGTCTTACTTCCATGTCAGAACTTTAACCAAGTGTTGGTTGGTAGACAGTTTGATGTTAAATACTTTATGAAGTATTTAGCTTCATTATTATCAAAGCAACTTTGTTCTCTATAGAAAATTCTTATGTTCAAATCCACATCCGTAGGTGATGAGACTAATGCTAAAGGTCCAAGGACCATGCCTTGAGAGCCATGACCCAGCAGGAAGCATACATCATATTCACAAATAGAACTTCTGCGGTCTCCTCTGTGCCTCCAAAACACTATTGATTTCTTTCTAAGTTTTAAGTCAATAAAGTTACATTAGCCAGACAAGAAGACATATGTTTCTAACAGGGCCCTATGAAAATGCTGATCAGTTCATGTCCCTCAAAGTAAAAAGCCTCCTTCCCAGAAGCAAGTTAATGTCTATTCAAACTTGGGCAACATAAATTATAAATCTGTTTCAAGAGTGCTGTTCATTCTCTAAATTGAAAAAAAAATCTCCTTGGTATTTCACAATTTCAAAGCTTTAAAAAATCAAACCCCTAGTGCAACTCACTTTATGAAAAAAAAAAAAGTTCATTCACTTTAAAGTGCTGCCATCATGCTAATGTATTTTAAAAATCAATTAAACTTAATATAAACATCTCAAGAGAGAATGAAGTTTGCTCTTTTTTCATCTGAACTACAGAATCAAAGCCCTTAGTAAATGCACTCTCTTGCTGTGCTGGGGATGTGTTTTGTCCAAGAAAACTGCTTAAATGTCATCCAGACAAGTGCAAATCTAGTGTGTAGTTTGGAGGAGTGAATGTTTGAAAGTCTAATACCCCCAGATTAATGGCCAGCTGTACTTATATACAATGGTATTATTGTGCCAAGGGAGACACTACCCAGATGAACTTAGAAAATCACACAGAAAACCTGCTGGAGAGTTTGTTGGATACGAATGGAGTGAATAACCTACTCCACTTAAAAAAAAAAAAAGCAGTCCAACTTTTAAAAAGTAGTTTACATAATTTTCTGAAAGGAGGCCATTATCAAGTTTTGAAGCAAAATAAGAATTAGATGAATCCAAATTGTTACTTACTTAAATACACCCCCAATTATCCAGGTAATCCCAACAGGTCCAAAAAAAAAATGCTTCCTCACCAAAGACATCTATCCTAATAAAGGGATAACAGTCAGCCCAATTAAATCTGTCAAGCATTTTAGTCTATTGTAGTAAAAATTCCACTCTCAGCAAAGCATCTTCTCCCTAGTGTATCTGTTCTCTGGCCATTTCTACTTTGTTTGACTAAAATATCTGAGTCCCCTCCTCCAGATCTATTTTCCACTTAATTTCCAAGTCCCTGCTGGACACAACATACAGTAGGGAAGAATCAAATTATTTATATAGCACATTTATGGATCAAAAAAACTCTTCAGTGAATAACTGAAAACTTCAGGAATGCCACCTTAGAAAACAAAATGCAGGAATGTGTATGGGGACAAAAGGCTAAATTAAATACAGAAGATTCAACACAAGCATATCTTTTTGAATAACAATATTGTCAAAAATATGATTATCTAAAATTATAAACAATCATTCATTCTGATGAATAAACATAAACATAAAAAATAAACCCTCTTGAATAAACATCATAATATGAGTTTATTGATTTTGTAGAATTTAATATACCACAGATATCCTTACAATAGAGATGGTAAAAGACAAAAATATATAACAAAAGATTACAACATAGCATATGAACATGTGAAAAAAGAATATGCTATAAAATTATTTAGGTCATTAAGTAAGAAACTACTGAGGGCTGAAGTTCACTTAGGGTGGCTTCCTGAAGGAAGTGATTTTTTTCTGGGTGGTGGGAAACAATTATTCTGCAGTAGCCCATGATAAATTAATGAGGACACCAGAAAAGCTGGAGCAGGCAGGGTAAGTCTGTAAGATGCTGTGTCTGCAAGAAAGAGGACGATTTCCTGCATATTGCAAGGATATATAAGAAAAAAAGAAGCACATTTTCAGAAGCACTTGTCGCCAGGCAAGCTGACCTACAAACAAAATGGACAGGGCACCGGTCTTCGCACCCTTACAACTGTAACAGTCTTATGTCTCAATTTCCTTAGTTGGAAACTGACAGCAGCAATTATGCCCAGCCTCCCACCTTCCTTTGTTTTTGTAAAAGTCGAGTGATACAATGTTTCTGAACATGAAGATGCAACTACAAAATGTAAAACTCTGCTTGTGAGCAAGGATTTTATATATCGTATGAGTGTGCATATGTCTCCTGCCATAGTCATCAACTCTAGACTCTCCATGCACCACCTTGGCTGAGTAGCATGCATACCCATCTGTCTCTTCTTTGCCTGTTGCTGTGATTAAAAAAAATATCCTGACTAAAACAACCTAAGGAAGAAAGGGTTTATTGTTAGACCCCAGTTTAAGGTACAGGTCCTATTGGCAGAGAGTAAAAGCAGCAAGAACCTAAAGCTCTGGGTCCCATCACCACAGTCAGAAGAGAGCAATGAATTCGTGATTGCCAATGTTCAGCTTGTTTTCTCCAATTTCTATACCAAGGAAATGGTCCTGCCCACAGAAAAAGGAGTAATCCCGCATCAATTAGCATACCCAAGATAACCCATTATCGGTGGGCCCAGAGCCCCATCTCCCAGGTAGTTTCAGTTTCTGTCAAGTTGAGGATACCAATCATTCACACCATCACCAGTTATTTGATGGGCCTCCAATCAATACTTAAAAGTGAGATTTATCTTCTTTTTCTGAGATTTGTTTTATTTTAAATTTTGTGCATTGAGGGAGAGTATGCACATTTGTAAGGACAAGAACCTCTGGTGTCCAGAAGAAAATTGGAACCCCTGAAGGTAGAGTTACAGGAAATGAACCTGAGAATAGTAAACACTGTGAACCACTGATCCATTTCCTCAGCCCCAGCTTTAACTCCTTATAAATATTGGGTGCTCTCTTTCTCATAGTGTAGGAATAAGTTTTCTAAAATTTTCATTTTCTTTTGATAGGTCAATTTTCTTTTATCTGCAATAAATACTATCTTCTGTTCACCCCAAAGTGACAGGATTGCTTGGTTCATTTTAGTGAAATGTTGACCAAATTTTGAAATCTGAACAAGCACAGTCACCATTTCAAATGAAAACAAGTATACTTCCAGTAAAAGTTTGATTGGCTCAGCTTGTCATTCATTTGCACAATCATGGTGACAAAGATGAACTGCTTCATTGTAACACATTCTAAACAGTTCTGGTCTCTGATATTTGGTGATAACAAGGAAGACTATATCTACTAGCTCAAGTCCTTTGTCAACCATTGATTTTGCACTATTATTGCAAAGGTCAACACAGTGACAGAGGCAAATACAATTTTATGACCTTTATTAAAGGCATTTTTGTCTTGTACACATCCTGAAAGGGTCTCAGATATCTCCAGAATTTCATGGTCCACACCTTAACCATCACCCCTGATCTATCTTCAACTGCTCCCTCCCAAAATCCTTTACCAGGTCCTTGATTTTATTGTAAGTCATCGTGAACCATAGGTAACCAAGAATCCTTCCAGACACTAAATGTTGAATTCCTTATTAACCCACTAATCCATCATCTTTTTTTTCCAAAAATAAGGCATGAAGTGCTATATTTTTTCCATAAAGAAATATGAGCCATTCTCCCCAGTTTCTAAAGGGAAGATTTTCTACAACTCTTATGAATTTATAGTCTTTGTGTCTCCTTCAAATTACTCTGGACTCACATAACATGCACAGAAGCAAGATGGTTCCCAACACCAAAGTGTCTCAGTGACTAAACACCCATCCTTAGATGACCATGAGGTAATGAAAGAGAAGAACGTGGAGTCTTGATAATCATAGGTGGTTCTAGAAGGGGCAGATCCAGTCCTTTTATGAGCTACATTTTAGAAAAATCCAATGAAGTGTAAGAATTCCAACTTCCATATATTGTCAACAGGTGCTATACAGAAGGAAAATTATGAATTGAAAGCCAATGATGACTATATTAGACTACTAACAGATCTTGTCAAACATCTATTTAATAGCAATGTGGCCATGCTTTTTATGTGAAACAAGAAATCACTTCATACATACACTGTTTTGAGCTACTCTTTTTCTCAAATGTTCTATGGCAAGGTTTTTTTTTTAAAAGAATATAAAACTATTTATTGACCACTGTTCACCATTGTTTACAAGAAAGTAAATATACAGTTGGAAGACATTCTGATACTACAAAGTTACTTTCCTGGCTTATTAAACCAGAACCAAATACTGAAAAGATTGATTCTATCAGTAAGGAACGAGTCAGGGTAAAGAAAAAGCATGCAGGTCATTAATTGGTATTAGCAAATTTTGTTCATTCATTTAAGCCAGCAGGTCTTAAATTGCCAACATCATCCATGATTCCATTTCCACAGCAAACAGATTCCAGGAATCATAACCTTTAGTACAGATTTCAAATTCCTAAGGAATAGCTCACCAGAGGAACTTTTACATGCCCTGTCTGACCTGGAACTTGCTCTGTAAACCAGGCTAGCCTCTACATCAGACATCCATCTGCCTCTAGAGTGCTAGGATTAAAGACATTCGCCACCACACTTGGCTTAAGTCTTGTTATTTTATCATACTACTTTGTCTCACTCCATTTTTTGAAGGGGGAGTTGGTATGGACAAAATATTGTAAATAAACTACTATATTTATGTGACAATACATAAATCGTGATGTTGTTGCTTTTAAACCATTCAATAAATTACAGAATCTGCTAACGTTGAAAGGTTATGATTTCAGGAAAATGTTCACAATGACAGAATCTCATGAACTTGTGTTTTCATCTTTACTTCTTTTGAGTATTAAAAAAAAACAAGAAAAAACAAAAAAGCGGTTACGTGTTTTATGCATACACATGCATACAAACAAAAAACCCAGAACGGTCCTTCTGTGAACCAGTTAAACATAAGTTCTGATTGAGTAGTGTGACTGTAAAGTCCCCCCAGAATTTAAGAAAAATTGTTTTTCAAAGCTGAGGAAATACAAAATGGTATCAAATATTCTATTGTTAAAGGAAGCAACTACTGAAAGCTCTTATTTGTGCAAAAGAATCAGTGCCTTTTGATGCAGAACAAAACCAAAAATATCCCAACTACTGTCAATACTTTCAAAACCAGCATATCAAACTCGATTTTCATTAGATGGGATTTTTCCACACTAGTAATTCAAAACCCAAGATCCAGATTTTATATATATACATATATATATACAGTATATATATAAAATCAGTATATATAAAAATGCAAACAATTATTGGGCTTCATCTTCAGGACAAGAATGCCAAGTCAACCTCTCCTCATAAAAGGCAATGACAATCTGAGGACATCTGTGGCAAGGTTTACACCTTCCTTTTTTTTTTTTAAGTACTTTATTTTTTTTTTCTTCAAGTTACATCTCAGTCACAAACCCCTCCCTATTCCCCCTTCCTATCCCGCCCTTCCACCCTCTTCCCCCCAGAAGTTTCCCCTTTCAGTCCAACAGATTGTCCCTTCTCTTATAACAGTAAGTATTATACAAAACAACAGATGTAAATATGCCACATTTATGATAGTTAAATGGCCCAGTATACCTTCCCAATGTCCAGTTTATACATATTTGGCCCTGACTTTAACATTCTACTATCTAACCATCTCCATGAATTTAAAGGTCTATATCTGACTCAACATTCATGCTAAATTGCAACACACTTTTTTTTTTTATAAATACTTTATTTTTTTTTTCTTCAAGTTACATCTCAGTAACAAACCCCTCCCTATTCCCCCTTCCCAACCCGCCCTTCCACCCTCTTCCCTCCAGAGGTTTCCCCTTTCAGTCCAACAGCTGGTTCCTTCTCTTATAACAGTAAGTATTATACAAAACAATAGATATAATTATGCCACATTTATGAGATTAAATTGGCCC
>CAJQZJ010000316.1:972634-991631 GCA_907164525.1 Lophiomys imhausi | reverse complement strand
CTCAGACCAACTGAACCATCTTGAAAGGATGCTCTCCAACCTGTTGAGCTGACTGTGGGCTCTGCAGTGTGCTCTAGGTTCTCACCATTTGTGAACTGTCACCCATGCTGGGATGGATTCGGTGATGCAGCTCTCTTTGAGTTATTTCTGTACCTGCTAGTATCACCTCACTCATATTTCTGAAAGTAACCCCAGGAAAACTCATTCATTCACCAAGTTGGAATTTTGGTAATATCCATACTTTGATCTGTAGTCAGTTCCCTAACCGGTGAGTAGATGTTTGTTCATGTCTCCCAGGAATAATGCTACACAACAGCTACAAACTCTCAAAGACAGCCCCTAGTGACATACTTCCTCCAACAAATCCTGGAAGTCTCATAAATCTCAGAACAACGCCATTAACTGGGGACCAAGTTGTTCAGATAAATAAGACTATTGGAGACATATTTTTTTCATTCAAGGCACCACAATAGCTTTGTGAAATGTTCTCATAGAAGGATTTTAAGACAAAATGCCTCTTTGCTAATGACTCTGAGAAAGTGATTGTCTATTCTATGGTTTTACTTATTTAAAGATAACACTCAAACAGTTCTTGAGAGCTCTTAGAGCAATCCAGTCATTACAGCAGACCTATTCCTTCATTATCATAAAACTCAAACGTGTGAGTTTATGACAAAAATTCAAATTAAATGCTGACTTCTTACTTGTAGAAAGCAGATGGCTCAGCCAGACACACATATACACCTAATAGGTGAGCAAGTCTAGATGGTGATCTGTTCTCAAGAAGGGGCTGAAGCTTTTTCAGGAGGAACTTATAAGTTTATATTCCCCTACCCCACATTTTTTGCCCCAAATTTCTATGGTTCAGAAGTGTACTTTTTTTTTGAGCTGTTATTTTTTATGCTGGGACAGATTGCAAGGGTGAAGGGTGGGTCTAGGGGGAGGTGGGAGATGGGAGGGAATAGGGTGCATGATGTGAGATTCACAAAAATAAATCAATTAAGAAAAGGAGAAATACATTTTAGGGAACCGTTATTTTGCATTTTCTTCACTTTCAATGAAAAGTGTAACAGTACATTTTTATTTATCACACATACATTTATCAATACTTAACAATTACCTAACAATTGTCTATAAAATTCCTAAATCCTAAACCCAAACTCTAACTCTGAAACCTAACACCTAAAACTTCTTAGTATCTATAATACAAACATTTAACATTAACCTGAGGTTTCTCAAAAGGATATTTTTCTCTGAGTGTAGGTCCTGATGGATGGCTGGTCTTCATACAATTTTTTAGTTCTAAAGTCTCTTTTTTAATTCATTTATTTATTGCTTCAGGTTACATTTCCATCATAGTGTCCTCTTTCCACCCTTCCCAGTCCCTCCCTCCCTTCCTCTACCCCCTAACCCTTCTATCCCACTCCTCTGGAGTGGAGTGTCCCTACATAACATTCCCCCGCCCCAGTTCAGCAGTCATATGAGGGTCAAGAGCCTCCTCATACACTGGAGGCTTACAAGGCAGTACCACCAGGGAAAAGTGTCTCAATAACAGGGAGAGAAAACAAACAAACAAAAACAAAAAAGTCTATCTCCATGTTCCCTTTGGTGCATTGGTTGTAGTATAGATATCCTGTACTATTTAGCTAAAATCTGACTATAAGTGAATAGATGCCATGTGCATCCTTCTGAGTCTGGGTTAGCTCACTCAGGATGAGCTTTTCTAGTTCCATCCATTTGGCTGAAAATTGCATAATTTCCTTGTTTCTGATAGCTGAGTAGTATTCCATTGTGTAGGTGTACATAGTTTTTTAATCCATTCTTTAGTTGAGGGACATCTGGGTTGTTTCCAGTTTCTAGCTATTACAATTAAGGCTGCTCTGAACATAGATGAGGAAACTTCCTTATGATTCGGTGAGGAGTCATTTGGATGTATACCCAGATATGGTATGGTTGGGTCCCGAGGCAGAACTATTCCAAGTTTTCTAAGATATCACTAGACTGACCTCCATAGTGGTTGCACAAGCCTGCACTCCCACCAGCAATGGAGGAGTGTTCCCCTTTCTCCACACCCTCGCCAGCATGTGCTGTCATTTGAGCTTTTGATCTTAGCCATTCTGACAGGTGTGAGATGGAATCTTAGAGTTGTCTTGAGTTGCATTTCTCTGATGATTAAAGATGCTGAGCATTTCTTCAAGTGTCTCTTGGCCATTAGGAATTCCTCCAAAGTGTACTTTAAAAAATCAGCAATGGCAATGGGGTAAGCTCATTACCTAAACTCTCAACATAGTCTTCAAAAAAAAAAAAAATGGAGGTGGAGGAGAAAGTCTACAAAGCTCAAATTCTCATCTTGATAAGACAATGTTAATCTCTAAAACTCATATACATAGGAAAGAAAACAAAAGTTCTCAGCAAGCCATTTCCAAAACCAACCTATGCAGAGAGCAGGAATGATGAGAGATCAAAGTGTGAAGAGACTGACCCCACTGGGGCTAAGAAAAAGCCAGATGAAGATAGTAAAGATGTGCACAGGAGGGTCTGGGTCCTGACCTCATGAAGGAGCTAAACATGTGGTAATATTATAGGAAACTGTAAAGAATAATATTTCTAAAATGGATGAAGGCTAAAAAGATGGGGAGGTGCTCTTTGAAAGCCTGCAGTAAAGAAGAAAACAACTAAAATGGAAATTTTCAAGATCTGTAAATATAAAGAAGAATACATTTAAATTAAATGGGCTGTTGAAGACTCATGTCTCAATTCTCCCCTAAAAATCAGACAAATCAATTTAAAAAAAGAAAAAGAAAGAACAACCAGCTTCCAAATAGAAAATTCACACTCCACTCCTGGGATAGAGAAGGTCATCATTGAAGTACTAACATAACAACACATATCTTGGCCTTGTGCATGGAAACATTAGAACTACACAATTTTAATCTATATGAAACTACTATAAAGTAAACAAATAGTTCAAGTTCAAACAATGTAAGTAATAAACTGTCATCTCACCCAAAATCTGCCACAAAGATGCAGGGTAAGCCTACAATCTGAATTAAACAGTGTCAAAAAAGCAGTGTGTGTACATGAAGAATCATGACTTGAACCATTATAAACAGAGGAGATGGAGAAATGACTCAATAGCTAAGAGCATCCCTTCCTACTGCAGAGGATTGGGATCTAACTCCCCAGCACACACACTGATCACCAGCATTTATAACTCCGCTTTCAGGTGATCCAAGCCCCTCTTCTTCAGACATACAGGAAAGCAAAGCATCCATACATGTTAAACTAAAAAAAAAACAAATAATAAAATTAAAAACAGAGAGGATGGAGAAATGGCTCAGTGGTTAAAAGGGCTTGGTACAGAACCCACATTGCAAAGCCTCAAGTCCTACATACTTCTGTAACTCAAACTCTAAGACAGGGTGGAGACAAGGGGATCAGTGAGTTTCTCTGGCTTCCAGCCTAGCTAAGCAAACAAGAGCCCCAGGTTCAGTGAGAGACTCTGCCTCAAAGAAGCAGGTAGAGACAGGTAGACAAGAACTCCCCGTCTGGCCTCAAAGCATGTCTTCTCAAAGCCACCCATGCACCCACACAGAGACACACAGATAAATAAAATTTGGAATTAATAGCAGAAGTGAATGAAAAATAAAGAATATTACAATTGACAAAATAGGAAGTACAATAAAAATAACAAAACTGTACTACTGATGACTGTGTCATATAGGATCCAAGGAAGAATAAACTTTAATAAAAATACAAGACTGTTTAAAAAAATCAAGAGAGTAAGACAAGGCTAAAGGAATATCAAGGATCATAAAATCAATAAAAAGAGATTTTAAAAGACACATAAAATGAAAGCCACAGCCTGAAAGTTCAGTATGAAGTAATTGAAGAAAACAATTTAAGATATTGTGTGGACCAGAAGGATACATGAGAAGTTGACTCACAATTATCAATCTGGAAACAAACTGTCAAAAAAAATATTATGCAAATCAGATTTTCTTACCTTGGTCTCTCCAGTTAAAATATAAGTAGATTAGAGAAACAGAGTTAGTTTTGCCTCAGAATACTCATGAACAGCAAGGTAGGAACTCTGCAGAATGGAATGTTTACAAGCTTTAAGGAAAGGAGGCATGAACCAAAAACTGGAATGGCAAAACTATCTATCAGTGTAAAGGCCACAGAAAAAATTGTTTTAAACATTAACATAGATTAGAGAATTCTGGAGCCATGAGGCTATCTGTAGAAGAACACTGGACAGCACATTAACAAGTAGTTTTCTATGAATGGACAGATGGTAAAAGATTGTGATCTTTTGCTGTCAATCACCCAAACTCCTAGGGTGAAAGCAACAATAGTTTCTTTGGAATGAATTTAATTCAGTATTCTTGGCCCAAGGTGCTAGACTAAGCATAAGGATCATGATTTATAAGACTGCAATGTTAAAAGATATACTCCATCCAACTCCTACTAAATTTAATCTTTAACATGTTAAATAATTGTATGCATTTACTATATTAAATTATTTATTATTTATTTTAATTATAATTAAATAATAAAATATAATTTTATTTTAAGAATAAATTATTGTTTGTTATCATAAATAAATAATAATTATTATTTATTATTATTACTATATTATTCTTAGTAAGAATATTATAGGTATGAGAGTAAAATATAACAAGGGACGAGATATAACATAATGATGTATGTGGTACATGTGTATGTTACAGATCCTGAGTGTGGGCTAATAGGAAAGGGAGAGAGGAAGTGGAGAAGGGATAGGGAGTAGAGGGTGGGAGGGCGGGACTGGGAGGGGTGGAAAGAGGACACTATGATGGAGATGTAACCTGAAGTAATAAATAAGCTTTAAAAAATAAAAAAAAGAAATATAAAATAATCTGATTAATGGTTTTATAGGTAAATAGATGTAGCTAAAATTCCTGTTAAAGGCTAACAGCCTCAAAAATGAAGAATCAAGTCTCAAATCCAGCCTATAAGTTATGTGTTCTCATATTATAGATATAGGATAACACTGTGTTAGCTCAGAAAATGCAAAGCATCTCATACCAGCTTCTGAGCAGTTGACCATGATTCACCAGACCTATTCATAATGATATTACTCAAAAGATTTTCTTTTGAGATGTTGATTGAAAAGCTAATATTTCCAAGTTCCCTTTGGTGTGTTAGTTGTAGTATTGATACCTTCTACTATATAGCTAAAATCCTACTATAAGTGAATAGATGCCATGTGTGTCCTTCTGAGTCTGGGTTAGTTCACTCAGGATGAGCTTTTCTAGTTCCATCCATTTGGCTACAAATTGCATAATTTCATTGTTCCTGATAGCTGAATAATATCCATTGTGTAGATGTACCACAGTTTTTTAACCCATTCTTCAGTTGAGGGACATCTGGGTTGTTTCCAGTTTCTAGCTATTACAAATAAGGCCTCTATAAACATAGATGAGGAAACTTCCTTATGATTCTGTGAAGAGGCATTTGGGTGTATACCCAGAAGTGGTATGGCTGGGTCCTGAGGCAGAGCTATTCCAAGTTTTCTAAGATATCACCAGACTGACCTCCATAGTGGTTGCACAAGCCTGCACTCCCACCAGCAATGGAGTAGGGTACCCCTTTCTCCACACCCTCACCAGCATGTGCTGTCATTTGAGTTTTTGATCCTAGCCATTCTGACAGGTGTGAGATGGAATCTCAGAGTCGTCTTGAGTTGCATTTCTCTGATGATTAAGTATGTTGAGCATTTCTTCAAGTGTCTCTCAGCCATTAGGGATTCCTCCTTTGTTTAGTAGTTCTCTCTCCCAGGCAACGAGACACTTTTCAGTTATGGTACTGCTTCATAGATCCCCAATGAATGAAGAGGCTCTTGGCCCTCATACGACCTCTCAACTGAGATGAGGGACTGTTATAAAAGGACACCCCACCCCAGAGAAATGAGATGGAAGGGTTAGGAGGTAAAGAAAAAAAATGAAATGTGATGTTTCGGCCTTTTACTACTAACTGTCATGAACTGTTTAGGATAATTAAGAAATGCAAACTAATGGTTACGCAAGCCAGTCATTCTGTTAGGTACTATGACAGCCTATTATAGTTACTTGCTAAGCTAATCAGAAATAAACCTGCTAAGAGACAAGCAACATCTGCTTACCCTAATATAAGAGATAGATAGGGCCTCTTCAAAAACCTCAAGAGATCTGCAGAATATGTCATTCAATGATGTTTTCATAAATTTAGATTTTTTTATATCAAGACATATCAACTCCTGACAGTGCTCCCTATTCTCCTCCAAGTAGAAGATAAGCATCGAAGAATCTCCAGTGGGAGATGATTGAATTAGTCGCAAGCCTATCTCTTGGTAGGAAAAGCCCCTTGCTCCAACTGTAGACAGAATGTTGTCCAAAAAGGACAAAACCTGGAAGCAGGTAAGTCGACAGCCTAGCTCTGCCAAGACAGGGTAGGTAAGTCCTTCATAACCCCTGCTCTACAATCAATGTCTGTCAGAGAAGCGGGGCCAAATGACTGAAGAGCGATGCTGTAATGTATGGAGAGAAAATGGGAACTGTCCAGGCAGCCACTGGTATGTCATTTCTTAGTTTGGGAAGCTGCAGACCCTGTACTTCCTATAAAATCAGATATATTTATCCCTCTCAGGTCTCTGAGGTGATTGAAGAACAGATAGATAAAGTATCATAATTAAATTTTGAGTTGTTTAGGAGTCAAGAGAGTGTTATACATCTAAGAAGATACTTTTAAAATTGTGTTGCAATTAGTATGAATGTTGAGTCAGATATAGAACTTTAAACTCATGGAGATGTTTAGATAGTAGAATGTTAAAGTCAGGTACCAAATACATATGGACTGGTCATTGGGAATGTACGTTAAGCCATATAACACTCATAACTGTGGCCTAATTACCTCTGTTGTACTGTATTGTATTTATTATTATAAGAAAAAGAGCCATTTGTTGGACTGAAAGGAGAAACTGTAGGGGGAAATAAGATATACCTTAAGCTTAAAAGAAAAAAAAAAGGGAAGAGGATGGGGTTTGAGGGTGGGAGGGTGGGACTGGAGGCAGAATAGGGAGGGGACTGCTATTGAGATGTAACTTGAAGAAATAAAAAATAAAAGGAAAAAAAAGAAAAGCTAATATTAAAAAATTTAACTCTCATAAATGTGGCATATTTATTTCTGTTGTTTTGTATAGTATTTACTGTTATTAGAGAAGGAACCATTTGTTGGACTGAAAGGGGACGCTGTTGGGGGGAAGAGGGTGGAAGGGTGGGACAGGAAGGGGGAGTAGGGAAGGGATTGTGACTGAGATGTAACTTGAAGAAATAAAAAAATAAGGTATAAAAAAACATAAAAAAATTTTGTCTCAGGTACCATAACAGTTAAAAAACAAACCAACAACAATAAAACAAACAAATAAGCAGGGCATATCCTCAACTATGTTCATAGCAGCTTTATTTGTAATAGCTAGAAACTGGAAACAACTCAGATGTCCTTCAACCAAAGAATGGATAAAAAAAAATAAAAATAAATAAATAAACTGTGGTACATTTACACAATGGAATACTCCTCAGCTATCAGAAATCTAAAAATCATGCAATTTGCAACCAAATGGATGGAACTAGAAAAGCTCATCCTGAGTGAGCTAACCCAGACTCAGAAAGGTGCACATGGCATCTATTCACTTATAACTGGATTTTAGCCATATAGTATAGAATAACTATCCTACAATCATAGTCCCAAAAGAACAGGAACATGGACCTGGTTACCCGTTAGTGGGACACTCCACCCTAGTGGAACTGCCATGTATGTCTTCTGTGCAAGAGGAAGCCCTTAGACCTCATGTGACTAACAAACTGAGGGGGGCTGATACACAGAGGCACCCCACACTGGAGGGATGGGATGGGTAGGAGAGAGGGGAGAGGGTGAGAGGGTGGGACTGGGAGGAGGTGGAAGGGGGGGTGGTAATGGAGATGTAACTTGAAGTAATAAATAAATGTTTAAAAAAAGCTATCTAGTAACTCTAGTAAATATTTGTAAAAGTAAAAGAGAAATAGAGTATTTAAATGACCAAAAATACTGATCTAACAATAATATATGAAGATATTGCTAAGCACCAAAATAAAATTTTAAATTTTAAACTATTTAAATGGACCAAGAAAAACATAGGCATCAGCAAAAGTACAACAAATATGCATGATATATATATATATATATATATGATAACTGAAATCAATATTAACTCATTCACCAAAATGCAACTTAACTTATCAAATAATGAAATCTAATAAGAGACACACCAAAACAAAATTAAGAAAGACTAATAAAAGATTTAGTAAAAGTACCCCAGGCAAACACGGCTGAGGAAAGAGCAGTATGGTATTTATATTTAGACAAATAAAATGGAAGCTAAAAGCAGTAAACATTACAAAGAAGTCATTTTTTTACTATAAAAAACACAAATCAGATTAACAAAGATCTGTGACCCTGGTACTCAAGAAGCCCCTAAGAAAGCCAAATCTACAAAAGATGTAAGAAGACAGGAAGAGAGATACACTTTAGACTCTCTGTCATGCCACTTCCATTATAAGATGAACTGAGTGAAGAAAATAGGAAAGTACATCCAAGGCCTAAAGAGTGGGGAGATGGCTCTGTGGCTGTAGTGTTTGCTGAGCGTGTGCGTAAGGGCCTGAGCCTAGGCCACCAACACCAATGTAAAAGCCGGGTGCAGATGCACACATCTTTACTCCAGCACTAGGACTAGGGAGCTGTGGGGATTTAAATAAGAATGGCTCCCATAGGCTCATGGATTTGAATGATTGGTCATCAGGGAGCTACCCTCTTGGGAGATATGGCCTTGTTGGAGTAGGTGTGGCCTTGTTGAAGGAAGTGTGTCATGGGGGTGGGGGGGTGGACTTTGAGATTTCAAATGCTCAAGCCAGGCATAGTATGTCTCTCTCTTCCTTCTGCCTGCCAATCCAAATGTAGAACTCTCAGCTACCTTTCCAGCACCACGTCTGCCTGCACACTGCCATGTTTCCTGCCATGATGATAATAGACTAAACCTCTGAAACTGTAGAGAAGCCCCAGTTAAATGTTTCCCTTATAAGAGTTATTGTGGTCATGGTGTCTCTTCATAGCAACAGAACACAGACTAAGACAGGAGACAAGCAGAGATGGGGAGAGTAGGCAGATCCTGGGGACTCAATGGTCAGTCAGGATATCCAGCATGAGATCTGGGCTCAGTGAGAGAAACTGTCCCAAAAAGTAAAGTGGAAAAACAACAGAGGAAGGCAATCAGCATCTGTCTCTGGTTTCCACACAAGTATAGACAGACAAGTAGACCCACACATGTGTATGTGCATACACCTCTCACACAAAGACCATATCCAATAAAACAGTTCTTACTGTAATTTTTGATCATTAAACTGTAGTTAACCAAAGCATAGTTGTTTCTCAAGCATGGAACAGTCACTAAAATGGTCATAAGGAGGAATTCTCAAAAGAAAAATGGTAGTTTTCTCTGTCTACTGTAACAAAATACTGTTCACTTGACAGCTTAAATGAAGGAAACCTATTATTTACAGTTCTGGAAGCTTAAGATCAAGGCACCAGCATATTGAATTCCTGAAGATGACTTGTTGATAGCTTGCAATGGCACTTCTTGCTGTACCTTCATATAGTTAAGAAAGAGAGAAAGAGAGGAGTGCTGGTCACTTTTCTTAAAATGACATTGGCCCCATTATTGGGCTCCCTCCTTATGACTGCGTGTATACCTAACTACACTTCCAAATGTCCCATCTCCATGATATAACACTGGGGTTTAGGCTTCAATATGTACTTATAAATATTTAAATCTAAAATCAAATGATAACATATCAAAATGTATAGGAGCTACCACAGCCCTTGGAAAGACCATCTATAGCATTAAATGTATCTGTTAGTTTTTTTTTTTTTAATCTCTAAAACCAATACACTTTTTGAAAGATTTCTTGTTAAAAAAAAATCAGAAAAGAGTAGACCTAAGGCTGAGGGCAGCCATAGAAGATACTAAAAAGGGAAACAACAGATGAAATCAGTGAACCTAAAACAGATGATTTCAAAAGATAGTAAGATGTCTGACAGACATCTAGTTAGCTGATCTTATTAGTGTAAAGTCATTCCATGTTCTGTCCTACAGTGGAGATCTTCAGGTTTTGCAGCCTTAGACCTTTGTTCTTATATGTCTCTCACTCTCTACTCCCACATAATGTCTGAGTACAAACAATGCCAAAAGTTTCTTCTAAAAATGTTCAAGTTTTGATACAATTTAATGGGTGGTTTTAAAATGCAATCAACAAACTATCTGGTCACATCCCAACGTAAGACAGAAAGCTCGATTACACCTTGGCACGCACCGGAAGGGTGATGGCTCCCAAACCTCACCTCAATTTTAATTGGTACCCACAACTCTCTTGAATTGATAACTTTCTCTGGTATCCTTCCAGAATCTATAGCTTTGCTTCCCAAAACCTTATTTCAACAACTGTACAATGAAAAGGTACAAAGCCTGTCTGGTCAAGATTGCCTTGCACTGGAAGACTCTTTTCAACTTTCCTTGACATATTTTTAAACCTGTCTATTCTCAACTATTCTGAACACAGGATATTTTCTAGCTGATGAAAAATCTTGAGTAAAATAGCAGTTATGGAGAACTATAACTTTGCAGAACTTATAAATAAATAGGACAAACACACACAAAAAAGCAGACCAGGTATGACTATGAAAACTAACTGGGATTCTATGCCAGCTGTGAGCAGCATGGAATTTTTCATAAGATCAACGTGGAGTAGAGTTGAGCTTCATATATCACTTGTACCTACTAGAAACCCAGGTATTAGAAAATAGGAAACGAGTGATTAAAATGTCAGTAAGAAGAATGCCAAAGAAACAGGAAATGGACCGACCCGAGAAGTCTGGTATACAGTACATCAGAGATGAAAGGCAGTTTGAGATATCTGACACCAAAGTGAGGAGTCTACCTGGATGAGGACAGGAAAGAGAGATCTGAAGTAAGGGAACAAGACGAAGTGTGCATTCCACTTGACAAAGAGAGTGCTTGACTCCAGGAGTCAGACCAGGATGGCAACACAGCAAAGAGAGCCACAAAGTATTATCCAGTGTTGAGCTGACTGCACCTTGTGACTTGAGGAAAAAGTGAAACTAGTCTTAGGGGAGATAAGATGATAAAGATGAGGCAACAGAGACATTCTTGAGTAATGACAGTCCTTATCAAAAAAAAAAAACAACAACAACAAAAACTATACAACTACTGCTCAGTTGTTGATATTGAAATGAAGCTTTCTATGTATTCAACCAAGAAAGAAGGAAATAGACAAGTGGTACAGAGAGCAGAAATGTAATCAGAGAAGACAGACAGATTAAAAATCTCCTTGAAAAGATAAAGTTAGGTGATGGCATCCAATGCTGCAAAGAAGTCAGGAGAAGTCAGGATGAAGAAAGATGAAAACAAATGAGGTTGAGAATTAAAAGTTAGGAACAGCTACAGTCAGACAATGAAATAAGAGGTCATTCCAGTTGGTGTGGAACTTCTCTTTTTTCTCATGATGAAGAAGGTTCTAAGGAAACTGGAAAGATGACTTAAGAGCATGCATTGCTCTTGCAGAGAACCCAGGTTCCATTGCAAGCACTCACATGGTAGTTCACAACCACCCATCTATAACTCCAGTTCTGGGGGACTCTTCTGGCTCCTTGTAGCAATGCATAGGGTACATAACTATGTAATGCATAAGGTACATAACCATGTAATATGGTACATAACCATGTAATGCATAGGGCACATAACCATGCAGGCAGGCAAAACACACACACACACACCAAAATAGTTTTTAAAATATTTATTTTCTTATGTTTTCCCATGGCCACAATTGTAAGAAGGATGATTTTATTCTGCTTGTTAATAAAATAATCATTCTTTATATTAGAAGACACATCAGTTTCCCTTGAACAGTAATGATTCAAGTATATTTTTCTAATTAAAGAGAAAAATGTCTATCCCAGGCAACTTTTCATGAAAATTGGTGACTCATAAAAGGAAAGAAAGAACATAAATTTTTCATAAAATCCAAATAATTATATCCTCTGTCTGAGAGCTTCTGAGGAATGTAGTTGTCTAGTTGTCCCAGTTTCCACACTTTGAGTTGTGAGGAAGTGGACATTTCTACTCTAACTCTATTGGATTGAGGATAATGAAATTGAGGCCCAAAGAAGATAAATGATAAACACAATGCCATTTGAAGAGCTGGTGGCAGAACTAGGTTGAAAACCCAGGACCTCAAGACCATGCTCACTGTGGTAGTTCTGAGCAGAGGTTTTATATTTGTTAAGGGGTCTTGTGTAAGAAATGCATCAATAAAAGTCCTCTTGGAGGCAAAGAATGTCCTTGTTCCAGAAAAAAGACACAAGTAACCACATGTCTAATTAATTTTTTGTATTGAATTATTACTCATTCCAAGTAGTTTATTGGCCCATGAGTTATTGTAAGGTACAGATATAGTTCAGGGCTCAGAAAGTCCTCATAAATGGAGCTAGTCACAGAAGTAATATTAGCAGAGTGCTCTGCTGTGTCAGCCAGCATCATTCCCAAGCATAGAAAGCTTAGTGACTTCAAACCCACAAATTACTTTTACCCCAACATCATTTGAAGAGAATATAGTGGACAATAAAATTTAAAAGCTTGTGATTCCTATTCTGTTGCACCTCTTGTTCTCATACTGATCCATTTCTTCGTAGTTACAGCATTATTGATTCATTGAAAGATATTTGACATGTTATGGTGTTGTTTTCCCTGATAGCTCCCAAATCACTGGATTTTATAAAGGGGAAAAGATACATTGCCTTCCACCCTCTTGAGTATGACTAATAACACAAATATCTGAGAAATGCAGGGCAACATTTCTTGGACAGGACTCCTTCATTTCAGTACCTGAAGGTAAACCCAAAAGTTTGCTCATAACTAGATGTTTTTGTCAATTCAGGAGCCCATCCTGAAAGGACACTGTAGTTAACAAGTACCTGTGCCATACAAAGGTCCCTGTACCCATAATGGAATTGGTCCTTCTAAGAGGTCCCCTTTAATTTCTTCACCAAATCATTGTTGGCCACAATGCAGCAGTAAATGGTTATACTTCTTAAGCTAAAAGGTAAAAAAACAAAATCACCTTAAGTTATAAATAAAAGATTTATCACCTGAAGAGAGGGTGGGGAAAAGGCTTGTCCTTCAAAGTTAATGTTTCTTATCAAAGACAAAAAAAACTTTCTTCAATTTATGAGAGATAAAATTTGGATTTATGAGTCTGTCAACTATGACAGAAAACAACAATTACTGGTTTGTGATGAATAACAGAGCAACATTCTATTTTGATGGCTCAGGATGTGTGATTGAACTGCATGTGTTGTCACTCTTGTTGACCAGATGGCAGCGTGCAGTTGTAGCTGGCCTTATCAGCGCCAGGGTTAGGATATGGGAGTGAAGGACTCTCTAAGCATTACCAGGTGAGACTCACATGGAGTACTATTGCCACAACTATCTCTCTCTCTCTCTCTCTCTCTCTCTCTCTCTCTCAAAATTGCTATTGTTAAAATAATAGTGTAAACTAGATGGTAAATAGGAAGCCAAACTCAGTTTAATAGTCAAAACATAATCAAACAACTATATCCTTGGGGTGAAAAAACTTTAGACTACTATAAAAATATTATTGTTGTTTATTATTATTATTATTATTATTATTAATCATTGGGAACTGCAAACATAGCTAGTAGTTAAGAACACTAAATGCTGTTCCAGAGAATCTGGGTTCAACTCCCAGCATTTGTATGGCAACCCACCACTGTTTGTAACTCTAGTTATAGAGCTCCTGCTCTATAGGGAATCGAGCACCCTCTTTTGGCCTCTGCAGGCACCAGCGTGCACATGATACACAGACATATATGCAAACAAAACACTTATATACATGAGTTAAACATTTTTAAATAATAAAAACCCCTTTTAAACTACAGTGGTTGCTGCTTAGAATCAGGGCTAACATCTGAGAAATGTGGTCCTGCGTGACTTTTCATTGTGTGAATACAGCAAGGCACATTCATACAAAGTAAGACAGAGGTCATGACACTAGATAACACCATATGAGACCACAGCCAGGAATGTACACTGTTGTAACAGCACACTCTAGGAGTCTTTCAGTCAAAGGACAGCTAATCAAAGCTGAATTTCAGGTAATTTAGAAATGACTGCCAATTAAGGTGCATTATGCATGGGCTTCTGTGAGAAAAACTAGATATAAATGAATCTCTCCATAAATACCTTCATTGTTGAAAAAGAAAGAATGAATATGAGACAAGCAGTCCCCTTAAAAATATACAGAAGAATAAAACCAACCCTTAACTATTAAAATCTAAGTGCAAAGCCTGAGAAACACACAATGCATTACCACACTAGAGAGTGCTCTAAAATCTTGTTTAGTGAGGTTTTTCTGTTCTTACTGAACTGGCACATGTTTGAATGTGTGATGTAAACTATGAACAAGGTAAAGAGTAGCCTAACATAGTGTTCAGCCATTAAAGGTACCTTTTTCTTCTTTTTGGGTTGAAATGCACATGAATGACTGGTATACTTCCAAAGTAAAGTAGGAAAAGGTCATAAGAATAGGAAACTGGTCACAGACCTATCGAGGGAATATACAGTCCCCTAGAGAGAACTAAACACATTTTGTATTAGTTACTTCTTTGCTCTTGTGATGAAGAACCATGACCAAGGCAATTTCCAGAAGAATACATTAATTAGGCTTATGGTTTCAGAGGAAGAGTCAATAATGGCAGCAAGCAGCTGGAGTAAGACGCTGAGAGATCACATGTTCAACCATAAACAACAAGCAGGGAGCAAACAGGAAGTGAGGTGAGGTGATAAACTCTCAAAGCCCACCCCTAGTGATATACTTCCTCTAGCAAAAACTGCATCTTCCCATTACTTCCCCCAAACAGTGCCACCAACTAGGAATCAAAGTTTAAATAATTAAGTCTATGGGGACATTCACATTCAACCAGCCACACTGTTTGACCTAGCACATAAATATTTATGCTGATACCCATAGATAAATGATCCTCTCCACCTGAGTTAGAGAAGCCTCCCTCAAGCACAGTCAGAGACTCAGTGGCTACCCAGGCAACTGAGAGTAAGTGGCAGATGAGTGCTCAGTCATTTGTACCATCCTCTCCCTAAGTCTCAGAGAATGTTGCAAAGAGGGCACGGAAAGAACATGAGATCTAGAAACTAAGAAGAGCGGTTGGAGACATCCTCTTCTTGGAAAGATGTTTACTGCAGCCATTGAACTGCAATCATCCAGCAGCTGTGGATGCTGCAATGGGTCTGCACAAGAATAGGCCCCTCGTGAGTCAGGGGTGGGTGGAATAGGAACTCAGGGAATCCAGCTCTCACTGCTGAAGTATTTGCTACCTGAAGATTCAGGGAGAGAGTGAATTGTCTTTAGCTGTGCACCCACAGGGGAGCCTAGCAGGTTCCAGTGGATAATCAGACACAAATGTTACACCGATTACCCCGGTTAAACTAAACACAAAACCCAAAATCATGAAACTAAAAAGGCAGACTAGTAGGGATGGGAAGAAGAGATTGGTAGAGTTGGGAGAGACATAGAGTGAAAAGGAAACCAGAATGTATTGTGTTCATGCATGAAATTATCAAATACTGAAGCTGGCCAGTTAGAAAGTGTGTTATGAAAAGAATGGAGTCTGGGTTATCTCACTCAGGATGAGCTTCTCTAGTTCCATACATTTGGCTGCAAATTGCATAATTTAATTGTTTCTGATAGCTGAGTAATATTCTATTGTGTAGATGTACCACAGTTTTTTAATCCATTCTTCGGTTGAGGGACATCTGGGTTGTTTCCAGTTTCTAGCTATTACAAATAAGGCTGCTATGAACATAGATGAGGAAACTTCCTTGTGATTTGGTGAGGAATCATTTGGATGTATACCCAGAAGTGGTATGGCTGAGTCCCAAGGCAAAGCTATTCCAAGTTTTCTAAGATATCGCCATACTGACCTCCATAGTGGTTGCACAGGCCTGAACTCCCACCAGCAATGGAGGAGTGTTCCCCCTTCTCCACACCCTCGCCAGCATGTGCTGTCATTTGAGCGTTTGATCTTAGCCATTCTGACAGGTGTGAGATGGAATCTTAGAGTTGTCTTGAGTTGCATTTCTCTCATGGTTAAGGATGCTGAGCATTACTTCAAGTGTCTCTCAGCCTTTAGGAATTCCTCCTTTGTGAACTCTCTGTTTAGCTCTTTTCCCCATTTTTTGATTGGATTATTTGGTTTATTGGCATTTAATTTCTTGAGTTCTTTGGAAATTTTAGATATTAGCCCTCTGTCAGATGTGGGATTGGTGAAGATTTTTTCCCAATCTGTAGGCAGCCATTTTGTTCTAATGACAGTGTCTTTTGCCTTGCAGAAGCTTTTCAGTTTCATGAGGTCCCATTTATTGATTGTTGGCCTTAGGTCCTGAGCTGTTGGTGTTCTGTTCAGGAAGTTGTCACCTGTGCCAATGAGTTCAAGGGTTTTTCCAACTTTCACTTCTAGTAGATTTAATGTGTTCAGCCTATGTTAAGGTCTAGGTAAGGACACTCCACTCAAGAGGAGTGGGATGGAAGGTTTAGGGGGTAGAGGGTCAGAGGGCGGGACTGGGGGGGTGGAAAGAGGACAGTATAATGGAGATGTAACATGACGCAATAAAAAAATAAATTTAAAAAATAAAAAAAGAAATAAAGTATGCAAACAATAAAAAAAGAAAAGAATGGAAAGGTCATCTATATTTATCATTTTGTGCTATGTAGTTTTCAAAGTTTTTTGTTAATCTATTATTGAGGATATATTATTTATTCAAATATATAAACTTAAATAAAAGTGGTCAGGAGAACAACTCATTTTGTATTCTCTTTGAAGCCAGAGAAAGTTCTTCTGACTCAGATCTTCTCATGCCTCTATACATCCCACCCACCTGATGAGGTTCCGCCTCTTTGCTACTTCATAGTCAAGGTCCATCTGCTTTCATAACTGTGCTTTCCAATCTGAAAGCGATTTTGTATATGAGTAAGTTCTTTATTACACTGATTCTATCACCTGCATGCCTCCTGTCCAAAACCAGCTGTATATGTTTATACAAAAATATTTTGCCAAAAATTTATTAATAATATTCAGGATGTTGACTTTTTGGATTCTTACTTGGTATCTCAGGGCTAGTGATGCAGCTCAGCTTGGCAATGTGCTTGCACAAAGTCCTGGGATTCACCCCAATCACTTAACATATCCACATACACCAGGCTTGGTAGTTAGCTCATGCTTTGCAATCCCAGCACTCCTGTGAGGGAAGTGTGATGATTAGAAATTCAAAGTCATTTTGAACTATACAATGAGTTCAAAACAAGCCTGGAATTCATAAGATCTGGCTCAAGTAAACAAACAAAACAGGGGAGGGCCTGGCAAGATGTCTTAGTGGATAAGGGTTCATACTGCTTCCTAGGCCTGACAGCCTGAGTTTCAGTCTCAAACCCACATGGTACAATGAAAGAATTGATTCCTATAAGTTGGCCTGAATGATCACATGCACACTATGCCACACATATCCACATGTATACACACAATAGCAGACCTACATAATATACAATACACACAAAAAATAAATGTAGAAAGTAGCAACAAAATGTACTAACATCGTTCCCTTCTGACAATTCCAAACACTTTGCTGCACTGTTTTGCTCAAATCCACATGATTCTATGACTACCTGCTAATTATTCAATATCCATAAAAGCAACAAAGTAACAGTAAAGATACTTCATTGTGAGATTTCTGACATATACAATTCTTTAAATTGGCTAATAACTAAATCTACTAAAAATATAGAAACAATTTCCTAGATGTTGCAACTTATCAAAGCAATATTTCTCACAGTTTGAATTTTTTCCTTAAGATTTCAGAACACTTTTTCTATTCACACATTGTATTTCTTATTTTCTGCATACCTGAACCTCTTGTCAGCTTCAAGAGAATGTCATTTCCCATAACTGTTAGCTCTAAAATGCTTTAACCTAGCTGGAAATATCCATGTGGTTCACATGTTTGCCACTATGCCAGGTTACCAAGGTCAGATACCCTGAGAGTGGAATAGACAGGGGCCCTGCTCTCCTGTGTAAAATATAAGGACAATGCTCTTTCCTTGCAGGAATTTGAATGATTACAGTTTCACTACACAAACTGAAAATATTATGGCGTACCTTCCCAATAAGGCCTCATCAATGTTTTCCAAAGCTGCTACTCTCTTACTTAGGATTTTCCTTTGGATTTATGGACACCACTTCTTTTTAGTCAATTTGAGCCCCTTCAACAAAACAGCATACAGTTGGTAGCTAATAGCAGAAATTGATTGTGCACACTTCTTTTTTTTTTAATAATTTATTTTTTATTTCTTCAAGTTACATCTCAATCACAATCCCCTCCCTACTCCCCCCTCCAGTCCCACCCTTCCACCCTCCTCCCCCTCAGCCCCACCATCCTCTTCCCTTCTTTTTTCTTTTTTTTTAGTTTAAGGTATTTATTTTTCCCCCCAACAGCTCTCCCTTTCAGTCCAAATAATGGTTCTTTTTCTTATAACTATAAATACAATACAAAACAACAGAAATAAATAGGCCATGATTATAAGAGTTATATGGCTTAGCATACATTCCCAATGTCCAGTCCATATGTATTTGGCACCTGACTTTAACATTCTACTATCTAACCATCTCCATGAGTTTAAAGTTCTATATCTAACTCAGCTTTCATACTAACTTGCCTCATAATTTTAAAAATATCTTCTTAGATCCAGAACACCCTCTTGATTCCTAAACAACTCAAAATTTA
>CAJQZJ010000316.1:936026-952634 GCA_907164525.1 Lophiomys imhausi | reverse complement strand
GACTGAAAGGGGAAACCTCTGGAGGGAAGAGGGTGGAAGGGCGGGTTAGGAAGGGGGAATAGGGAGGGGTTTGTTACTGAGATGTAACTTGAAGAAAAAAAAATAAAGTATTTATTAAAAAAAAAAGAAAAAAAAAAGAAGTTCAAGATCAGGATGTCAAGAGAGTTGGGTGCTGGTGGAACTCTTCATGGGTTGTCATATGAAGAGGGGGGGAACTGCTCTATAGGAGTGGTTTGGAAGATCACTAATAATACTCATGAGAGATTACAAATTCTTCATGACCTAATCACTTAGCAAAGAACAGCACCTGGTCACAGTGAAGATCGTGGGTGTGACAATCACCTACTGTGCACATTATTTGCTTGTGTGAATCAAGACATTGCTGACTGAGCAGCTAAAGGACTCTAGCACACTGAATGATAGGGGATTTAAAAATGAAGTTTGTAGCGCTGCAGGCCCTGCACTTCCTTTAGAAGCAAATATATTTATCCCTCTCAGGTCTCTGAGGTGGTTGAAGAATAGACAGCTAGAGTCTCATAGTTAAATTTTGAATTGTTTAGGAATCAAGAGGGTGTTATAGATCTAAGAAGATACTCTTAAAAGTGTGTTGCAAGATAGTATGAAGGTTGAGTCACATATAGACCTTTAAACTCATGGAGTTGGTTAGATAGTAGAATGTTAAAGTCAGGGGCCAAATATGTATAAACTGGACATTGGGAAGGTATACTGGGCCATTTAACTCTCATAAATGTGGCATATTTATATCTGTTGTTTTGTATAGTATTTACTGTTATAAGAAAAGGAACCATCTGTTGGACTGAAAGGGGAAACTTCTGGGGGGAAGCGGGTGGAAGGGCGGGATAGGAAGGGGGAATAGGGAGGGGTTTGTGACTGAGATGTAACTTGAAGAAAAAAAAATAAAGTATTTAAAAAAAAAGAAAACAAAAAAAATGAATTTTGTGAAGTTAATCCTCACCCTAACCCCCAATAATTTCTACTAAAAACAAACAACTCTGGAATAGAAATATACTCCTGCCAACCATGAACATCTGCTTCTAGAAATGACATTTGTGGCCACAAGAGCCCCAGCAGATTCTCTTGGGTTCACTTTGTCATCACTACTACCAGCCCCAGTGAACCACCCCTGATGGTTGCAGATTAAGCCTGCTGTGTTTTTCTGTTCTAGCTCCTTACAGGGTCAGCTTTAATTTTTAGACTGTATCAGTTGTTAGGTAACAGAGAGAAGAATGAAGTAAATAACGTTTATCCCTAAGGAACACACAGTCAAAACTAAATAACAATAATTTAAAGAACCAAGTGCCTTGAACAAGCACTTTTGTCCCTGGAGATCTGACCTGGTCTGGCCCAGTGAGTTATCATCTGTTTTGGTTCAGGAGTCATAATAATACTAAAATTGGGTTTATGGTAGAGTCAGAAAATAATGGCGTTTGAAGAAATGAGTAAAATGCTTCTCCCATCATTTTATTTTGTTTTGTTTTACTTTGACTTTACTGCTAAACAGCACTCTCAGCGTATATACTGTCGTAATAAATATAAGGTGTTGCTTAAGCTAAGGGAACAGAGTTTTTAGCTTATATTTCCCTGCCTTGGTCTTAATACTTAAAATGCAGAAGAGAAAGCAAGCATTTCTTGTACATTTGTTGGTTGGTTGGTTGGTTGGTTGGTTGGTTGGTTGGTTGGTTGGTTGGTTGGTTGATTAGTGGTTTTGAAACAGGGTCTCACATAGCTCGGGCAGTCTTTAGATTCTCTATGTAGCAAAGGATGATTTTGACTTACTGATACTCCTGCCTCCCCATCCAAGTCCAAAGAGGTAGAGCTAGTATTTCTTTTCAAACAAATGAAAGCGATTTTATTCTAAGACATTTTTATTTATAAATGAGGTTCTGGGACATTTGGCCTGCAGGCTATAGCTTTAATCCCCAGTCTTCCCCATCTCTAGGTGTTTTCTTTAGCCTTGCATTCAGCTTGCTCAGTCAAGCCACCCTGCCTTTTTAGACAGCCAATAATTTTGATGCTATGCCAGACATTATGTCTAAAAGAGTTCTAAATGATTCTGTGATTATGTGTTTCATCTGAGCTTGTTCCTTGTTGCTATTAATCAGTGAGGGTCTAATTGCTTAGTCTGATCAAAGTTTAATTTGTAGTTGGTTTAATTTTTTACTTCAAAGAGACTCAGTCTAATTCTGAATTACTTCTGTGGACTTCTGGACTTCAGAACTGTGAGGAAAATATATTTCTGGTATTTAAATATCCAGTATGTGGTGTTTGTTACAGTAGTCCCAGCAAACTAATATGGTAGATCTACTTACTTTGTACAATAATTAAATTTCACTGCATGAGATAGATCTAGAAGTCCATGGTGAAGACTCTGGTAGGTTGGTTCCTGAGGTTTTCTTATGTTGAATACACAGACTTCTGTTGAACACACAGGGCTTTCTAGCCTTGACTTGCTGTTGGCCATCCCTCTCTGTGAGCTGATGTGGCCATTCCTTTGTAGACAGACTTGTGGGGGTCTTAATTCACTCTTTTTATGTAGACATCTGCCATGCTTTCAGATATATTCATTCACTCTCAGTTTTCATTAATTACTTCTTTGCAGGCCCAACTTCCACATACAGTAACAGTTGGGACTTCTGAGCATTAGGCTTTCACATATGAATTACAGAGACACAGGCTGAGCCTACAATATTTGCCAAATTACCTTAGAGTTATGGGATACAATTGGGCAAACAGTTCTAAAGAGGTTCTTTAGAAGCTAAACCTCCTGAGGTTTTCTTGTGTTGAATACACAGACTTCTGAATTAAAACCATTATTATGGCTGTGTTTTAGTATGCAATATTTTAAATTTTGTGTTTCAAAAGGTCACAATAATATAATTCCACTGCTTAGTATGAGGCAGAAGGAGTGCTAGTTTAAACAGTGTAGGCTATAAATAGAGACCCTTCAAACTAGGCTATATACAGAGACCCTTCCAAAGAAAGTTAAATCAAATCCCAATAACCCTGCTATATGTATTCATGGAGTGACCCCAACATGTTTCTGGTCTTGGCTACATGACTTGCTTTGGCCAATATTAACAAATGTGTCATAAACAGAGGATGGAAAAATCGTAGTAGACTATCCTTTTGATGTTCTTAGCTCCCCTGCGAATGTGTGAATAATCCCAGAAGCCTGCATGATGAGTATAAAATGGTCCAGCAGCCCATCACATCAATCAACTTCCAACCAGTCCCCAGATATAGAGATAACGATGTCACTCCATGTGTATGAACCATTCAAAACAAGATGTTCCCTGAAAAGTTCAGCCCAAAATGCCAACTAAATGAATCCCAAGTAAAACTAGTGGTATTGTCTAAGCAACTAATTTTTTACAGTTTGCTACAGAGCAAAAGCTAAGCGATATAATGAAAATCTTGAACCAGGAATCTTAGATTTTATTTATTTAAATATAAACCAACAAAATTAGTGTGTGCACATTAAAGTACATACAACTAAGTTGATAAAAATCTTCAAGGATGAAAAAAAAGCCTCCAAAACCAAGTGGTACCATATGAAGCAGGTTGCATGACAGCAATAATATATGCATATATGTCATGAACAGAGGATGTTGGGGAAATTATGTGAAAATAACTCAGAATCTCAAAAAGATTTAACTATAATAATAATTAAAATATATTTTTAAAAAATAATATTAAGACATCTAGAGCCTTAATAACAGTGGTATAGTAAAGTACTATCCTTGTAAAATGAAGTAAATTTAAATTAATTTAGTTAAAGACTAGCATTGTTAGCACAAATTTCAATTATAGACAGTTTAAATGGAACATAGTAGCATTTCAGTCATAAAAATTAATGACTAACAAAGTGTGGTCATGGAGAGGTCTTGCTAAACCAAATACAATCAATAGGTAAAACAATGTACCATTGGGTCATAAAGAATATACCAACCAGTGTGATGCTTAATGCAAAGCCAAAAAGGACAAATGTTTCAGCATTGGCCAGTGGGCCCTGTAAATCAGCAAGCCATGCATTTGGCAGAATAGGAGTCAGTTTTCAAATACTGAAGGCTGTGCCTTCTTTTCTCATGACTCAGATTTCTGAGGCAGGCAATTCCCCATGTGAAGTCTAGCTCAGCAGCTCTAAGGGAGGCCAGTTGCTGATTGCTAATTCATCTCACCTAGATAAATGAGTCTGTCTATTCCAGTAGGAGAAGAGGGTGGCTTTAAAGATCAAATCAGAATCCAGTGTCCAGATGTGACAGTTCATATTGAGGTCTCTCTGGGGATGTGCTTAGAGCATAGTGCCACCTGAGGCCACTTGCTTGGAGGCATAAAAATGGGGAGGGCCCAGATCAATTGGAATGCCTGAACACAAGGCTTATCGGTGAGGGGAGGGGAATATGCCACTCCTGTTTGGAGAACATAAAAGAATACAACTAAGAATTATGCTGAGACTATGAATGAGAGCAGAAACTGCTCCAGCTTTGGCATCAAGAATTCATAGATTGCTGGTATGAAAGTGTGTACCATCATAAAAGCAGAAATGTAAGGAAAATAACATAATGAAGTACAATACAAAGCAGGGAAAATAAAGTGAGTGTAAAACAGACTCCAAAAGTAAAAATGTAAATGTGTTCTAGAGTCACATTCTGAAGAAGGGACAGCAATATAAAGGAGTTGTCGATACTAAGGAAGCTCTATAGTCTCATACCAACCAGAAAACCAACAGCCACCTCAGGAAGAAGAAATGCATCCTGACTCTTGGTGACCTGCTGCTAAGATATGCAATTTCCAAGGAAGTGATATTGAGAAAGTAGACAATGGACAATGTTCCTGGTAAAGCTAGTGAGGAAAGATTACAAAGTCTTTGGTTCTGTATTAGACATTCATTTTCAAGAAATGTTTAAGGACCAACTCTGCTAAAAACTGCTCTTGGGCCTTAGTTTTCAATGGGAGGCACACCATAAATATATGGGCATGTGCATGTATAACATAGTAAAGGGTACAATGAAAGTAACAATAAGAACAAGGCTTCAACAGACAGAGTCTGTGGGTGGTGACTGGAATGATAAACAATTGATAAAGAAACTGAGGAGGAGATGACTTTTGGAGTTTTGAGGAAAGGCCTGGAATCAGAGTTGCACATACACAACCAGGGAAAGGAAAAAATAATAAGCAGAAGAAATAGCCAGAGCACTGAGTGCTGCAGCAAGAAGCAATAGAGCTGGAGCAAAGAGAGGGGTGGAGAGAATGACAGAGGTGGTACTGGGACTGTGGGTGGAAATATATATAATGTGAGAACTGCAAGTTTCCTATGAGAATGCCCGGGAGTAATCAAAGGTTCTCTGCAGAAAGCAGACACAATTCAATTTGCCTTTTAAACAGTCCTCTGGTTGTTTCCCAGAGAATGTGTTCTGACCAGAGGGGCGGAGACTGGAGAACAGTCAATGTATTGCTGCTACACCAGTCCACCAGGGAGATGGATTGGATTAGTGAAGGAAAGAAGCCGCTTCGTATGGGCTCCTTTATTGTGGTTTATATATGCAGGTTGTAAGAAAGATTAACAGAGTGGGTCAATTTTACGTATCCACATGAGAGTATAGTACAATAATTGGAAACTTGAGAGTGGGGAACAGGTTTTTTTTGTTCCTCCTAAGTATTAATCTTGGGGTATTATTCATCCAAATATAGACATCAAATGAGTAGTCTATTGGTGGCGCTCAATTTCTGGGGCAGAGCTGAAGCTGTGTTAGGAACGTTTGGATTTCTGAGCAGAAATGTCATTTAAACCAAAGGACTGAATGAGATTAGTCATGAAGAAAGAAAGTAGATAAAGAAGAGCCAACTGTGTGGAACCCTGAAACTTAGTGCACTGAAGGAGCCGACGTACAGAACTGAGAGCCCGTGAAGTAGAAAGAGAATGTGCTGTCCTAGAAGCCAAGGAGAAACAGAGTGCCTCTAGAGAGGTGGGACCATGACTGACAGTCACCTAGCCCACAGTGGTGGGGGTGGGGGCAGAGAAGACAGGGACACAAACTTCAGATCTCGCTGCACCAAGACTGCCAATAACCTCGACTAGAACAGCTTCAGTGGTGGATGGTCTGCTGGAATGATTTGAGTAGGTAACAAATTGGAGGCTGGATGGCAGCCATCCTTCTCTGACCCTTGCGCTGTGGCTCCAATCTCCTGCTGTAGATTCATTTGAGATGCATGCTAGATCTCACAGACTTTGCTCTAGGACATTTTTCTCCATATCACTTTGGGTAGCTTAGCAGATCTGAGTCACCAGGCCCAGTCATTTCATCAGAAACACAGGTTGGCACCAGCTGCTGAAGTCCCCAAGCACTCCTCTTACACCACGGTCATTAATTTATTTATTTTATATTTAATTGACACATACTAATGGTACCTATATATGGGGTAACATCATTTGATAGGTACATGTGTAATGAGCAAATCATGGTAATTAGCATGCCCATCTCAAACATTTATCATTTTGTTGCATTGGGAAATTTCTAGCTCATCCTACAATATATAATGGATAGTTAGAGACTGTGATCACCCATCTGTGTTGTGGGATGTCATAACTTGTTCTTCCTATCTAACAGCTTTGGTTCCATCTTCCAACTCCATCTCCCTTCCCCCATCCTTCCTAATTCACCACTGCCACCCACTGTTCTTCTAGAAAGAATCGACTCTTTTAGATTGACATACACAATGGCAATGGTCAGTTTTAATTGTCAACCTGACACAATCTAGAATCGCCTGGGAAGGGAATGTCACTGAGGAATTTTCTACATTAGGTTGGCCTGTGAACACGCATGTAAAGACTTTTCTTCACTGGGCTCACTGAGATGGAAAGACACCCTCCCCCAAATGTAGGTGATACTATTTCCTAGTTTGAGGCATTTGCCTATTTTTGCTCTCCTTGGCTGCACTTTTGGAGTTTAGTCAAGGCTTCATTGTTTGTATTAATGTCATGATATTTGACCCCTATTTTCTTCCTGTAGTTTCATAGATTCAAGTTTACCTTTAAGTGTTTGCTCCATTATGAGGAGCAAATATATATATAAGTGTTTGTATATAATGAAAGATGGGTGGGTGACATCTCTCCTTCAGCATAGAAACATCAGTTTTCTCAGACCTGTTTCAGGGGAGGGGGTTGTTCCTTCTTCAATGTGTGTTTCTGTTGCCTGTGCTAAATATTAGTTGTCTACAGATGCACAAATTTCTTTATCCAATATTTTGTTCCACTGAAGACTGTTTTTTTAATAGAAAGTGTTCATACCTACATTTTTAACTAGATATGGGGTAGCAAACTATCTTTATGGTCAAAAATCTAGTCTATGAGCTGTTCTGTAAATACAGGCTGATTGATGTACAGATTGGGCACGGCTGCTTCCATACTTTAAAGACAGAGATGAATTGAACACAGTTTATCCCTCTTTTTAAAACATACCGCCAATTATGATCTGGGTAATGTGTCTCTAAAATGCACTTTCCTCATGAAGGTAAATATACAGTCTATAGATACCAATATGTGGTCTTCAAAAGAAGGGGGAACACTCCAGGAACAGGGTCCTTTGCCCTGCATCATTAGCCATGTTGTATCCACTCTAGTTATACCCAAGCTGTGTCAACAACTCTGACATTAAAGTGCTTGGGGACTTGTATATGTCTTTCTTCTTTTTTCACTTGCTTTCCCTTTGGTAAGTCCTATGTCATACCTGAACTGATCTAATTACAATGACCTATGTCTAGGATACCTTTTCTCCTGGGAGAATAAATATGGAACGTTACTTACCTATTGGAACTTTAAAGAGAAATAATCTAGAAGCAAACTGTGAAGTGTTAGAGAATATGTTTATATGCATATAAATAAATACGCTTAGACATCTGTGGTGGTTTGAATGAAAATGGCCTCCATAGGCTAACATATTTGAATGTTTAGTCCCTAGTTGGTGGAACTTTTTTTGAACTGATTAGGAGATATGACCATGTTAGAGGATGTGTGTAATTGGAGGCTGGCCTTTGAGGTTTCAAAAGCCTATACCATCCCTTGTCTCCCTCCCTTTCTGCCTCCAGCTTGCAAATCAGGGTGTAAGCTCTCAGCTACTGCTCCAGCACCATGCCTGCCCATCTCCTCCCATGATCCCTGCCATGCTTATCATTGACTAGCTCCCTGAAACTGTAAGCAAGCCCCAATTAAATGTTCTCTTTTATAAATTGCTTTGGCCATGGTGTCTCCTCACAGTAACAAAGAAAAGACCTATAGAGAAAGATAAGTTTTCTGGAATTAAACATAAAATTTCCATAACAGCAGTATTTTAGCTAGAATACTGGTTATGGCTGAGGAGAAGGGATATTACTTCACTGGTACCCTAAGGCTCTGACTCCTTGACACTGTAACAGGTAACATTGTGGAGAGAAAAAGAGAGTAGCCTGTACAGATTATACTCTAGAACACTGGCTGGGGTGTCATGACCCCTAACAGATCTAATGACCCTTTCACAGGGGTCACCTGAGACCATCAGAAAACACAGTTATTTACATTATGATTCATAAAAGTAGCAAATACAATTGTGAAGTAGGGATGAAAACAATTTTATGGTTGGGGGTCACCAACATGAGGAACTGCATTAAAGGGCCCCAGCATTAGGAAGGCTGAGAACCACTGATCTAGAACAATGTGACATTCATGATTTGTGCTGAAACTCTGCTCTCCCTGTGTCCTCTCCCAGCACAAACACAGTAACTAGCTCAACTGGTGTTAAATTACCATCCCCACTGCCAAAAAAAAATCTGGTCAGAGGTAATTATCACTACAAATCCCCTTTTCTCACTCCTCAAATGTAAAGCTAGGTAAATAACAAATGCTGAGATGTCCCCATATGCCCTCAGCCTTAAAGAGCTGAAATGCAGCAGCAGAGAACTGTAAGTCCCTGCCAGACCTAGAAGAGGAACAGGCACGTCCTGAGTCACTAGACCCACAGAGAAGCAGCCTTGCTCTCTGCTGATGGGAACTTCCCAGGCATCCAAGCAGTCTGCAAGCTTGCCAAGTGAATTAATTCACTGTCCTTGTTAGGCGACATTGGAGAGAAGTCTCACCAGTATTGCTTCCTCCAAAGAAAAGATCTGTGGCCTTTTACCTAACATGGGACTAGAGGAACCATGCTTTTATTTTTAACAAACTGGCCTCAAACTTTAACTAAAATGAACCCAAATGGTCCTATCCCCACCCTACATCTCTGGAACACAACTGTCCCATAAGGACAATATGGCAACAAGAGCTCTCACTTCCAGAGGCCAAGAGCCAAACTTACCTAAGCTGTTTTAGAAGGTTCCTTTTGTCACTCTTACCTCTTTCATGAGCAGAGACTGCTTTCAAATAGACGCATTCTCTGGTCCATCTGCCTGGAAAGTAAAGAAGAAACCCTGCCAGGATGTCATCAAATCCCAAGAGTCAGCTTCATCCACCCACTTACTGCAGTTTAGATTGTCTTTCAATCTATGGTGAGAAGTTTAGAAAGAGAGTGAGTGGGACACATATTCTTGGGTTTCAACTAGAAGTTATGGAATGCTCTGACAAAAAAAATTATGATTAAGAAGAAAATAATGTGCTATTCTGATTGAGAGAATTTTGCCTTGAAATTAGAAAGGGAGATGAAATAATCTCCATTAAAATGGGGAAAATATCAATACAGCGAACATCACTTCTTACATTATTTACAGATAATAGTAGGCAAGGTATTCAATAATTCAAAGAAAATGGTCCTTGGAAGTATAAAACTTTGCATCTATTTTAGCAGATACAATCTGGATTTGGAGAGAGGGAAGTTAAGGTGAACTTGAGTCTAGCACAGATCAATTTTACTTCAGAAATATTACTGGTGGTATAGAATTTATTATGAGAGAAGTGATCAAAAGGCATACTTCTTCAAAAGAACTCGATCACAGAAAAGTGAAAGCGGAGTAGTTATAACTTAAGGAGTCTGGAACAGAATGTAAATCTGAACCTATGTTGATGCTTGAAAACCACTGCTTGAAGGAAAATGGGAATTGCAGGCAGGCTACCACAGCTGGAATGTTTTGAGAGAATACACAGAATATATTCTTAATTGACTGTGAAGTTGGACTTGAGTTAGGATAAAGACACAGAGAGCATCAAGAGGTATGTTAGTTGAAAACCTTATCACTGTGACAAAATGCCAGAGAAAGAAACTGAGAAGGAGGAAATAGTAAATATTTGTCTTGACCGTCAATTTGTTCAAGACGACACCTCCATTACTTTTTGGCCCAAGGTGAGGAAAACCATCATAGTAGAGTGAGGGGTGGGGTAAAGCTGCTTCCTCATGGTAGAAGGAACCGGGAGAGAGCCCATGACAAGACGTAGCCTCTGAGCACACACCTTCAAGTGGTCACTTTCTCCACCTGGGCCTCACCTCTGAAAGCTCCCATCATGTCCAATAGAACCATCAAACTGCCTATTTAGAAATGTGCAAATGTCAGAGTTTTTAAAATATGATCACCCCCTAATAAGTGGATCCACAAGCCAGGATTTCAACACATGAGCTTTGGGTGGTAAGAGACAATAGACTCTAGTCCCCAGTCTTGATGTTTCCATGAGGTGATGTCTACTCCAGGAAAGGTGATCTGTGACTCCTATTACTTTCTCATGCCACTTCTGCCTTACATAGGAGGAGTAGTGCACTACCTCATGGACACACATAGAGAGAATCATATATCAATCAACTGGCCTCTTTTCATCAGGATAAGATAATGACAAGGAAGTTGGCCATACTTATTATCTGCATCTTTCTTCTGGGTGAGACAGTGACTCCTTTTCTGAGGAGTAATTTTCAAAGTGGATAGGTGTTCCACCTAGGATCTGCAAAATAATGCTGTCACTAATAGAACTCTACCTTACTGACTTCTGTGTGGCATGCCAAGGCATCTTCACAGAGCCAGCATTAAAAAGCACACTTGTCATCATAGATCCAGCCACCTGCTCTAGTCCAAAGCTAGTAAACATGAATTAGAAAATGAAGTATTGGTACCATAGGTCATCTTTGTCTCTATTTCTCACATAGACACCTACATTCTAATAATGACCCCATAGACTGTCTTCATTTTATAACTCTTGATAATCCAAACAGCTCTGTTGAAAGCTGTGTTCAGCATTCTAGGCACAGAGCTCGCTTCAGTCTCCTGAAAGTCTTTTTGGAAATCTAAATCCCTTATTTTTTTCTAATCTAATTTAGGTAACACTTCTATCCTTGAGAACTGTAGTCTACAACAAGTTTAGTGTTCTATGGACTGTGAACTCTACTTCATCTCACATTTAACCATTCCCTATCTTTCTGACATACTAGGCATTTCAAACATTCTAGGTTCTTGCCTCCAAAGTAGGATAAATAGTTGGTAGCTCCTAACCATCCATAACACCAGTTCCAGAGGATTTGACATCCTATTATAGCCTCCACAAGCATTGAATCCATATACATTCACACAGCCAAAACACACATAAAAGGAAGTAAATAAATATAAAATATAGCAACTTTTATTCTCAAAGGTTCCCTTTATAAATGATCAGCCCTACAATAGTCCTATACCCAGAACCAACCTTGCAGTATTTCTGTGCTTTCAGTCCCTCTTTTTCCATATCTTTAAATTACGAGTCTTTTGCTGAGCCTCCATCAAGTCTGTAGTAGTCTTCTAGTTTGTGTTGTAGGGGCAAGACATCCATTCTGTATTTGAAAGTGCCTTTCCTGGCTGTTGCCATCTCACTGGCTCTAGCCTGTTCAACTACTGCAGAGTTAGTTATCATGCCTGAGTTTTTATTCCATTACCCCTTTTAGAAAATTAAAAACACTAACAAAATATTCATAAGTGGGCTGGAGAGATGGCTCAGTGGTTAAGAGCACTGCCTAGTGCTCTTCCAAAGGTCCTGAGTTCAATTCCCAGCAACCACATGGTGGCTCACAACCATCCACAATGTGATCTGGTGCCCTCTCCTGGAATGCAGGTGTACATGCATATAGAGCACACATATACATAAAATAAATAAAATAAATCTTTAAAAAAATATTCATAAGTAAGAAAAATATGTATGCATATAGTGGTGAGGTGGCACAGCCAGGAAAGACACTTGTCACTCAAGCCTAATGACCTGAGTTCAACCCCTAAAAGGTGGAAGGACAAAATCTACTCCACAAAGTTTTCCTGACCTCTACAAATCCACCGTAACTTATATTCCTATACACACTATGCCTGCATGCACACACACACACACACACACACACACACACACACACACACACAAACACATGCACACACACAATAATGCATAAATTATTTTGAAAATAATTCAGCTGGCAAATAACATACGAAAATAATATGTGCAATAGAATTGTACAGCTGCTCTTGCTAGCATAAATGGACACTGCAAATCACCAAGAGCATTGTACAGGTCCTCAAACCTATCTGACTTTAGAGTACTTATCTTAAAGTATCTCATGGGGCTACTTTCCCTCAAAAGACACTCTGGGGAAAACTCATTCAGAACAGTCTCCTATTTCTGATGTAAAACCTTAGGCATTTGAAACTCTCTTCTGGTGGAGGGGATGAGGAGCACACTGGATGAGCACACGGGATGAGCACACTGGATGAGCACATTGCCTTCTTAGTTCCCTCCTGTGGTATATCCTTGCCTTTCTGCTCAGCCAGGGTTTTCTCTCCCCTTTCCACTGCATTTGCTTGAGGTGAAGTCACCATCATCCTCCATTATTGACGTGCTGAGCAAAACACAAAAGAGAATAAACCAGAGGAGCAGAAATGAAAGAGCATTTAGGAATCTGGAGATTCAAAATGCAATTGCTTTTTAGAGGACTCAAACCAGTGCACAGGGCTCTCTTTAATGATTAAAGCCTTCTTGAACTTCTAAACCAAAGGTGCAGCCTATAAGAGAGCAAGGAAATCTATAATAATAAGAAAATGTCACTGATGAGAGCCATTGTAACACTGTCCTACATTGTAACACTTTTGACAGGATCTGCTACCAAAGCCTATGCAGGAAACTGTAAGACACGCAAGAACACTCTGCTGTCCAGTCAAAGCAGACAGAATTAATACTTCCAAATTGCAGCCAGGTATCTTCAGCTTTCCACAGGGAATGGGTGGAAACTATAACTTTCATTTGGTCCTTTCAGAACTCAATTAATTTTTGTTCTGCTTGACTGAGTATGACTATATACAGACAAATCCATTTTTAAATGTTCCATCAAATCCTGAATAGGCACCAGTAATATCCAAAAGACAGCCAGCATGAGGAGTACATGTCCTTGGGAGTCTAGAAATGTTTTCTGAGACTGAAAATCTCACACTGGGTTCTCCACAAAGAAGGCCACTTTATTGACTGTGTAAGCTCAGTTGGTGAACATGGGTTCTATATTGTAGTGTTCCCACTTATTTCTACTTTAAAGTGGTCAATATCAAGAGCAATTTGGTATTGGTGGAAAAGAATGAGGATCAGAGTGATGTGTCCACCCTTAAAGCTCTGCCCTGTGCAAGTAAATCGTTAGGGGGTGGGCACCCAGAAGTCCACTGTGCCTCAACACTGGAGTCTGGTGGAGTATAAAAGCAATAATCATGCTTACCAAAGGGTTTCCACAGATTCAACATTTATCTTTCTCTTTCCTTTTTAAAAACTGAAAATAATTTTCAGATTATGACAAACAAATTCCTGTGAATATAAACTAACCAAAGAGATTAAATAGAGAGAAAATTTTCCTGATATATTATGTATATATTAACTCTCTTAAACTTTACTTTCATGTAGATTTTCAGGATATCTAAGTTAGACACTATTAGAATACTATCAAAGTGAAATTTTCTTTTGTATGCTGTCTTATGCCTTTGTTCCACTTAACTGTATAGCGCAATTGCCTCTCTGTATCAATAATCATATAATTTTAAATATCAATAAAGTATTTTATTTGATAGATTCATCACATTTTACTTGTCTAAATCCATTTCTATATGTCTAATTTATCATTGTTATTAACAATATGTTATAAAAGTACTTTCTTACATATCTTTGCATAGTTATTTCCTTAGGAAAGAAATTTAAAGATGAAACTGCTGGTTTAAAGAGCACGCGTACTTGAAATTTTAATTCCTGCCTGACTGCACCCTGGAGAGAGGAAAGTTAGAACACTTACCACTCTCACCAGTCATGCATATGAGTCAGGACTCAATTTCTCTTATTAGGATCTAAGATAAACTTCTTCCCAAACTGAGACTTTACCCTCTACTATTGTTTTTGTCTTTGAATGTACTTTGAAAGCTCATGAGTTCAAGTCTTGTTTCTCAGTTCCCAGGACTGTTGGGAGTTGTTAAAACATTTAGGACACTGGAACCAGATGGAAAGGAGTTAGGTGATGGTGAATGTGCCCTTTAAGAAATAGTGTGACATGGCCACCCCCTCCTCTCTCTTACCTAAGGTGCGCAGACTCCTTCACTACCCACTCCCGCTTCCTCTCTGCAGACCCCAAAGCGATAGACCGACGATGGCCTCCAAAACTGTGAGCTAAAACAAACCTTAGCTCTTATAAAGTAGATTTCTTGAGTAATACTCTCACACTAGTAAAGTCTGGTCTCCCTGGGGCAAAAGGCAACTTGATTCACATCTGTGTGCTGAAAAATTCCATTGCTTCCACAGTGGATGCACAACAATGTCTATAATTTTATTTTTAAAGTTTCATTATGTAGTTTCTGTCTTCTCCCGTTACCTTTGCAACCATTTTTCATGTGCTGTTGCAGCTACAATAAAATCCCTGCTTTTCCTCCAATCTCTTAAGTGTGTTCCTGCCAGAGAATTTCCACCTGTTATTCCCTTTTTCTGGAACTCTCTTTCCCTGTCTTCCACATGGAATCTGTTCAAAAGTCACATTATCTGTCAGGTTTTTCTGTCTCAAATAGATTTTTAAAAATATTTTACATGTATGATTGTTTCTTCTGCATGTAATGTGTACCATGTGTGCTCTGGTGTAGAAGTAATTAATTAAATTATTTACTAGTATTTAGGTAATATTAATTGGTTTGGTGGTTGTTAATCCCTAACCTGCTGAACCAATTATAAATGAGCATACAGAGACCTGATGGATTTTACCAAGCCTTGGCCTAGATTGTGCAATCTTAGCCCTCTAAGCTAGCTCTTAATTCTATTCAGCAAATATGACCCCATATATACATACATCCCCTGGGCTGTTATTCTCCATGTTCTGCTGAAGTTCCTGGGCACGTGGAATGAGGTTCTTTTTTCCAACCCATGGTGTGTGTCTTCCTTTCTGCTCTTGCAGGAAGGCTTCTTCTCTTCTTCTCCAAGGCTTCCTTGGAGGCTTCTTCTGTAGGCCTTCTTCATCTACTGGAAGCTTCTTTTATCCCTGAACCTCTCTGCTTCAGAAGTTGCACCTTAGTCCCACCTACCTCTGACTTTGCCCACTCTCAGGCCTCAGCATTTATTTAACCAATTAGAGACAATGTGAGCAACAGACAGCAAACAGGACCAATTAATTAATATTTGAATGCTTAATCACTCTGGTGCCCACAGAGGTCAGAAGGAGGCACTCGACCTCCTGGAACTGGACTTAGACATGGTATAGATGGTTGTGACTATCACATGGATGCTGAGAATTGAGCCCAGGTCCTCTCCAATAGCAATGAGTATTTGTAACCACTAAGCCATCTCTCCAGAGCACCTGCCCCAATACACTCATCACCATGCAACACTATATAGTTTGCTTGGTATTTGTTTACCATCTCAGTGCAACAAGGCAGAAAATTTAATCTCTTTGTTTTAATGTTGTCATCTCCAAAACTCAAATGGCCACTCATTAATATATATTGAATGGAGAAAATCAGTTCATTAAAATAAAGAATGAACCAAGACAGCTCTAGGCAGAAAGTCAATTGTAAGACCCACAAATGAAATGACAACAACAGAAAATCTCCATGTACAGGAACACAATAAAGCTGAAACACTGACTTGAGTCTCATTATCAAAATTGTGATCACTTAATATTTATTTGAAGTTAGAAAGAAGTGAGTGGCAAGTGACCTTGAAACTCTCATAGTCTACCGAGGGAGAGAAAATACATGACATCTTTTTTATAAGCTGCACATTGCAAAGTTAAAAAAATGAAATACAAGTTAATAGAAGTTAGTGCAGAGGAGATACAACTAGAACCACAAATGATAAGCAAGAGAGATAGTTTAGAAACCTAAGGACATTTCTAAATGGAAATCAAAAAGTAGATGTCTAAATGTTTATGTTCACTGTATGGGGAAGCAAGATAAGACTTTTTCATTACTCTATATTAGTTAAATTTTTTGATATATCAGGAACAGTGAGAGGTGGCTCAGCAGGTAAAGTGCTTGCTGTCATGCCTGACAATTTCAATTCAATCCACTGGACCTAGATGGTGGACAGGGAATATCAATTCCCACTGGTTATCCTTTGACCTCCATGCAAGCACTGTCTCACACACACACACACACACACACACACACACACACACACACACACAC
>CAJQZJ010000316.1:905695-927259 GCA_907164525.1 Lophiomys imhausi | reverse complement strand
AGAACAGAGCCCTGCCCTAATCCTAACTCTGGGACAATTACCTTTTTGTGGGGGGGTCAGGTAATATTTTTCCTGGAGCAAATTTGGTTTTTTGATAATATATAAAGTATTACAATGATATTTTAATGGCTGTCCAAGTAAGCAAAGAATCCAAAGTAATCTAAGTTTACTATAAAGAATGTGTAAATAATCCAGTGGAATTGTACAATACCATAAAATTATAAGTATAATATTTTCGTATATTCAGCAGAAATGAATAAAATGTTGTTTCATAATTATGCTTTCAACCATAAAAAAATTAAAACCGTCTATGTAGACAAATAACATGAATAATTGTTAAGATTGTATGGTGACTACTGGTATTCCCTGTGTTGAAACTTACCTACGGTATCATTAACAATCAACAGCAATGTTATAACAGCCAGTTTCGCCTTCAGAGAAAGTCAGCTGAACTTATCCACTCATTTCCTAGAGCAATTCATACTTCCAGTATGTCAAAGTTCAGTGGGAATCAAAAACATATTCAATGTCAGAGTAGTGATTGTGCCCTGATCATTTCTCCTCCTTCCTCCCCTGGACTTAGAAAAGACTACAGGTATTTTTCACTGTATACTTCTGTAATTATTGTCTTTGATCAAAAGTTGGATTCTCATTTTCCCTTCACATACTCAGTGTCTCTGAAATTGAGCACACTTTCTAACTAATGACATCACAGAGCACTGTCACCTGGGTAGCAGGTGTGATGAGGTTGTCATATCCGTGTGTATATAAACTGAGTCATAGATCTTCATGGGGTTGTCATTCTGCTGTAGTTATTTGCATTGTTGGAACAGTGAAGGATGAACTTCATCACTGTCCCTTAAAGATTACACTGCCACTCAGCACTAAAATGTGGTTGTATAGACACAATATCAGAGATGATCGGCAGCACAATACAAACACAGTAAAGGGGGAAACGCTGTGCAAGGGACAAATACCCACAATTCCATATCTTTCTCTAAAAGCTACCAATTCATGTCACTTACATTTCCTAGGTTATATGAGCCCAAAAATACCAAAGACTGGGAGAAAACTAGTGTAAAATGGAATCTTGATAGTTGTAAAATAATATTTTAGGATCAGGGTTTAACTAGTGAGAAGTTTAAAATTGTGACACCAAGTATGAACCAATGTCAGCTGTAAACTTAGCTGAATAATTGACAATGCTACCTACTGACCTGACTCTGTCCTCAACTACTTCTTTCTCCTTTCTTCCATTTGACAAATATGATTTATGTAGTTTCTGTTCTTCTATGCCAGAGACATTAAGCAGTAAATATGATGTGAAGACATCAAGGAAAGAGTAGATCCTACAGAGTGTTCTATGCCTTGTCCACCAGAGTTCAGTGTTGCTAATTGTTCACCAAAAGTAAGAAGAGACACTGTGAATAAACATCTCTACGTATGGACGAAGACCACAGTGGCAGACTGACGATGTCAGAGAGAGACCCTAGCAAGAAGGGACTGAGAGTGGAAGGAGCGATGAAATGGTGGCATTAGCTTCCCTAGTGGAGCTGCCATGTCGGCCCCCAGTGCAACAGGAAGCTCTTAGCCCTCATATGGCTGCCAAACGAGGGTGGCTGATATGTAGGGCACCCCACACCAAAGGAGTAGGGTAGGTGGGAGAAAGGAGAGTGGGAGGGTGGGCTGGGGATGGGTGAAAGGAGGGGAGTGTAATGGAGATGTAGCTTGAAGTAATAAATAAACATTAAAATAATAATAATAGAAATGTTTTTCCAACTTAAATTCATATGGTATAATTGCATTTAGATATTTTATTTTTATGTAAATGTTACCAGTTTGAATTAGGAGATGTCCATACCAATCACAGAATGCATATATTGTGGTGGTATTGCATAATTTACACTTAGAGTTGGTAGACTTATATCTGCCTCCACAACAAGGTATTCATAGAGCAGATTTACACAGAAGGAGCCTGAATTTACAAAGAATATAAGCAAAAGTTCATTCTCACGCTGTGGTAAAGCTGATATCCACAACATAATCTCACATGTTTTGTGCATATACTTGTGTGTGTGTGTGTGTGTGTGTGTGTGTGTGTGTGTGTGTGTGTTTGTGTGTGTGTGTGTTTGTGTGTGTTTGTGTGTGTGTGTGTGTGTGTGTGTGTGTGTGTGTGTGTGTATTGTCAGGACAGTTTCATATTGAAAGAATTGGTGTCCTAGGCATTTCAGTTTGTTTTGATCTGAAGTACTCTTTGCGAACAGCATACTGTTTCAAAGATGACTCTACTATGTTGTTCACAGTTATGACTTTGATGTTGGTGTCATGAAGCCAACTGGCCCTTATGCTAGTTTCCCTTGGATGTTGTTTTCTTGTTGACTGTCAACCCAGTGACCACAGTGAGGGGGCAAAGACTGAGAGCTGAGGGCCCTCTATCTCTTCATTCATCATGTGCTTGCTAACAAGTTTGTGCTGTGAGGGAGCTGAAACTCAAAATACTTCAGCCTTCATGAGACTCCAGTCTGGAACCTGATTCCTATTAATTGTCCCCAAAGTGACATTTATGCAAAAGGTAGAGAGCTGTTTCAGGTGCCCTCATTCTAACTCAGGGCCATATACATGCAAAGGTTGTTTGCAAAGAGAATGGAAAAACAAGAAACATGCTTCAGTCTTTTGACCCTGTACCCTAACACTCCCTTGTCTATCCACAAAACCTGAGGATCAATCACACTAAGCCTGGAGCCCAATGTCACCTTTCCTTGAATATGGGCTCTCTCTTTCCTCCACATCACTTTCACTCTTCTTCTTCTTTTTTTAAAATGTTTATTTATTACTTCAATTTATATCTCCATCACAGTCCCCTCCCTCCACCCCTCTGGGCCCACCCTCTCACCCTTCCACCCTCTGCCCCTTCTCCCACCTATCCTACTCCTCCAGTGTGGGGTGCCCTACATATCAGCCTCCTTCAGTTCAAAAGCCATACAAGGGCTAAGAGCTTCCTCTTGCACTGGGGGCCTACATGGCAGCTCCAATAGGACAAAGTGTCCCACTAACAAGTAACAAAGTCTCTGTTCCTGTTCCTTTCAGTCTATTGGTTGTAGGATAGCTATCCTGTACTGTATGGCTAAAATCCAGTTTTAAGTGAATAGATGCCATGTTCATCTTTCTGAGTCTGGGTTAGCTCACTAAGGATGAGCTTCTCTAGTTCCATCCATTTGGCAGCAAATTGCATGATTTCCTTGTTTCTGATGGCTAAGTAGTATTCCATCGTGTAGATGTACCACGGTTTTTATTTTTTTAAATCCATTCTTCAGTTGAGGGACATCTGGGTGGTTTCCAGTTTCTAACTATTACAAATGAAGCTGCTATGAATATAGCTGAGGAGATGTCCTTGTGGACTGGTGAGGAATTGTTCCCTCTTCTTAATGGAGTCTTCCTGAGGAGAGCTGAGCAAGTTGGTCTGGACAGGGGTTTATGCTTAAAGTGAGGCTCTACTCACACTCAGGCAAAGCCAGTGCTCACATAGCTTGGAATTGACCAGAGTGACCCCTTATCAGACAGGCAAAACCACTCTGCAATCTTAGCACACCATGAAAAACAAAGATCTTGGATGCATACCTGCTGTCCCTCTCTACCTTTACCTTGATTATTTTTGTCACTGCTATGTCACTACATGCTAATCTGTGGGGTTTTTCTTCCTGTCAGTAGAATGTATGGTAGAAAACAGCAAGATTGGTCTTGTTATGTCCACTACTATGATTCAGGTTCTATCTGTCAAGTAATATTGATACCAAATGAATAGAGCCACTGTTACACTTTTCAGGCTATCATGCTTGGAAAGGGCCTTTGCTAGATGTTGTCATAGGTGCTCAAATTAGTGGTTACAACTAACCTGCCCATAGCAAAATCATGGAAAAGATAAAGGATTGCTCTTCATTTTTCTCTAACCTCTGACATTCCTAATTTTTTAATATGTTATTTATTAATTCAAGTTACATCTTGATCACAGACCCCCCTCTCTCCTCCCATCCGGGTCCTTCTACTCCTAACCTCTACTCCCTCTCCCACCTACCCAACTCCTCTGGTGTGGGGGGCCCCGCATATCAGTCCCCCTAAGTTCATCAATCACATGAGGGCTAAGAGCTTCCTCTTGCTTTGGGCCTGAGATGGCAGCTCTACTATGGTAAAGTGTCCCACTAACAGGTAACAAAGTTCATGACTGAGACCACGCCACCCTTACTTGTTAAGGGATCTGTATGAGAACCAAGTTGTCTATCCTCTATATGTGTATGGGGGGAGGTCCAGGTCAAGATTAAGCTTTTTATCTTCTTATTTTGGTTAGTGTTTAAGTCTCTGTAAGCCTTTAGGGGCCTAGGTTATTTCATCCTGTTGATCTTCATGTATTGACTTGACCCCTCCAGGTCTCTCTGTTCCTCCTCCCTCTCTTACATACAGCTCTCAGAGCTCCACCTAATGTTTGACTCTGTGTGTCATCACATGTTTTGATCTGGTGTTGGGTGGAATTTTTCATAGTATAGTTATCCTAGCTTCCTGTTCCTTTGGGTCTGTGGGTTGTAGAATAGTTATCCTGTACTCTATGCCTAACATCCAATTATAAGTGAATAGATGCCATGTGCCTCTTTCTGAGTCTGGGTTAGCTCACTCAGGATGAGCTTTTCTAGTTCCGTCCATTTGGTTGCAAAATGCAGGATTTCCTTGTTTCTGACTGCTTAGTAGTATTTCATTGTGTAAATGTACCACAGTTTTTTTTTAATCTATTCATTGGCTGAAAGGCATCTAGGTTGTTTCCAGCTTCTAGCTATTACAAATAAAGCTGCTATGAACATTGTTGAGGTGATGTACTTGTGGTTTGGTGAAAAATCTTTTGGACATATGCCCAGGAGTGGCATGGCTGGGTCTTGAGGTACAACTATTCCAAATTTTCTAAGATATTGCCAGACTAATTTCCATAGTAGTTATAAAAGTTTGCACTCCCACCAGCAATGGAGGAGTGTTCCCCTTTCTCCACAACCTCACCAGCATGTATTGTCATTTGAGTTTTAGATCTTAGCCATTCTGACAGGTGTGAGATGGAATCTCAGGGTCATTTTGAGTTGCATTTCTCTAATGGCTAAGGATAGTGAGCATTTCTTCAAGTGTCTCTCAGCCATTAGAAATACTTCTTTTGTGAATTCTCGGTTAGTTCTGTACCCCATTTTTTATTGGATTATTTGGTTTCTTGGTGTTCAATTTCTTGAGTTCTTTGTAAATTTTGGATATTAGCCCTTTGCCAGATGTGGGGTTGGTGAAGAACTTGTCTCAATTTGTAGACTGCCAATTTGTTCTAATGACAGTGTCCTTTGCCTTACAGAAGCTTTTCAGTTTCATGATGTCCCATTTATTGATTGTTGGTCTTAGAGCCTGAACTATTGGTGTTCTGTTCAGGAAGTTGTCACCTGTACTGATGAGTTCAAGGCTTTTCCCCCTTTCTCTTCTATTAGATTTAGTGTATCTAGTTTTATTTTTAGATCTTTGATCCACTTGGACTTAAGTTTTGTGCAAGGTGATAACTATGGGTCTATTTGCATTCTTTTACATGTCGACATCCAGTTAGACCAACACTATTTGCTGAAGATGCTCTCCTTTTTCCATTGTACAGTTTTGGCTTCTTTGTCAAAAATTAAGTGACCATAGATGTGTGGGTTCATTTCTGGGTCTTCAATTCGATTCCATTGATCCACTGGTCTGTTTCTATACCAGTATCATGCTGTTTTTATTACTATTGCTCTGTAGTATAGCTTGAAATCTAGGATGGTGATACCACCAGATGTTTTCTCTCTTTCTTTTTTTTTTTTTTTGTACAGGATTGATTTAGCTACTGTGGGTTTTTTGTTATTCCATATGAAGTTGAGAATTGTTTTTTCCATGTCTATAAAGAATTGTGTTGGTATTTTGATAGGAATTGCATTGACTTTGTATATTACTTTTGGTTGGATGGCCATTTTTATCATGTTGATCCTACCTATTCATGAGTGTGGAAGATCTTTCCATCTTCTGATATCATCTTTCTTCAGGGACTTGAAGTTCTTGTCATACAGGTCTTTCACTTGCTTGGTGAGAGTTATCCTCAAGTGTTTTATATTGTTTATGGTTATTGTGAAATGTGTTGTGTCCCTCATTTCTTTCTCAGCTGATTTATCTTCTGTGTAAAGAAGGGTTACTGAGTTTTTAGAATTAATTTTGTATCCAGCCACCTTGCTGAAGTTGTTTATCAACCGTAGGAGTTCTCTGGTGGAATCTTTGGGGTCACTGATGTATACTATCATATCATCTTCAAATAGGGATACTTTGACTTCTTCCTTTCCAATTTGTATCCCCTTGATCTCTTTTAGTTGTCTTATTGCTCTAGCTAAAACTTCAAGTACTATGTTGAAGAGATATGGAGAGAGTGGGCAGCCTTGCCTTGTCCCTGATTTTAGAGGAAATGCTTTAAGTTTCTTTCCATTTAATTTGATAAAATTCCTAAATTTAATCTTAATTTTTGTCAGTCACCAGTGATAAAAATAACATGTGTTGGCTTTGGTTAAGTATCAAATAATGAAATTTCTAATTCGAGTGCTTCTAACAAGCACTCAAAGAGGTATAACATGAGTAAACCCATCTCACTGTTTCACATACAAATCAACAAAGCAGAACTTGGCAGGATGATGTGTGAAATCATCACTTGTTGACCATACTTTTTCTTCTAACTTTATTGCTTGGAATTGCCATTCCACTTATTTCTCTCCTTGCTCTTAATTCTAGCTAGGAAAAAGAAATTCCCCATTACAATTTTTCAAAGGACATACCTTATGATATTTTCTGGGTTTTTGTTTGGCTTGTTGTTGCTTTTTCTGGTGTTGTTTTGGAGGTTGTTTGTTTGTTTGTTTTATTCTTCTCTCATATATTACATCCAAGCTGCAATTTCCCCTCCTTCTTCTCCTCCCAGTCCCTCCCCACCCCCCCCCGTCTCTCCCCCAGGTCCACTTCTCCTCCATTTCCCTTCAGAAAAGAGCAGGCCTCCTAGGGAGATCAACCAAATATGGCACAACAAGTTACAATAAGACTAGGCACATACCTTTATGTCAAGGCTGGACATGGCAACCCAGTTGGAGGAAAGAGTCCCAAAAGCAGACAAAGGAGTTAGAGACAGTCCCCACTCTCACTATTAGAAATCCCACAAGAACACCAAGCTACACAGCATAACATATATGCAGAGGACCTAAATCAGACTTATACAGGCTCCCTGAGTGTCAGTTCAGTCTCTGTGAACCCCTATGAGCCCTGCTTAGTTGATTCTGTGGGCCTTGTTCTTGTGGTATCCTTGACTCCTCTGGCTCCTACAATCCTTCCTTCCCTTCTTTACCAGGATTCTCCTAGCTCTGCTAATGTTTGGCTGTGGGTATCGCCATCAGTTTCTGTTAGTTGCTAGATGAAGCCTCTCTGATGATGATTATGCTAGGCTCTGGTCTATAAGTATAGCAGAAGATCATTAGGAATCATTCCATTGACTTCTTCTCTAATCATGTTTGCTTCTATCCTAGGTCTCTACGTTATCCAACCTCTAGTTCCTAGCCCTCCGGGGGGTGTCAAGTGTTAGTTCCCTCTCATGGTGTGGGTCTTAAATTGGACCGGTCATTGGTTGGCCACTCCTACAAGTTCTGTGCCCCCTTGACCACAGAACATCTTTCAGGCAGGACAAAATATAGGTCCCAAGTTTTATGGCTGGGTTGGTGATCCATTCCCTCCACTGGAAGCCTTATCTGGTTACAGAAGATAACTACTTCAGGCTCCATATCCCCATTACTCGGGTTCCGCTTGTAGATTCCAGGGAGTTTCCATTGCTCTGGGTTTCTACTTCACCCTCAAAATGCTTCCCAATTCCTGTCATTTCTCCCAGTACTCTCTCCCTCCATTCAACCTCACCTGATGCCTCCTGTTCCCATCCCCTTCTACCCTGGTCCACTTGTGAATCTATTCTATTTTCCCTTCTCAGGATGATTCATGCATCCCCCTACAACCCTCCTTGCTTCTTAGCCTCTCTGAGTCTGTGGATTGAAGCATGATTATCTTTTACTTTATAGATAATAGCCACTTATAAGTGAGTACATACCATGTTTATCTTTCTGGGTCTGGGTTAGCTCACTCAGGATGATTTTTTTCTAGTTCCATCCATTTGCCTGAAAATTTCATGATGTCATTTTTTCTTAACAGCTAACAATACTCCATTGTGTACATATAGTATTTTCAACCTGTTTATCTATCTTCCATCTTCAGTGTTCTCCTCTCATTTTATTACATACTTTAGAATCTTCTCTTTTCAGGACTGGGAGGAGTGTTGCATCTGCATTGTGTGTACATGTGTATGGAGGCCAGAACAGAACCTCAGATGTCATTTACCAAGAGCTATTGTGACTAAGTCTCTTGCTGCCAGGCTGAAACTAAGCTGGCTGACTAATGAGCCCCAAGATTCGAGTTTTACCTCCCCATTGCTAGAACACAAGCACATGACACAGCACCGTGTTTTTCTTTTTTCTTTTGTTTTCTATTTTTTAGATTTATTTTATTTTGTGTGTAGAAGCACTTTGTCTACATGTATGTCTGTTCCCCCACAAGCTTAATGAAGTGGTGAGCCTCCATGTCGGTACTGGGAATCGAACCTGGGATCAAATCAGGGTCCTTTGAAACCATGTCTTCAGTATGGGCCTGGCCAGTAACAGATGCCCTCTATCTGTCTTCATTTGTATATTTCCTTCCACTCCCATGGTCATGGACTTCAATGCTTACAACTCAGCCCTTTCTTCCATTTTAAAGTCACCTTTGCAGTCACATATGGTGGCACATCTTTGCAGCCCTACTGCTTAACCAGAAGATCACAAGTTCAAGGCCAGACTGGGCTATGCAATGAAATTCCAAAACATTCAAATAGATAAAGTTCACCTTACACGTGGGCTCAAGTACACATGAGACATCTCAAGTGTGGCAGGAACAAATGTCCACTCAGATTTTTACTCTATCATTGACATTAATCAAAGGATTATCATTTTCAGTGCTGAATTGTTAGAATGTGTTCAAGTCTTGCTCTGAATGGCACCAATCATAAAATCTGGAGAAATGTAACAATCACTGACTCCTGAGTGATTTATGTTTCTTTTTTTTTTTTTCAAGGAGCAGGTTACTGATCAAAAGCTCTGTTACCACTGAAAATAAATATTTATTTTATCACAGCTGCTGACCAGGGAAAAAGGCCAGTGTAGATACTGCACCTGGTCCTGGCCACCAGAAACACAAGCAGTATGTTTCTCCTCAAGGTTCATTACACAGGACAGACTCGAGGTTTGATTTTTCCAACAACGAAGTAGATTTGGGAAATGTCACAGACTATTGATATCTATATCAGCATTTCAAGGGTCTGGTAATTCTGTAGTTAAATATAATTATTTAATCATTTGCCATGTGTTGGTGCCATGACGCAGTGGATAAACTTGGAAACCCCATTTGCCTGATGGTGTTTAACCTGTTCCTTCCAGTGGAAATAGTGGGCTTTATTTCCTACAGAAAATGGCAGACAGAGCTGAGAAACACAACTCAGAGTCACTTAGCAAATGAGAAGTTGCTGCTCTGTGAACATACATGAAGCAACGGATCTTGTCTGAGCCATATATAGAACACTGTTCATTGGCACATGTCCTTTGTTTCTCAAAATAACATTGTGCTGTTCATCACACTTAGAGAATGACATCACTCCTCAGCACTGCACATTTGAACTTAACAAGGGAAAGAGAGGGAGGGTGTGAAGAGAGAGGCAGAAGGAGAGGGGATGGGAAAGGGACAGAGGGAAGAAGGCAAGAAGGGTGGGAGAGAAGGAGAGAGAATGGGACAGGTTTGGATAACTCACAAACAAAGGTATACTCTACTCTGAGCTCAGGATTTTCACCCTGTATTTGCCCAGGAGACCTGGCTTTGCACATAATTTTGTAAAAATGTGATGGCAATGATTTTGATTTCTGTCTCTTTTTACTCTGACTTCCTTTTATCACAATCACATCCTGCATGGAGTGACAGTGGTACAATCATGGATCATCTTAGTTTTTAACTAGGAAATGGGAAAATGTGTGCACTGAGATGGGGCTTAACAGAATATGTTTCTGCAACTTCCAGTCTTTTCTGCTAGGTTATGACATGCCATTCCAGTGTAGAAATGATTGCCAGAAATCCTCTGTGCTGCACATCCAAAAGGTACACCATGACATTCAGAAGCTGTAAGTTTCTCCAGCACCAGAATTATGTGGGCTGGAGAGCAGAAACAAGGGTCAAAGTATAGGAAGTCAAAGCTAACTGCTATTCATCAGGGTATATACAAGCATGCTCAAAACTGAACCTTCCCTGTCTCAGGGGAGTGCTTAATTATGCAAATGCACCAGCCTCTACCCTAACCCCAACCCTGTTCATGTGACTCCTCCTTAGGGAATTCATCACAGATCACAAGCCTCTAGTTGTCATGTGGTTCTTGCAACCATAAATATTAGATTAGATTGTATTTTAGAGTATTGATAGAGATTGTCCAAATAAAGCCCAGTAGTCTAGGTAGAATAGCTTGCAATACTATACCAGTACAGAAAAATATAATGAAGAAAGGAGTGTAAATATCCATTAACAAGTAACTGAGGATAAGATCAATTTGACTATAAATGCTTTCAGCTGAATAAAACATGGCCACAATTAAAAGTGTATTGCACTGGTTTTGTTTATACTTTAATCTCGGGTTCATTTTATATTTTGCAGAATGAATGTTAGTTATACATTGAAACATGGTAAAAGGAAAAATATAAAATGTAAATAGAAAAATAGGATTGGCAGAACTGGACATGGTGGTGCATATCTTTAATGTGAGCATTTAGAAAGTAGAGTAGATGAGTTTACATATATTTGAAGCCATAATAATCCACATAGTGAGTTCAAGGCTAGCCGGAGCTGCATAGTAAGACTGTGTCTCCAAAACAAAGAAACAAACAAAAAAGAAACAGAATGACCGAATTTTCATATCACTAAAATTCTTTTTGTGGCCTCTTATTTTTTAATTATTGTTGCTACATATATATTGTAACATACTGAGTTCATTTATTGATGTTCATATACATATATGTATGTATTTAGGACTGACCATTGAGATTGGGTGATAAATCAGGAGGCTTTTCACTGGAGAAGATTGAATCGTCCTCTCTCAGAAGCAGGAAAACCTAGGACAGTCACTTCCTTAACCCATTATGATTCCTAACTGCATTGTAAGCATTCATCTTTATACCCACAGATGAGTGTGGTGCTCACTTCTCATCAAGGAATCTTCTTTTACCAGCAGACAAAGACCATTACAGGAAACCATAACTGGTCAAAATACACTGAACTACTGATGGTGGGATGCCACATCCAGTTGGTACATCTTCCACAGAACCCTACACCTTAAGTTCAGGGTACATCATGAAAGGTGGGCAGAAAGAGTATAAGAGCCTGAGCCCCATGATGCCTGCTATGAGATGGTATCTCCTACATATAACAGAGAAGCTGCAGCCATGAAATCTCAACAATATAATTATCAAAGAAGACCTGAAAAATGACATCACCCCATAAGTGGAAGTTTGTTTGGTTAGTTGGTTGACTGCTTGAGTGGTGGATTGAGATTTTTTTGTTGCCTTTTTTTTTTTTTTTTTGGTTTGGTTTGGTTTGGTTTGAGGTACTTAGTATTGAACCAAGTACCTTAAATTTTCTAGAATAGCACACTGTCACTGAGATGTTTTTCCAGATCCCATCAGACTTTATTGAGTGTGACCAAATCAAATAATGTTTCAGAATCAATGCTACCCAGAAACACAATAGATATGGAATCTCTCAACCTGTATCAGAGAAGCTTCTGTTTGCAGTGGATGATAATCAACATGGAGACTCACTAGTGCCCAGTGGGCAGAGAACAGGAGACTAAGAATATAGTACTTGGAGTTATAGTTAATACAGAACTTGAAGTTCTAGCTAGAGTTTCAAGTGCTATATTAACTAATACAACTAAGGGAGATAAATGGGATGCAAATTGGAGAAGAGGAAGTCAAAGTATTGCTATTTGCAGATGATATGTTAGTATACATCAGCAACTCCAAAGTTCTACCAGGGAACTCCTACAACTGATAAACACCTTTAGTGAAGTTGCTGGATATACAAGTAACTCAAAAAGAAATAATGATCACTATCCCTCCTATATACAAATGACAAATGGGCTGAGAAAGAAATCAGAGAAACAACACCATTCACAATAGCCACAAATAATATGAAATATCTTGGGATGACTCTAACCAAGCAAGTGAAATGCCTGTATGACAAGAACTTCAAGTCTTTGAAGAAAGAAATTGAAGAAGATATCAGAAGATAGAGAGATCTCCCATGGTCATAGATCAGTAGGATTAACATAAGAAAAATGGCTGTCTTTCTAAAAGCAACCTTTTCCTATCAAAATTCTAACACAATTCTTTGCAGACCTTGAAAGAGCAATTCTCAGCTTCATTTGGAAAAATAAAAAACCCAGGATAGATAAAATAATCCTGTACAATAAAAGAACTTCTGAAGGTATCATCATCCCTGACTTCAAGTTCTACTAGTTATATTAATAAAAACCAGCATGGTGTTGGCTTAAAAACAGACAGGTTGGTCAATGGAATCAAACAGAAGATTCCAACATGAATCCACACATATATGGACACCTGATTTTTTATAAAGAAGCCAGGATTACACAATGGAACAAAGAAAATATCTTCCACAAATGGGGCTGATCTAACTGAATGTCAGCATGTAGAAGAATGCCAGTAGATCCATATCTATCACCCTGCACAAAACTCAAGCCCAAGTGAATCAAAAACTTCAACATAAAACCAGATACACTGAAAATGATAGAAGGAAAAGTGGGGAATATCCTTGAATGCACTGGCATGGGAAATAACTTCCTTAATAGAACACCAATAAAATAGAAAAATAATAAAGGGACCTCATAAAATTAAAAAGCTTCAGTAAGGCAAAGGACACTGTCAACAAAATTGCAGCCCACAAAATGGGAAAAGATTTTCACCAACACCACATCTGATAGAACTCAAAAACAAAAAAAAAGAACCTTGACATCAGCAAACGAAATAGTCCAATTAAAAAATGGAGTATACATCTAAACAGAGAATTCTCAACAGAGGAATCTCAAAAGGCCAAGAAACACTTAACGAAAACATCCTTAGCCACACAGGGAAATGCAAGTCAAAATGACTCTGAGATTCCATCTTACATCTGTCAGGATTGCTAAGATTAAAAACATAAGTGACAGCTCATGCTGGTGAGGATGTAGAGCAAGGGGAACACTCCTCCATTGCTGGTAGGAGTGAAAACTTGTACAGCCACTTTGCAAATCAATATTTCTCAGAAAACTGGGAATCTATCTACCTCAAGACCCAACTACATCATTCTTGAACATATATCCACAGGATACTCACTCTACCACAAAGACACTTCCTTAACTATGGTTATAGCAACTTCGTTCATGACAGCCAGAACTGGAAACAACCTAAATGTTTCTCAACTGGAGAATGGATAAAGAAAATGTGGTGCATTTATACAATGGAATATTACTCTGCTTTAAAAAAAAATAACATCATGAAATTTGCAGACAAATGGATGCAACTAGAAAAAAATCATTTTGAATGAGGTGATATAGACCCAGAAAGACAAACATGGTATGTACTCACTTATAAGAGAATATTAGCTATAAGGTGAAGGATAACCATCCTACAATCCACAGACCTAGAGAGGTTAAGAAACAAGGAGGGCTCAATGAGGGATGCCTGAATAATCCTGGGAAGGGGAAATAGAATAGGTTTCACAGGTGGACTGGAGTCAGGTGGAAATGGAAACAGGGGAGATCAGGTCACAGAGGGTGGAGGGAGAGACTACTGAGAGAGAGGACTAGAAGTAAGGATATTTCACAGGTAAGTAGAAATCTAATGCAATAAAAACTTCCAGGAATCTATGAGGGTAACCCTACCTAAGATTCCCAGTACTGGGGGATACAAAGCCTGAAGCAGTCATTTCTGCAACCATGCAAAGCTTCCAGTGGAGGGGTTGGGATACCAATCAAGCCACAAAACGTTCAATGTATGATTTGTCCTGCCTGCAAGGTATGCTGGGGTCAAGGTAGTACAGAACTTGTTGGAGTGGTCAAGCAATGACTGGTCTAGCTTGAGACCCATGCCACATGAAAGGGAGCCCCTGAAACCTCATAGATGGCCAGGAACCAGAGGCTAGATAGCCTAGAGACCTAGGATAGAACCAAACATGACTGGCAAAAAGTCAATGAAATGATCCCTAATGATACTCTGCTATAATTGTAGACTGGAGCCTAGCATAATAATCATCAGAGAAGCTTCATCCAGTAACTGATATAGGCAGATGAAGAAACCCACACCCAAACATTAGGCAAAGCTCAGAGAATCTTACCAAAGAAGTGGAAGAAGGATTGTAGTAGCCAGATAAATCAAGGCTACCACAAGAATAAGGCCCAAAGAACCAACCTAATCAGGTGTCATAGGAACTCGCAGGAACTGAATCAACAATCAGGGAGCCTGCCTGGGTCTGGCTATGCCCTCTGCATATATGTTATGGTTGTGTACCTTGGTGTTCTTGTTGAATTCCTAACAATAGGAGTGGGGCTTTCTCTGAGGCATTTGCCTGTTTGGGGGTCCCTTTTCCTCCTACTCAGTTGCCTTGTCCAGTCTTCATATGAGGGCAGGTACCTAGTCTTATTGCAACTTGATACGCCATGTTTGGTTGATATCCCTAAGAGGCCTGATGTTTTCTTAAGAGAAATGTAGTAGAAGTGGGTCTCAGGGAGAAAGGAGGTGGGATGGAGGGACTTGGAGAACAGGGAGAGGAAACTGGAGTTGAGATGTAATATATAAGAGAAGAATAAAAACGAGAGAGAGATTACAGAATAGTCAGCCCTAAATGGAATACATACACTGTACTCACTCCTCCACAGGCTCAGGAATCATAGCAGAAAAGGAGGAAGACAGGGTTTAAAAGTCAGAGCAGAGTATGACTGCCAGGAACCAGTGTCTTCTGGACACAGCAAGGCAGCTGCACACATGAATTTACAGCAGTTGTGACTCATGCAAAAGACCTGTGCAAGCTTAAATGAGACTATGGAGAGGGAGTACAGCTTAAATTTCACCCCTACCCAAAGAGCTGGAGGGAAAAGCTCGGTTTCCACTAAAATATTAGTTTCTGATGAGTCGACTGTGTTTTGGTGGAAGAGCACACATCCAAAAATATTTGAGCAGCATAAACTGGCCTTAACAGGAGAAAATCGGACACAATGTTGAGTGGAAAGGAGAGTGGATCTAAGGAGAGTTAGTGGGGAGGTAATGAATATGATCAAAATATACTGTAAGAAATTTTTAAAGAATTTCTAATTTTTTGATAGCATTTATAAGTGTCCTAAACATTTGCATGGCATTACAAATGAAGGGGTGGATGTGCTCAAATAAATGTTTCCAATCAAATAAACTTTGAATCAACCATGTAGAGAAAAGATTATCTGTCTATTATCATTATAGAAATTATAATTTTAAATGTTTTTCATTTGAATAAGCGAAGAGAATGCAACTAATAGTGCAGTAATTGCAGAAGTATATCAAGAAGCTAATTAATAAAAACACTATTATTTGCAAGGTTTATGATGGTTTTTATATCTGCTTACTTATATAATTGCATAACTTTTGATTTCTCATTTCAAACAAATAACCACTTTATGCAAAAGCATGTATAATATTCTTTTTATTAAAGAAAGTTCCAGACATCTTAAAAATGGCAGGCCCAACATAACCTACATTTGCTCATGTACTATCATTTTATATACTTTACAGAATTGATTGAACCAAGCAGGTTGACCAGTTGGCTATTTGATAGCATTTTAAAAATGGATTCAAATATGAGTTGAGTGGATTTAATCAAAATGGATTAGTTTTTCTACGACTAAACAATATCAAGATATTTAAACAAGTTGTTAAGTTGAAGAAAGCTACTGAGGGTAAATATTTGTCTCTATTCTGGAAGTATATATCGGGAAAGATTTCATAACATGATCTGAATTGTGCATCCAGTTTTTAAAGTTATATTTATAAAGTTAATTACACTCAGCTTTGAAGTTAGTATGTCTTCTAGTACAAGTCACAGTGACCTGGAAATCATCAAGCCTCCAGATAAGAGTGTAGTTCCTATATTCAGCTGGCCATTAAGTTTCGAGGTAAAGACTGGGTGGCAGGTTCTGTAGGTTTGCTCTGGGTGGTGAGAGGAACTTGGCTGACATCCCTCTAGTGAGACTTAAGGACATTCTTCTTTTGGCCCCAGGCATTTGGCTCCTTGGTTGCTGGATTACCAGATGTTTCTTCTACTCATCCCTCTTAAATGGCTAAATTCTAGTTGGTCACATGTAGTTCTGACAGACAACAGAGGCTCTTTGTCACACAAGTAGGCATTTGGAGACTCTCTAGTGTCTGTTGCTACTTGTACCCTCTTTACTCCAGTACAATGAATCCAAGGAGCTATATGAGATGAATTCTTCTTTTTGGTTATTGGGAGGACATGGGGAAGCTTACTTTTATTGTTTTTCCTTTTCCACCATTCTGGAAGCTATTATGTAGATTCTAGCAGAGAGGGCTTGCTTGTCATCCACCATCTTGGATCTTTTTAAAGTCTTAAGCCTTAACTTCGTTGCTGCTCTTCCTTTAATTTCTTGAATTTAAATAAATTCCTTATCTCTTTAAAAAATAACTACATCTAAACATTGCTCAATAATTATGGAAGCCAGTTTCACAATGGAAGACTTCTAGTCATATTAAAGATTATGTTCATAAAAAATATATATAGGTACTCAATCTTTGCTTGTAGTCCATGACCCTGAAGCAGTTAATGGGTTAACAGGAAGTTGTGAAGATCTTTCTAGTTATCATAAGCTTTCCATGCTTGGAATAACTCTGCAGACTGGGAGAAGTTCTGCCAACCACAAGCCACTTTCTGTGCTGCATTTGGAGACACAGGAGGTCATTCTTAAGGACTCCACTTTGTTCTTATCTCAGCTTTGACTCTTAAGTAAAAACAATTTTCATACTTCCTTTGTTATATCTGGTCTCTCCTCCACCAAAACAAGAAACAAGGTAATGGCAAGAAAAAGAATTTTAAAAACACAACTCTAAAACAATTCAGAGGTGAAAAGAGAGTAGAAGTGATCATAATGATTGGCCGGTGGCACAAGCTACACTCACAGAGAGCTATTAAAAGAAACGACAGCTCAGCAACTTTGCAGCACTCTTTCCATTTTTCATTGTTGTGTTGATGAGCAATTGAAATAACTGTAATTAAAACAATGTTGTAATTCTATTTTTAGTAGATCTGTTCACTGTTACAGTTTAGTATATATGGCAATAAAAAGTAACCTGACAAATCCGATAGCATAAACAGAAAGCAGATGGTGCTGCTGTGATGCCATTCTATGGGCCCACAGAACCTATGAAAAACATAGTATATTCCCAGCAAAGATCTACAATGTCTTTATATAATATAAAGTTTGGTAACAAGTGTATTAGCTCAACAGGTAGTTGTTTCTGACTTGATGATAAAGTCACATTAGTCACATTGGCAATGGATACGCAACAAGTCTTGAACCCTAGTGGTAGTAGTAGGCTGTGAGCCCCAAGACCCAGGGGGATGATGATGGAAAAGTGGCCTTGGTGCCATTTCAAAGATACCTCAATGCTATTTGGATATGGTTTGGTCATGTCTGCCAAGGGTACGTGCGTTAGATGTCTGTTCCTCTATGAAGCAGTGTTGGAGATGATAGAACCATTGAGAGGTGGAGACTAGAAGGAGAAAGTTAGGTCACTGGGGGCCTTGACTTCCAGAAGGTATTAAATTTTTATTGGATCCCAGGCAGTTATTATAAAAGAACACAGCTACCTCTCTTCTGTGCTCTGGATTCTGTCTCAGCAAATGATTGATTCTGCACATGATATTGCTGTTATAATGCTACCAAGAGGCTCTTACCAGAGGTACAATCAATGACATTGTGGTATCTTGGACTTTCAGTCTCCAAAATATAAAATAAGTAAACTTCTTCTCTTTATAAAGCACTTAGACTAAAGCATTTGATCATAACTAGTGTCTTAGACTCTAGAAGTCCATTACTTGTCACTCAAAACTTACAGAGAAAATGGCCCTTGGCACTGCAAAGCAGATGAGCTAATCTAAGCTGACATCCTGGAGTCTGGGCCTGGGAGACATAATCTGCTTTGAACACCTTTCCTCCAGGCAAGTAAGTCTTTAAGCCAGCCAACACAGATGCTTGTCTCCTTTTCACCTCCATTTATGGGGAAAAAATGGGGACTCACTGATGCAACTAAAATGACTTGTATCACAAGGCATGCATCAAAAGGAAGAAAATATTCACCAGTAGTAATAACTGTCCCTGTTCCAGGGAAGGCTGTGTAAGGTCATACTCCATTCACATCAGTGATCACTATTCCAGCATGCCAACTCATGTCACAACATGCATTCATCAGTGTCAACTGAGCCTTCTTTTGATTCCAATAAAGAAAGGAACAGTCACAGACCCACAGCTATCCATCATGAACCTTATTTTCCTGATTGAGCAAGACAGGGAGAAATGATGACCAGAGCACCCTTGAGGTATAATCTATCTTTCCTTTACTTTGTCCTTGAAGAAGATGTTCCACATTACTTATCACTTTTCAAGTCCAAAGATCCACATAACAGAGGCTATTGATACAACCTTGATCAATATTATCACAGCGGCCCAAGATTCTTAGACTTTCAGTAGATAGGCTCCCATTATACAAAGAGAAATTTTGAAAATTCTTGGAGACTGGCAATCCAAATTACTTCCAGACTTAGTGTCAGGTATCCCAGCTAATATATCTTCAACTGGATAAAAACTGAATACAACCAGAACATACGTCAGACTTTACTAGGAGAGAATACCAAAATAATAATAATAATAATAATAATAATAATAATAATACACTTTTCTTTATAAAATCTATATATTGGATAGAAAGTAAAAGAAATCTTAAGTGCATAACTGTCAGCCTGGGAAAGGGAACAATGGTCGCCATATTCTGTCTACAAAGTCTTTTCAAGAATTTTCAGACCAGCTCTCTGAAAAAAAAGCAATAAGAAATGCTCAGCACCCCCCAACAGTACTGGGTGCCAAAAACAAGAATATGAGTAGGACCTACCCAAAAGTCTGCCTTCACATGATTCAGCAACAGTATGATGATATTACCTAAAATATGTTCATGTGATGCTATGTGAGCCCTGAGAAGGAAATGTCTTGCTCTCCTTGGGATGCCTCTAATCAAGGAACTCTTTGCTGATTGCTGTGCATTGAGCCTAGTCTGAGCAGGGAGGACTTCTATGCATTTGTTACAATTTGAACATGAAATCCCCCACATGGGCTCCTGTATTCAGTTCTTGGTTCCAGCTGGAAGATGCTATTTGGGAGGTTCTGAAACCTTTGAGGGATGACTTAGTTGGAGGATGTAAGTCAGGAAGGGCGCATATGTTGTGCCTGACAGCTCACACTCTTCAAGACTGAGCAGCCACTATTGATGATGCTGTAACCACTGTGCTCTGTCTCATCTTGGGCCCAAAATTAATGGGGCCAAGGACTACGTGCTGCAACATTTGAAATTGTGAGCTGAGAAAATTCCTTCTTTCCTTTGAGTATTTTTCCCCCAGAAATTCAATGTAACTGACACAATAACCTTGGTTTAAAAGGGCTTCTTCAGAGAATCACTCTCACACCCATCATTAAAGCACTCTGGAAAACATAAAGTTCACAAAACACTCTGGAAAACAATTAGTAGTTAGTTCCTTATGGCTAAAACTCAAAAAGGAAATAGAGAGTAGTGGATTAAATTGGAAAAACAGCTGTTTCTATGAGTTTTGTGTCTTTTTAGGTTCCACCTAAATGTGCGATAAGTCATTATTTATGTTGTGGTATCTGACAACATTTGACACCGGAACACTGCATCATTCAGTTTGGTTAGCTTCCATTTTTATCAGTTATATCAAGGGAAACAAAGATCATGGCTTAACTCTTGGGGTTGCAGCCATCAGTGCCACACTGATAGTTCTGACTTCCCCAAGAGCATAACACTCCCTCATGACTCACCAACTCCATTCCAGTAGATTTATTTTGTGCTGGTGATGTGACTGGTGCAATGGTATCCCGGGCCTCATACAGAATCCAGCACTAGTCCAGTGCACCACATCATTACACCATGTCCCTGGGTAACTATTTTTAATCAAATCCTGCCTTTCATTGTCTTCAAAGCTTCTTCTCAGTATCTTAGAACTGAAGACTTATCCCTAAATCCCATTTCCCACCTGAGAAAAGGGATCAAAAACGTAGGCTTCTTTTTGATCCATATGACACAACGCTATCCTCAGCACTCTCAAGCTGATTATATTTTGTTACTCTTTCTTTGAGAGAATTTTTGTTCAACATATATTTTACCAAATAAAATCACAGCAAAATCTTTTGTTCTTACTCTGTTTTTGCACTTTCTCCTACTCTTAAACCTGTTCCACACACTGAATTTCTCTCTAGCTATAAGATGTTATATATCTACATAGTGATGTATATATTTCCCAGGCAAATTAAAACGTCAGACCCCAGGGTTCTCATCTAAGTAACAGGGTGGCTCCCAGGGAGGGCTTGCAAAACTGGCATATTTTTGTTATTATTTATTATATTTGGAGGGTCATAAGTGAATTACCTTGTTTTCTTGATGAAACTAGGGTAGAAAGTGAGATCTTCTCTTGCTATAATTAACCATTATCTCCCTCTTACATCTCAAACTAATTCTAAGCTCATTTAGATTCTCTTCACAATCCATATAAAATAGCCATATATCTACTTGGCATAAAATAGGGACAATAAATATTTTCGCATTAATATGATAAAGTATGATAAATAAATAAATCTTAAGTACAAAATTCTTAACATAAAGTTCCTGCCACACCAGAAAGGACATATACTGTGATCCACTGAAGGGAGAAATTACAAAGGGTTTGGGTTGACTGCATTCAGTTGCAGGGATGGCTGTGGGGCAGGGAAAGCAAAGAAGTGGAGAAAACAGGAGCCTACTTTTCTGGAAATGTGTTGGTCAAGGACATGAACAGCAGGTTAGGGCTCCGATGGAGGGAGTTGGGTTCAGAGGAATGGTAAAGAAGATGATAGGTAAAAATGGGTGAATTGATCAAATGCTTGCCTTACAAGCATGAGGACTGATCTCCAACACTCAGAGAAAGAGCTAAAGCATAGTGGTTTATACCTAGACTTACCTGGCCAGTCAGCTTAGTCTAATCTGTCACACATGAAAGAAAGAAAGAAAGAAAGAAAGAAAGAAAGAAAGAAAGAAAGAA
>CAJQZJ010000316.1:893568-905685 GCA_907164525.1 Lophiomys imhausi | reverse complement strand
GAAAGAAAGAAAGAAAGAAAGAAAGAAAGAAAGAAAGAAAGAAAGAAAGAAAGAAAGAAAGAAAGAAGAAACTATAATATATATAACCATAGAATCAAGTAGACAATCTGAAAGGACATCTCTGAGTTCATCATACCATTCAAAGCCAAAGAAAATAACTAAAGTATCTAATGAGAGGCCAGAGAGCCAATGACAGAAGAACCTGGGGAAAGACAAAGCAGTGATGACAAGGAAATCATGAAATGGACTATTCAATGTCTCAAAACCAGCCAATAGTTTTCTAAAACAGAAGAACCTCATCTTTTCACCAGGAGCCTTAATCCAATTTTTTTTTTTTACCTCCCATTGTTGTCATGGTTGCCTACTACCAGTCCCAACTTTCATGCCTACCCCATGCAGGGTCACTCGTGGAATGAAATATCTTTGTGTCTCTGTTTCTGTCTAGTCATAACATCCTAATACAAAATCATATATTTATGTGCAGGAGACCAGCACTCAAATAGTGGGCTTTTGTCATCAAGACTCTCACAATAGGCAATTTACCAGCTCCATCTGCTCTCCTGAGATTTCTCCATCCCTCAACTCTGGTTTATGCTGTTTGAAACTTCTTTTTAATCATCATTGAGAAGAACCAGTAGTGATTGCTATTGCTCACTTGACCTTTCTCAGAAGATGAACCAAGCTAGCAAATGAAGGCTTCCCTGAATAGCCCTGACCGAGGGCATAGAGTAACGGGAATACTGCCTCACTTCTGCTTTCTGCAGCATAGACCCTCAATCCACCAGTAAAAATATGAACTTTGAACTCTGAAATAATTTCTTAGTGTTTCATCTGCCCCAGTTAAACATGCTCATCTGAAAGCAAGACATCTGTTTCGAGAAGTAGCAAGAAGCCAGAGGTGAAAACATTGGCTCTGCAGTCGAACTCCCTCTGGCAGCAAGCCCTTCTGTACCTTATATTCATGAGATAATGACAGCAAAGCACCAATCAAATGTTTACTAAGATGGCACAGGAACACTGATTTTTATCTGGTCTTGGACAGACTGAATGAAGTAAAATGATTGAGAAAACATCAGACACAAAGCATCCTAAAGAGTTTTGCTTTTTATATAATTTTTAAATGCAAAAAGGTAGGTGATGCTGTAGATGCAGCTAATGAATGAGTGAAAAAGTTGAAGGATGTTTAGAATATGCATTAAACGTAAGCAGTTTACCAGATCCGGAGTAAGTATAACCAGTGGTGGTGTCCGGAACTGACTGGCCTTCCGTTAGCTCGATTTTCCTCATTTCTTCGTTTGTGACTCTGTTCTGCCTCACCTTGACCTCTTCCAGTGGCAGCACAGACAGTCTATGCAAATATCCATTTTAAGGTTAATAGAGGGGCATCCCATTCCCAGAAGGTGGGGTGAGTGACTGTTATGGTCATTTGATGGGTTACAGATGTGTGTTGTTATTTAGGGGGTTTGGTTACAAGTTGTTAAATGGTTTTGATAAACAACGTTTAGCAGGTTAGACCCAAGGATTTCTCTCTTTTTCTTTTCTCTATCTTTTCTCTCCTATATAGGGGGGAAAGACTTGAAAAGAAAAAAAAAGGGGGATATAGACATGATATAGGAATGATAAAGAAAAGGGGGTAGATTATTGAATCTACTATTATATCTTATACATTGATACAAAATTAAGGTTATATATATAGATCTTTGTATACTGATACAAAATTAAGGTTGACTCTTTTCAAGGTACTGTATCTATGTAATTCTTAATAACACAATGTGAAGTTATGGCCTTTTGATAGCAACTGTTACAAACCGTTTAGGATAATTAAGAAATGCAAACCAATAGTCATTCAAACTTGTCATTTTGTTAACTACTAGTTTAGTGTATCACAGATGTTTTCTAAGTTAATCAGAGATCAAGTTGCTAAAAGACAAGCAACATTTGCTTACTCAAATATACAGAGATAGATAGAAGGTCTTTAAAAGCCTCAAGAGATCTACAGAATATGATATTTAAAGATGTTTTCTTCATTTAAGATTTTATGATATTGAGACATGTCAGCTCCTGACAGCACTCCCCCCGCCCCATTCCACTCCAGGTAGATGATGAGCATCAAAGATTCTCCATTTAGAGATGGTCACATTAGTGACAAGCTTGTCACTGGGCAAGAAAAAGCCCTTGCTTCACCTGTAGAGAGAATGCTGTCTGAAAAGGACAAAACTTGGAAGCAGGTAAGTCAAACAACCTAGCTTGGCCAAGACAGGGTAGGCAAGTCCTTCATAATTCCTGCTTTATAATTAATGTCTGTCAGAGATACTGTGCCAAAAGGCTGAAGATAGATGCTCCAACGTTATAGAGAGAAATTGAGGACTGTTCAGGCAGCCAATTGTCTGTCATTTCTTAGTTTTGGAAGCTGCTTGCTATGTACTTCCTGTATATTCAGATGTATTTATCTTTCTCAGGTCTCTGATGTGGTTGAAGACTTGATAGTTATAGTCTCACAGTTAAGTTTTAAGTTGTTTAAGAATTAAAAGGGTATTCTTGGTCTAAGAAGATGTTTTTTAACCTGATAATGCAAGTTAGGATGGAAACTGAGTTAGGTATAGAACTTTAAACTCATCGAGATAGATAGATAGATAATAGAATATTATTAGTAGTTGCCAAATACATATGGACTGGACATTGATAATTTATGTTACACCTTATAATTTTCATAATTGTTGCCTAGTTATTCTTATTGGTTTGTATTGTATTTATTGTTATAAGAAAAAGAACCTTTTATTGGACTAAAAGGGGGAGATATTGGGGGAAAGATACACTTTAAATAAAATTTTTTAGAAAGCAGATAGGAGAGAGAGAGGGAAGAGGATAGGAGAGTGGAACTGGGAGAGGAGAAGGGAGAGGGAGGGGCTATGATTGAGATGTAAATTGAAGCCATAAATAAATCTTTTAAAAAAGATTCATATATTCATGGTACATATTAGTATAGGCATATTTTCCATGCTGTGTATTTGCCAACTGAATCTCAGTCTTGGTCCTCTAAACCAGGAGGTCCCTGTGGACCTCTGTCATGTGACCTTACCCAAGTATGTATCCTAGATTCTGGTGCTGTCTGATCCTGCAGACTGTGATCTGGTTGAGTTTCCTGGGTCCTTATTTCCTCAGGACATCTGGACTTCTTCAGACCTTAATATCTTGATGTCCATCAGAACATCTCCTGCCTGAACAACTGTCAGACTCTACTCAAATACAGCCTTAATCCCTGCATTTTCAGAACCCAATGTATGGACCTTACAGGGATCACTTAATACTTTAAGTTTGTGGATCTTGCTCTCAGAGAAAGAGATAAAAGCACAAATCCATATGAAGATTCTCTACTGTTAGAGGACAAAATGGTGACCATTGGCCAGATATGGATAGTAACTGAAGTAGACTATTACATAAAATAGGTGCCAGGCAAGCTGCCATTGGAGAAAAAGTTACCAGTGATTCTACCAGAATGGCAAGATATCTGAAAGGTACAATAATGGCACTTACATCCTTGGAGTAAACAATAATTCTGCTCAATCAGAAACAATTCATGCTTGGTACAATAAACCTAGCTCTATCACTAGCAGTTGATGAGGACAGAGACTGTAGAAAAGAACCACCTATTTCCATCTCACTAAACCATTATAATTTCGAACTGCATTCTAAGTGCTCATACTCATCCCCAAAACCAAGTGGAGCACTCACCTCTAACCAAGGAAGGCTCTTTTTGCACCACCTAGAGACCATTAAAGATGTTCACAACTAGTTAATATGCAGAGAACAAATAACCATGGGTTTCCCAGCTCCAGTTAATATGTCTACAGTACAACCCAGGTACTCTAAGGCTCTAGGAATATCACAGAAGAGGGGACAAAAAGATTGTAAGAACCAAAATACCAGGATAAGACATCTTCTATGAAACAATATCTTCTAAATATGACAGCAAAGATAAACCCAAGAAACCTCAACAATATGGTAGCCTAAACAAGACCTAAAAATAACACCACCAAAAGACATGCCAGAATAGATGGGAGAATTCTCAGAAAGCTTTGCCTCTAGGTGAAGAGCTACAGACAATTTGTGGTTTCTGGGAAAGGGAGAACCATTCTTCTTCTGGGACAAGAATCCTCATAGACCAGCCAATCCTAAGAGATCAGCCCAAAACACATATGAGCAATGTAAAATTATCTCAGCAGGTTATATTTAAAAATTTCACAAATGAGTATATATGTAACAAATTATAATTAAAGAATAGGAAGTCATTTGAAAATGTGTAGGAAAGACACAGATGGATCTAGAAGATGGAGGAGGAAGGGGAGAATGATATAAAATAATGAGTATCTCTGTGTTTATATGAGCTTCTCATGCTTGGTTGCTTGCTTGCTTGCTTGCTTTGCTTTATTATGGCTTGTTTTTTTTAAGTAGCCTGTTTGTTATATAAAGAAAGAGAAAAGGGGAATGAAACTGAAAGGGTAGAGAAGTGGGAAGAAGATTAGGAAGAGGAAACCAAATATACTGCATGAAAAAGTATATTTTAATTTAAAAATGATATAAAACAAAATAAGCCTATCCATGACAAAATATATCAAGTAGGAAATGTACAGAAAGTAATCTGAAGACAAGAATTTAACTTAAAGAAAAAAAGCAACATGTGTACAGTTCTTCATTTTTAGCATAAATAAATAAATGCAAGGTATAGAGCATTGGAACAATGACTTTGGAATAAACACCACTTTAAAAAATAAAATTCCTCCCATGGAGTGAAGCCACCATGTCTGGGGTCACCACAAGCTTTAGTTCCCTCCTCAAACAATGAGTCAATGCCTACCAGGGTCTGTTAGAAGGTCCACACTGCGTCAGGGCCTCCTCTCCTGCCTCTCAGTTCCCGCCACTTACCTGGAGTCTCAGGTTCAGCAGAAGCACGGCTAGTGCACATTTGAGAAGAAGCAGGTGCTGCCAGGCTGATGAAAACCCTGTTTCTGTCACAGGCTGACAAGTCCACATCAGAGGGGTTATGTAACTCTGCTCAGGAATCTATCAGCAGACCTGAAGTCAGTGTCAGAATAAGCTTGCAGGTAGGGAACTACCAACATCGTGAAGAGTTCTCATGGTAACACTACGATCCTGAGCTGGATGTCCTCTGAAAGTCCTGTTCTTGACCCTGGCAAAAACATTTAATTTCAAGTGGTTACAAAACACTTTGCAAACCAATCAATGCAATGGCCTTTACATTTTCCATGTAAGTTATTTTTTTTTTAAAGAAAGAAAAACTACAAGTAAATATTACTAATTTTAAAAAGAAAGAAAGGGGGAAAACAAGGACTGGAGATATGGTTCAACAGCTAAAGGCACTTGCTGTCAACCCTGACAACCAGAGTTCGATGCCTGGAACCCACATGGTGGAAAAAAGTACTAACCCCCGCAAGTTGTCCTCTAAGTACTGTCCATATGCCATGGCACATGGACACATACACAAAATAAATTGAGGTAACAAAAAAAAACTAAGGATCTAAGAATACAAATACAGATGACCTTGCCAGCCTACATGAGAAAACCTCCACATACAATCAGTGGTTTTTCCTTGCAACTCAGACTGGAAAGACATGTCAGCTACCCAGGCTAAAAAGAAAGAAGAAAGCAAAGATCGGTGTCAATAGCTGGAAAGTAGAAAAGTCATATCCCAGGGTTTAAGACCCTGTTGGGAGGATGACACAAGCTAGTTGTCGCTGGGATTGAAGAGGCGAACAAAATGACCTGTATTTGCATAGTAAGAGAAGCAGCATCGTGGAGACCAGCTGTATGAAGTTACTTCACAAAGCTGCTCATGGCGACCCAGAAGGCCGTTTACGTGGTGATAGGGCCCCATGGCTGAGCTCAGTACTAGTTAACCTTCTAAACTTTTAAATTAACAAGAAAACAGAAATGTTTTCTGAATAGTGATTAAGAATTTGATAAATTTTTCCTGAAGATAAGATACAAATGCATATGATATACGAATTTACAGTCAGGCAAGGTGGCTCACACCTCCAATTTCCATACTTAGAATGCTGAGGCGGGATCATGAGTTTAAGGCAAGCCTACATGAGGCCCATCTGAAAAAAAAAAAAATCTTCAACCAGCAATCACAAAAATAATAATGAAAGTCCCTTCACTAGATCAAATGGGAAAAAATGCAATAGGAGTAATTTGCACATGACATTAAAATGGGGGCAGCTTAAAAGAAGGTGGGAATGATATATTGACAGCTGCATTCCAAATATGCAAAAGGCAGATTAGACCTGATGCTCATACTAAAGACAAACTTTAAAGTGTTCTTAGTGAGTTGTTCCTTCATTATCAAACCTAGGAAGAGACATTCTCTAAGTCACTCACTACCTGTTACTTCTTCTGTTCTATAACCCCCAATCACGAAGCTTCATTCTCCTTCATGTATCCCTTTTGTCTCTCAGTTATTTTTTCATATTTTTTTAATTCTTTGAGAATTTCACACAATGTATTTTGATTATAAACTCCTCTCTCTTTTTTTGCCTATCCTCTATCAATTCCTTTATCTTTTCTTTTTAACTCCTTTTTCAACACCATTGAACCTACTACGCCCAGCCTGTGAAGCATGAGCTAGAATTGTGTTTCTCCACAGCTTTGGAAATCTAACCACAGCTACCTGAAAAACTCCCACTCTTGTCACAATGTTTATTGGACTTAACGTTGCAAAAGAGCCACTCGGAGAAAAAGATGAGAATGAGTCCGAACGACTTGATGCTAAAGCATCGGGCTGACAATTGCCAAGTTCTGTCACCGTTCCCCTTCATTGGCCACCCCAGGAGAACAGATGACTGCTGAGTTATAATCTGGAAGAGGGCTACTGTGAAGGAACGTGCTGAGAATACCAGACAGCACCAAGTGATCAGCAAGGAAAGGGCCCTCTGGAGCAAACACATCATTTAGAATATGTTTTAAAAGGCAAAAGTCTGAAAATAGTAGCAGACTGGGATCAAAGATGGTGTTTTCACAGACTCAATGTGGAGTAGACAGTTACCACACATCAATCTTCTCAGCCACATCCAACCCGAGCAACAACAGTCCACAGGGTCATTTTTTGCTTTGAAATACTAATGCAATTTTTCTTTTTAAGTGCTGTCTGATTTTTCCAGTAGCTTTGAAAGGGCAATAGAGAGTCCTGGTTATTAGACTATCATTGTGGGCCATAAAACAAAAGGGAATGCATTTGAAGTGGATTCTGTCAGGTGATTGGTGAAGCATGGAGAAGCCCAGGGAAGAGAAAAAACCAAACATACTCAATCCAGTTTATATGGCTGTCCTGAAGGATGCAAGGAGGGTAGGAAATGTGGATGGGATAATAAATGAAAAAGAACCACATACTCAAGCACTTGCTAAATGCAGGCAGTATTTCATGCCGTGGGCCAGTGATTTTTCAAACCCAATTGTTCAGAAAAATTATCTAGGTGAGCTTACAAAGGGAGAGAGAGAGACTCCCTTTAAAACATCTAAATTAGACAACCTAACCCAGGGCTCAAGTTAGTAGGATTTTTTAATGTTTATCTATTACTTCAGGTTACATCTCCATCACAGTCCCCTCCCTCCACCCCTCCCAGCCCCACCCTCACACCTTCTCCCCCTTCTCTCAGAACTCATAGTTCTTTTTTTTTAATAATTAGGCTATAATTACGAAGATTATAAGGTAAAACATACATTTCCAATGTCCAGTCCATACATATTTGGCAACTGATATTAATATTCTATTATCTATCTATCTCCATGAGTTTAAAGTTCTATACCTAACTCAGTTTCCATCCTAACTTGCATTACCAACTTAAAATCATCTTCTTAGACCTAGAACATCCTTTTAATTCCTAAAAACTTAAAATTTAACTGTGAAACTATAACTATTTAGTTTTCAACCACATCAGAGACCTGAGAAGGATAAATATATCTGATTATATAGAAAGTGCAGAGCCAGCAGCTTCCAAAACTAAAAAATGACATACCAGTGGCTGCCTGGACAGTCCCCAATTTCTCTCCAAACATTAGAGCATCTATTTTCAGCCTCTTGACCCAGTATCTCTGACAGACATTAATTGTAAAGCAGGAATTATGAAGGACTTGCCTACTCTGTCTTGGCAGAGCTAAGGTGTCAACTTACCTACTTCCAAGTTTTGTCCTTTCCAGACAGCGTTCTGTCTACAGTTGAAGCAAGGAATTTTTCTTACCCAGTGACAGGCTTGCCACTAATGTAACTATTTCCAAATGGAGATTTTTCAATGCTCATCTTGGAGTAAAATAGGGAGTAAGGTCAGGAGCTGAAATGTCTCAGTGTTAAAAAATCTTAAGTTAAGAAACTTTTCAATGACAAGTTCTACAGATCTCTTGAGGTTTTTGAAGACCACCTATCTAGCTTAGTATATTTGAATAAGCACATGTTGCTTGTCCTTAGCAACTTGATTTTTGGTTAACTTAGAAAACATCTGTGATAAACTATGCTACCACCTAATCAAATGACATGTTTGGATGACTATTAGTTTGAATCTCTTAATTATCCTAGTTTGTGACAGTTGCTATCAATGGGTCAAAATTTCACATTGCATTTTTAAGTGTTACCTAGGTACAATACCTTAAAAAGGGTGAACCTTAACTTTGTATCAATATACAAAGATCAATACTGATGTAACCAAATATAATCTTAATTTTGTATCAATATACAAAGATATAAGAGCATATTCAATAATCTGTCCCTTTTTCTTTATCATTCCTATATTATGTCCATATCCCATTTTGTTAAGTCTTTTCCCTCCTACTTAGGAGAGAAGGGAGGATAGAGAAATGAAAAAGAGAGAAATTTCTGGGTCTAACCTCCAAAACCTATTTAACGAGACCATTTAACAACTTGTAACCAACCCCCCTAAATAACAACAAACATCTATAACCCATCAAATGACCAAAGGTGGGGGAATCACCCACCCCACCTTCTAGGAATGGGATGTTGCTCTCTTAAAATTACTTCCTGCTGATTTGGGATGGTAGTAGGGTTTTTTTTTTTATTTAAATACTTTATTTTTTTTTCTTCAAGTTACATCTCAGTCACAAACCCCTCCCTATTCCCCCTTCCTATCCCGCCCTTCCACCCTCTTCCCCCCAGAAGTTTCCCCTTTCAGTCCAACAGATGGTTCCTTCTCTTATAACAGTAAGTATTATACAAAACAACAGATATAAATAAATGTGGCATATTTATATCGGTAGTAGGGTTTTTAATAAGCACATCAGTGATTCTGATGTAGCTATTTGGGAAGCCACTGTGCTAAGGCACATGCAAGTATTAAGGCACACTCCCTGTCACTGTGTCCTGTAGAGAACAGCCCTTGATGAGATTCACAGTGTATATGACAAATGAATTAATGAGTGTTTGTTAGGGGTACATCAACACAAGGAATGTGTAATGCAGAAAGTAATTGTTTACTTCTGCTCTTGGATTGAGTGCTGGGATGTGAAGGTTAGTTATGGTGTAAAGAATGAGGAGGACAATACAGCATCTTCATACTTCACTAAATTATCTCAGGTTCTAATTTAAATGTATGAGGTTGTAAGAGACAAATATATATATATATATATATGTAGAAAAACATGCAAGTTAATAAAAGGATTTAGCTATACCTAAAATTTATCTCTGAACAATTTAAGCATATTGTGCTGAATATTTTTATGTCATCTTGAAAAACTAGAGGCATTTTGGAAGATGGAACACCAGGTGAGAAAATGTCCCCACTAGCTTGGCCTGTAGGAAAGCTGTAGTGCTGTTGATTGACGATTGTTATGGGAGAGCCAAGCTAACTGTAGGTGGTTCCACCCCCGAGCAGGCAGTCCTAGGTTCTATAAGAAAGCTGACTGAGCAAGCCATGAGATTCAAGCCAGTAAGCAGCACTTCCCCATGACCTCTGTGCCAGCTCCTGTCTCTGGGTTCCTGCCCCGCTTAAGTACCTGCCTTGGCTTCTTTCAGTGATGGACTATGTGTGATGTAGAAGTGGAAGTGAAATAAATCCTTTCTTCACTAAGTTGCTTATGATCATGGTGTTTTATCATCATAGCAACAGAAACTCTAAGATACATATAAATCATTCCCCAAACTAACAATTAGCATAGATATAATTATTAAATAATATTTATAGTAAGAAAAATTTATTAGAAGAATACTCTAAATTGTTTAAATTTTAACACCCTCTAAAAGTACTCATTTTAATTCACCCAACTAATTAAATTGACTACATTTGTCTCACCAACATCTAAAAGCCTATGACTTATTATTAAAGAAAAAGAAGGGAAAAAAAGAAATACCAGAGCACAACATTAACTAAGTGCTTTACATGTTCAAAGTCCAATTCTAGACAGACATTGGTCTTCTGTCTTAGTGTTCACCAGCTTGGATATTCTCCATGTTACTCACAACTGTGAAACAAGTCTTGGTTACCAACCAGCAAAACTAAAGTCAGCACCAATAAGTACTGACTTTGAACTATTGCCTGTCCCCAAATTCTCAAGGGGGGCCATTACAATGCTCTGACACTTCCTATTCAACTCTGCTGTGGTTTGAAAGTGAATTCTTTTCCATAGACCTGAACACTTGGTCCCCAACTGGTGGGACCTATGGGACAGAAGGCATATCTAGCTAACACAGGCCACCATGAGGATTACATGCTGGCCCTGCCTCTTGGCCCAAACTCTCTCCTTCCTGTCTGCTGGCAGCTGCCATGGACCAGCCCTCTCTAGTTCCCATGCTGCTCCTATTTAACTCCTGTTGCTGTGATAAGAAACTCTGACAAAAAAAAAAAGCAAATTAAGAGAGAAAAGTATGCCTTTATGCTTACTGTTCCAGGATATGCTTACTAATCCATCACTTTTGGTAAGTCAGTGCAGGGACCGCTATCCATACTACAACCACAGTCCAAAGCAGAGAGAAATGAACGCTTGCTTTCATGCTTGCTTGCTTGCCTGTGCTTCACTCCGCTCTCCCGTCTTAAACAATTCAGTACCCACTGCTTGGAGAGTGATTGTTCTCAGAGTTGTCTAGGACTTCCCACATCAGTTAACTCAAGACAATCTACCATATGACCACAGGCCAACATAATGTAGAAAATCTCTCATTGATACTTTCTTCCCAAATGATTCTAGATTGTGTCACTGAAGAAGGCCAGTGATACAGACCAAAGGCAGCTGTTTCTCTGTACCAGGATATGTTGTCGCTGTCCCTTTCTTAGATCAATTGCCCATTATAATCTTTAATCAATATATGTTTCACAGTGTGGACAATATCCCTAACAAATATTTCATTTTCATTTGAAATGGTGTATCTAATGATACCTTACCACACCCTCCAGATAATTTTGAGATATGAAAGAATTAATTATTAACTACTTTTCTGTCCTAATGTTAGCACATCAAAGCACTAGTTACTTGCATACATGCAAAAGAAGTTTGAAATGTTACATATTCTTGGCATGTTTAAAATATAAGAAAATATATTTATTAAAAAATATTGGAAGCATTGTGAAACAGTATAGAATAAGGGTAAAACCTGTTATGTTCCCTTCAAACATCAGAGAATTAAGAGAAACAGTGCTTTCACTTAGGAAGTAGTGAGGCACAACATAGTGGAAAATTGCTTTATGCCTTAGAGAAGCTATTTGCTAAAAAGAAGATTGAAGTACTAGGAAACGGCTCAGTAGATAAGAGGTTCCTGTGCAAGCACCAGGACCTGAGTTTGGATCTCCAGCACCCATGTAAAAGCCAGGCATGATAGCATGCACCTGTAATCCCACAGCTGGGGAGAAGAGAAATGTTGATTCCCCAAAGCTCATCCACCAGCCAGTCTTGGCAGAGCAACCTGTTCCAGCTTCTGTGAAGAGACTCTGTGTTGAAAATCAAGACTGGAAGTGACAGGGAAAAATACCAGGAGTTGAGACCTGGCTTCCATATTCACTTGTACAGGCACACATACCTGAACACACAGGCTCATATGCCCCTCACCCAGTATACACACACACACACACACACACACACACACACACACACACACACACACAC
>CAJQZJ010000316.1:880943-893558 GCA_907164525.1 Lophiomys imhausi | reverse complement strand
CACACACACACACACACACACACACACACACACACACACACACACACGGGGAGGGGGAGAGAGAGAGAGAGAGTAATTGAGAGAGAGTAATTATGTCAGTCTTGAGAGTGTAGCTTAGTTTTTACAGTACATAGCTAGCATGATTGTGGTCTTGGGTTCAACCTCTAGCACTATTTAAAAAAGAAAACAAATAAATAAATCAGCATTCATAACTGAAGGAGGGAAGACCAAAACTACCATGAAGAATTTTCAAAGTCACACTATCCTTTCTATTGCCTAGAAGATCAAAACATTGCCCACCCTATGAGGAACTGGGTTAGAGGTTATTTAGGTTATGTTCTGGCAAAAACAAAAATATGACTTCACTCTGCCTGTATTCCAAGAACTTGCATAAGGATAAATTCAAAAGATCACCCACCATCAGAGAAATGTTATCCTTCAGTATATGAAAATGAATGCAGTAACTCACAACTGGTTAATGTGCCAACAGTGAGAGACCTTGGAATACTTAGTCCTAAGTAGGATTTCTCCATCAAATCCCTCCCCTCAGTGCTCAGGGAACGATGAGGAAGAGGAGTCAGAAAGACCTTAAATGGCAATGAGTATAAAGGGTGGGGGCAGATGTAAATATTGTTAGTTCCTCAAATGAGGGGATGAAATGAGAGCTGTACCCAAGATGTACAAATATATAGCTTGGGTTGAGTCCATAGCATTTCTTTATCTGTTCTAGCTATCCCTAGGCATATGCCTGGAAGTTTCTAGCCTCCTTACAGTCAATCTGAGCCTCAAGGGCTTCAACTTCTAGCCTCTATCTGCTAACCTAGGCCTAGAATGTTTCAGCCTCTAAGACCTACTGCTGAATAAAGTCACCCTCTCTAGCTCTTTCTGAACTTTTGCTGACTGGTTCAAATCAGCTATTCTGGTCCAAACTCCTCTCCAAGCTGACTGAATCAAACTGGCTTCTCTTGGCTTCTGACTAAATTGTTCTGTTTAGCCTCAAACTAACTCTGGCAATATGTTCTAATCTCCTGTTTCTTCTCCTTCTCTAGCTTGTTCTCTTTGCAACCTGTCTCTGTAAAACTGTCCCAGTAAAACTGTCACATACACTACTCATACTACCCTACCTCCAACACACTCCCCGCACTGCTCTTAAGTAACTTCTCTTTCCTGTGCTGTTCTTGTAAGAGTCGGGCGGCGTATCCTATCTCTGACTCATTCTGTCAAATCTTTCTCTGATTCATCATTTTGTCTGCTCCTCAATTAGACATCACTTTCAAACATTGCTTCTTCCTTCTATAAAATAATCTTACTTCATAGTTTGGGATTAAAGGTATATACTAAGGATGTTTCTGTATTCTAGCCTCATCACATAGACCTAGAAGATCTTTAGATGTGATCCCTTGCCAAAGCAGCCATGTTGCTGTATTAAGATCCCTCTATAAATGAGGATGAAAGACACCAACGAAACAAAGTCTTCTAGATACAACAAAACTAATGAATAGAAACTGTGGCTTTTTTGACAATATATAAAGTGTTATCTTTCAATCTGGTTTAAAGAAGAAATTATTTTGTTATTTTGGAGCTAAACCAGCTTTAGTGTATATATTTTGAGATCTCGAAGGACAATTTGTTTGTATTGAGTGGGCCTTTTGTAAGTAGCTTTTAAACTTAGGTCCTTCCAAATCCTATGTGTGTGTCTCTGCATTCTAATTATTGGGATCAGAGACCTGTGGTTCCCATCTGAAGGGATTAAAGATGTGTTCCACCACTCCTGGATTGAAGTTTTTCTCTATTTAGAGTTTGTTTTGTATCAGGCTGACCTTGAGCTCTGAGATCTGCCTGTTTCTGACTCTAGTGTGTTGGGGTTAAGGGTGTACTCTTCTTGAATGATGGGATTAAGGGTGTGTACCCTCACCACCCTGTTCCATGTAACTCTAGAATTTATAAATCCACTAACTCCATGGTGCTCTTCCCATCTCTGCTGAAATTCCTTGCTTCAACTGCAGACAGACTGCTGTCCAAAAAGGACAAAACTTGGTAGCAGGGAAGCCGACAGCCTAGCTCTGCCAAGACAGGGTAGGTAAGTCCTTCATAATCCCTGCTCTACAATAAATGTCTGTCAGAGAAACAGGACCAAAAGGCTGAAGACTGATGCTGGAATGTATGGAGAGAAAATGGGAACTGTCCAGGTAGTCACTGGTTTGTCATTTCTTAGTATTGGAAGCTGCAGGCCCTGCACTTCCTATATAATCAGATATATTTATCCTTCTCAGCTCTCTGAGGTGGTTGAAGAATAGACAGCTTGAGTCTCATAGCTAAATTTTGAGTTGTTTAGGAATCAAGAGGGCGTTCTAGATCTAAGAAGATGGTTATAATAGTGATGCAAGTTAGTATAAAAGCTAAGTCAGTTATAGAACTTTAAACACATGGAGATGGTTAGAAGGTAGAAGGTTAAAGTCAGGGGCCAAATATGTATGAACTGGACATTGGGAAGGTATACTGGGCCATTTAACTCTCATAAATGTGGCATATTTAATTCTGCTGTTTTGTATAGAATTTACTGTTATAAGAGGAAAGAACCATTTGTTGGATTGAAAAGGGAAGCTGTTGGGGGGGGGAAGAGGGTGGAAGGGTGGGACAGGAAGGGGGAATAGGGAAGGGTTTGTGACTGAGATGTAACTTGAAGAAAAAAAAAAGTACTTACATAAAAAAAAAAAAAACAAAAGAACATGTAAGTTCTCAGCGTAAAGCTATGACTCTTGTGATCATCACCAAGGCCCGGTTGATACAGTCTTAATTCCAGGTTCTTGATAGATTTTATGTTTGGCAAATTACAAAGAAATTTTTCTAAAACTTGTAGCTTGAGTTGTGCATGTGGAAAACAAGCCATATAATATTACCAAAGTTGAAATACTAAGCCATGGAAGAGATTGATCTTGATAAATTCAGCTTGTCTAATATCTTTTAGTAGTAAACATTAATTAGATTAACTCATTAGCATATTTATACCTACTATGTTTAATATATTACTACTATATTAAGTAGCACTGAAGGCAACTATAAAATAGATACTATAAGAATGAAGTTTCTCAAAGAAAAGAGTTACTTTATAAAATGTAATGAAAAAAATCTGTGAAAATTACAGTTTATTTCATGACTCACTGAAAGTGTGCTTTATTTTTGGAATTTTTTTTTCTTGAAAAGCTAGGGTCACATTAGTTAACTGCTTGCTGGTGAATATCTGTAATTTGAAAAACAAAGTTATATGTCTAATTTTAACTATAACAAAGGCTCTCTTGGTTCAATTATATTTAGACTAGAAGACTATTCAAATGTTTTCATAATATAATAACAACTTACAAATTAGAACTTGATTAACACAAATTCAATGTTATTTTGTTGACAATCTCCATTTCTATGCTTCAGCACTATCTTAATTGAAGCTTCTCATTGCAAGAGTTTAATTTGGGGTTTAAGTGAAAATACATTGGTATTAAGATCTTACTTAAAATTTTCAAATTGCTTTCAGATTTAGAGATGAGCTATTTATTGTCACTTTGCTTATACTTTTACAATTAATATTATTTTCAGCAGAGTTTGTTTCTAGAAAATTACTTGGTCATAAGGGTATCACAAATAATCTGTAAAATAAAATCAAAACTATGTTTCCACAATTTAACAGAAAAAAAACATTTGCCAGTTTAAAACTTCAAGGTTTTATTTTAAATATAATTGGAGAATATAGATTTTACCATAGCATAAATTTTGTTACATGGGGAAAACTTAAAATAACTCTAGTTAACACTTAATATGCTGTACACAATGTGTAAATTTTTGTATTATAAGCCCTGTGGTGTTATTATAACACAGTCTTTTATTCTTTCAGAGGGATTTCTTAAGTTAAAATTACAGTCCTGATGTTTCTATAGGCTGAAATAATGAGGTTTATGGATGGAGCTTCTTAGGGAAAAGTTGGTGTGAAGTGTGAGCAAGGAAGCATTTGAAATTAATATCTCAGACAACGTTGTAAAAGAGTGGTAAAGCACTACCTGTAAGAGTAGTTTCAGTTAGTAGGCTGAAATGATTTTAAAAAGCAAATATTAAAGTGTTTCTCTATTGAAAAAAAAAACTGTGGCAACTTGAACAGGACCTACACAGATCTAAGCCATATGGGCTCCTAGCACTAAGAGCAGAAGTGGACACAAGACTGCATCCCTAATCCAGAAGCTGTCTCTAATTGATAACTACTCACAAAGGAAAAAGTAGTTTTCACCAACCAAGTCTCACTGGGTATAAAAACCACACATATAGACAGGCATCATGCTCAGCCATAGATGGCCAACACACACACAAAAACTCAATAGTACTTTGAAGGCTTTTTTTTTTTCATTTTGCCTTGTTTTGTTGTCTCATTATGCTTTGTCGGGGCATGTTTTTGTGTTTAGTTTTTGTTTGTTTGTTTGATTCTTTGCTATCCTGCAGGTCTTTTGCCTATATATTATGGTTTCAAATTTAATGTCTTTATGGAATTTCATTGTGTGTGTGTGTGTATGTGTGTCTGTGTGTGTGTGTCTGTGTGTGTGTGTCTGTGTGTGTGTGTCTGTGTGTGTCTGTGTGTGTGTCTGTGTGTGTGTGTGTGTGTGTCTTTGCTTTCTATTTGGTTCTTTTTTATGATTCCCATTTGTTTTCTAAAGAAAGAGAGAAAGAAACATTATGGATTTTGGAAGGCAAGGAGAATTAAGTAGGAACTGGAGTAGGGAAACCATAATCAGAATGTATTATAGGAAGAAATCTATTTTCAATATAAAAAAGTAATGAACTAATTTCTTTGTTGAAGTAAATTTCAAGACAATATAACAATGCATCTACAGAATGGCTATTATTGATTACTCTTATGCAGAACTTCAAAGAAAAAGATCAGCAAGTGGGACAGAAAGAAGTTTTAAAAATGCTCAGTTTGGAGAGAAAAAGGTCTTTAGAAAGCCTGAGGTTGTAACCAAGGCATGTGCTGGAAAAGACTGTAAACCTTCAAGAGACTAGCTTCAATTAGAATGAAACCTCTCCTTGTCCTTAGCACAATAGGAAAGGTTCCCTAAGGGCAAAACCCTCAAGCTCCCCAACCTGGGATCAGAGAGAGCCTGAGTTCCTACTGCTACCCAGGGAAGTTTTTCACCAGCATCGCATATAGGAGCTGCTGCAAATGTGGTCCTAGGAGGCCAGACTCTCTCCTAAGCTGGAAGCAGAAATTGGCAACATCATCGGCCTGGTGTTGGTTTGAGAGGTATGAAAGATATAAGATTGTGGGGTCATAGGCTCTTCCTCCATGGTTTCAGAGAGCCACTGAGCCAGGCAACACAAAGTAGAGGAAGAATATCTGCAAATTTGTCCTGAAAAGTCACTTCATGGGACTGTGAGGGTAAATTCTAGGATGTGGTAGAAACCCCAGGATGTTGGAGATGCCAGAATTTTGATATGTCTGTCAAGGAGGGCTGCATACAGAATGTGCAACCAGCCCAAGAGAGAGATGTATGTTGCAGGCAACAGGGTAGGAGGGGTAGAGAACACACCTAAGTCCTTTGAAATCGTAATTTCATCAAGATTCTCCAGGTACCAGGCATGCAACTACAGAATTTTGGGTTTTCCCTGCCTACTCTCAGTCTTGGTTTGGATGACCCTATCCCTCCCTTCTGCCTTGGGGAATGTATATTCCATGTAGCTTTATATTAGAAGTATGCCATTTGTCTTTTTATTTTATGGGAGGTGGGTCATAGTTAAGAAATTGCCTCATGTTTCAGAAAAGGTGTTGGATTTGGACTTTTTAACAGACTTTGAATTGTTAAAAACTGTGAGGATTTTTTTTTTGAACAAAAGTCTTATCTATGTTACAAAATTGGAGTCTGGGATTTCAGCATACTTTTCACAGAGTATGATTTTTTTATGTTTATCTATTACTTCAAGTTACATCTCTATCACAGTGCCCTCCTTCCACCCCTCCCAGTTCCACCCTCCCACCCTCTCCTCCCTCTCCCACCCATCCCACTCCTCCAATGTGGAGTGTCCCTACATATCAGCCCCTCTCACTTCAACAGTCATATGAGGGCTAAGAGCTTTATCTTGCACTGGGGGCCTACATGGCAGCACCCCTAGGGCAAATTGTCCCATTAAGAGATAACAAAGTCCATGTTCCTGATCCTTTGGGGGTGTCGGTTGTAGGATAGTTATCCTGTACTACATGACTAAAATCCAATTATAAGTGAGTAGATGGCATGTGCATCTTTCTGAGTCTGGGTTAGCTCACTCAGTATGAGCTTTTCTAGTTCCATCCATTTGGCTGTGAATTGAATGATTTCCTTGTTTCTGGTGGCTGAGTAGTATTCCATTGTGTAAATGTACCACAAATTTTTTATCCATTCATTAGTTGAGGGACATCTGGGTTGTTTCCAGTTTCTAGCTATTTCAGATAAGGCTGCTATGAACATAGTTGAGGATATGTCCTTGTGGTTTGGTGAGGAATTATTTGGATGGATACCCAGAAGTACTATGGCTCGATCTTAAGGTAGAGCTACTCCAAATTTTCTAGCTGAATTTTATATCCTGAGATTTCCATGACTCTGTGGGTGCTAAGGAAAAAGTGTTATGACTTGGATTCAAAAATGTTCCTCATAGGCACATGTGTTGAAGACTTGATGCCTAGTAGACAGCAACATTTGGAAGATTATTGAGCATTTGTGAGGTAGAGGGTTGATGGAGGAAGTATATCACTGGAGGGTGGATCTTGAGGTTTTATAGCTTAGTTCCACTTCCTGTTCCCTTTGTGTTTCCTGAGACGATGCCATGTGACAAGCTGGCCTCAAGTACCTGTCACCATGCCTTCCTTGCCACTGTGCACTCCATCCCTCTGGTACTCTGAGCCAGAATAAAGTCTTCTCCTTAAGTTGTTTGGGCCAGAGGATTTTATCACAACAACAGAAGAGAAAATAAAGAGTAACTGTGTTATATGGAGTTAGCTCAACGGACTCATTAAACACATTCACAAGTCAACCCCCTGGCCCAGCCCTCAAAATACCCATTTCAGTCCTGTCTGAATCCAAAGAAGAGCAATAGGAAGAAAACCAGAGAAGAAAGGGATAGCTGCCCTAACTTCTATACTAACAGTTAGTTAATATGTCACACCATGCCAGCTTCACAAATGCAAGGACCATGTAACACATTACTAAGGCTCTTCTCAGAGACTGAAAAAGGACCCAGTTAGTTTGCCTTACAGTAAATCTCCTTCTGGTTACTGAAGCAAGCAGGAAGTAAACCTTGTCTGTGTGAAGCAGATGATACAGAATCTGGGCTTAATTCTTCTCCAAAGAAGCACTTAGCCAATATGTGTGTTGTGTTAATAAAACCTTAATGCCCATGGGTTTTTTCTAACTGCAGTGACTCTGAAGGGAAGGGGTGATAGGGTTGCCTCTGATGGGCCATGTTTAGTCATTTGAAAATTTGCATTTGATGTTTCCATTGTTTCTTTTTAAGATGTATAGTGTGGGAAATCCTCTTGCCTCTTCAGGATAAACAAATTCTACGGTGAGAAAGTATAGACTTTGGGGATCTTAGATTTTAGGTTGCCTGAGATTTCAAGTAGGGAGATGCTGTCAAGTCGGAGCTAGCAGACTGGAGAAATAAGATCACAAGGAGTCTCCATTCTGGCTCAAAGCCCTTACCTTTGTCTTCTAGCTCCCAGGAGGCAGGTAGACCTGTGGCTAGTCCAAGAGGAAACTGGACTAATGAGACCAGAAGCGCTTTAGATTAAAAGAGATTAAGGAGACCAGTCTTGAGAGTGGAGAGGATTAAAATCTGAGGCTGAGACTTTGATGCAACATGAAGGGAAGGGATTGAGATTGTATCCTGAAATCTATGCACATTTCTTGTGGTCAGCTTGGAATCTGAAAAGACAGCAGCTTCCTGTTGGGGTGGCTGGGGTGACACAGGAAGGACTCAGGAGAGCATACTGAACAGTCAAGGGTGGTGGCACTGGTCCAGGAGAAAGATGGTGAGGCGCTGGCTGGAGACAAGGAGCACAGCATGAAGACCAGGGGACAGGTAACTGCAGAAAGGGACAGAAGCACCAGTAAGCATCCGTCCTTTGCAACCCAGCCTCCCCACTTCCAGAACAGCATCCACTCTATTCTCCTTCTGCCTCCCTGACACAAGAACATACCACATGCCACTGATCATATATTCTATCCAGTCTTATGCTTATACCTGATAAACAGACCTTATTCAGCTTTTAGAGACAGCTTAGACACAAGAACATGAAGGGTTCTTCAAGAAATACAGGACCAAATTGGGGATTTTCCAGTGTCCGGCTGACCTGTTCTCTATGAGATGATCAGAATCCTGTTCCAAACAGATTTCATCTTCTACAGCAGAAGTTTCTCTGTGTTCTAACAATATTAAACAGGCCAAGCAACTCCAGACTTCAGTGACTGCATGAGCCAGGCCTGTCTGGATTTCTTAGACTCCCCCAGGCAATTTCCTGTCAAGCTAGACAAGCTTCAGAAGTCCCCTTAATGTACCTGTTAGACTCAGAACTGTCTTCTCTGCCTGATTAATTTCCCAAGGGGATCAATCTGCTTGTTTTAGAACCTTCCTGCTTCAGAGCAAGAGCTGAGAAGATCCATCTAGAGGGATCAGGGAATGAGCCAGATGGGGCATCCTCTGAAAGACACCAGACAATGCTAAGAAAACCAACAAAAACAAAAACCCCAAGGAGCAATCACAAACCAGGTAAACAGAACCTGCAGAATTAGTTGAAGCTACCTTTCATCCATGTTTTCACAACCACTAGAAATAAAAAAAGAATGGTCATATTTTCTCATTTAAAAAATCCAACTTATCTTTTCATATATATATATAGATAGATAGATAGATAGATAGATAGATAGATAGATAGATAGATAGATATATTACTTCAGGTTACATCTCCATTGCAGTGTCCTCTTTCTGTCCCTCCCAGTCCCACCCTCCCATCCTCTACCCCCTATCCCTTCCATCCCACTCCTCTGAAGTAGAGTGTCTCTACATAATTTATCTTTTCTATAACATTTTTACCTATAAGCAGAGTGAATCCCTGGGCATTCTTCCAAATAAAGAAAAATAGATGATAGAATGATGGCTAGATAGATGTTAAACTCACACATGCACATAACATTCTCTTTACAAAAAGAATGACATGTGTGAGACTCTAAAGGTATTTGAAATTTTTTACTATATTTACTTATTTATTATTTGGGGGTGCACATGTTCCATGTTGTGCATGTGGAGTCAGAGGATAACTTTTGCAAGCTGGTTATCTGCACCTTGGGTTCCAGGTATCTGACTCTGGTGGTGGGGTGATGTTATGCATTCTAAATGTTAATTAACCTGCTCCAGAAGCTTGTTTGCTGTACATCAAGTAATGCTATGTTGCCTTCCTTGTTTCTGATTGGTTAAATAAATACTGAGGCCTGAGATTGGGCAAAGACAGAGGTAGACAGGACTAAGGTGCTCAGACTTTTGAAGCAGAGAGGTTGGTGGGTAGAAGAAGCCTCTAGAGAGAAGAAGGAAAACAAGCCAAGAGCAAGAAAGAGGACACTTACCATGGATTAGAGAAAAGAACATCATTCCACATGGCCTGAAACATCGGCCTATTATGGAGAATAACAGCCCAGGGGACATATGTATATATGGGGTCCTATTTGGGGAATAGAATTAAGAGCTAGCTTGGATGGGCTAAGATTGCACAATCCAGGCCAAGGCTTGTTAAAAATCCATCACGTGTCTGTGTGTTTATTTATAATGTGTTGAGGATTAAAACCGCCAACCAATTAAATATAATCTAAATACTGGTAAATAATTTAATTAGTTATTTCTACACTCTGGCAAGCATCTTTACTTACTAAGCCACCTTTCTAGCCCTCTAAAATTACTTTAAACATGTATCCTTATTGAAAGTCATCACTAGAATAAACACCATCATAATCTCATATCTGGTCACTTTAACAAAACACCAAAGTCCAAGGAGGGTAAGTGACTAACTTCAGGTCACAGAGCAGTTCAAGCTGTCATAGAATTCTTGCATTCCTACATATGATTCTCCCAGGCTTGTACTTATTTTCCAATTGCATCAGGCCACTGCCTTTCCCAGTAAAGAAGAGACAAGGAACAATCAAGAATCAAATTGAGTAGGCTTTCATTTCAGTCCTCATGTTATATGTGATTCCAGGCAATGCACTTAACATCTCTACACCTCAGGGTCTCTCTCTTTTTTTTTTAAATGTACATTGGTGTTCTGCCTACATATATGTCTATGTGAGGATGTCAGATTCAGGGCCTCATCTTAATAATGGGACTAACCCACTGTAGTAGTTAAATTAAATATTGATAAAAACAGGCCTGCTAAGATGTAACATATCCTATATTGTTACTATATCCTCCAATTAAAATGCTCCAAAATACATAGTGATTTCTGGATGGCTCATTTTCACTCAACTTTAATTTGTTTGTTTGTTTGTTTGGTTGGTTGGTTGGTTGGTTTTTAATTTGGAGGATGTGACACTCATGATGGGTGATACCATATAGAGGTAAGAGAACAACTTCTGGGAATTGGTACCCACCTTCACACTGTTGAGGCAGGGTCCCTGGCTCCTGCTACGCTACATGCTCCTGTCAGCTGGTCCTTGAGGCTTCAGGTGATTATCAGCTCCCTGTCTCCCACCTCTCCATAGGAATGGTAGAATTACCGGTGCATGCCACAGCATCTATATATTTACATGGGTTCTGCGGGATCAAACTCTGGTAACCAGGCTTGCATGGCTACCACTTCTACCCTCTGAGACATCTTTTATCCTTCTGGTCCCATCTTTACTCAATTTCTAAATGGAAAATCAAAAACTTAAAACCTGTAAGTAGATTTGTGGGATTATACAATGAACTAACACAAAGTATCCACAATAAGAAAGCTGACATATGAATGTGTACACTTCCTTTTTCTGTGCTCTCTCAGATGAACTTCTCAGCTTCAAAAGATGAACGCTTTCTCTGAGGATGGTGACACACATCACTGATACCAGACCCTTAGGGACTGAGGTAGGAGGATCAGGAATTTGAAGATAGTCTTTACTATGTAGTAAGCCTGAGGCTATATTGGACTGTCTGGAAAACAAAAGACAAAATTTGAAATTTCCCAAGAGTTTCTCAGAAGGTACAAAGCCTATATAAGGATCACCTCACTGCCTTTCAGTTGAATCTCAACTCACATCTCATGACTCCCCCCTCCCCAATCTACCACATTAGTAAAATTCTATGACATCCTTATAATTCGGGTCTGGCCAAGTAGAATGAATGATGTCTACTGAACTATACCCCTCCTTGTCTCCCACCAGTCCTCTCAGAATATAGCAAAGGGGTCTCCTAAACCTACCGTGGTCCTTCTTGCTCCCACTTTTGAATTTGCTGAATGGCTTCTCTAGAATGCAATTTGCACACTTGATTCAATATTGGAATCATGCAAAGCACTTAAAGAATACTAACATCTGACTCCTACCATCAAGGAGTATGAGTTAGTTGGTCTGGGCTGCAGCCTGGCATGAGGATCGTTTTCTCAGAGCCTCCCAGATGATTCTAAAGTACGGCCAAGGAGATGAACCTCTGAGACCTGACATGCTGAATCTATCCAATCCAGAGGGAAGGGGCGGAGAAGCTTAGGAGAGCAGCACAGGTAGGCCTCCTTGTGGGAAACCTTGTCAGCGCATCCTGAACTTGGATTAACCACATCTCCCTCTGCTCCTCTAAAATGCCAGCCCTACAGCTCTTCCTAAGTCGACTTGTATACATCTGCCTGCATGGCCTGCATCCACTCTTCACTGTGAGCTCTAGAAAATAGAATTCTCTTGTCCGTGCTCTCTACACGGCCAACAGAAGTGGCATGCAGACAGTGTTCAGCAACTTCTAGTCACATCAAACCAGCGGGGGCTCTTTCCTTCTATTTCTCTGACCCAAGTTTCCAGGTGACCACGAACTTTTTCAAGAAGTTCTGATTATGATGCTACAAAGGGAACACTTCAAGGACACTCGAAACCTATCCAGTGACAGAACCAGCTCCCATCAATAAGTCAGAAACACAAGTGAGACAGCTCCTGTTGGCTTATAACTTTCAAAGTGCTCTTCTTAGGGCTGCTCGAGTGTGAATATAATTAAAGCCACGGCATATTACCTGTTCCATTGTGCCTGGTTCTGGTCCCTGCCCATTGTTCAGATAAGACAAGACTGATGAATGTGAATATGTCTGAACTTAAAGCAGGCAGGAGATAATGAAAGCGGCTGATTGGAAAGTCCTTATCAACTCAAGAGAATTCTGAGATACACAAATCAGGACAGCATGCCAACCTGTCTTCCAAAGTCACGAAGTTGAACAGCAGTGGCTGCAAACTTTACAAGCTTCTCCCAACCACTGCCCACACATCAGCACAGTCACTTCTGTAGAACTCTGGGGAGACCTAGAGCTCTGGCTCTCAAACTCAGCAACAGCCTCCAGTTTCCAGTGAAGAGAAGAAGCATACCCAACTCATGAAACCCAAGGTTACCTTC
>CAJQZJ010000316.1:860295-880933 GCA_907164525.1 Lophiomys imhausi | reverse complement strand
AAGCATACCCAACTCATGAAACCCAAGGTTACCTTCACCATTCATAAACTTCAAAAAGATCAAAATTACTCATGCTAATTGTTGCTACTTTCTGCAGCTTGGGCATGGCTCTCCCTTTCAGACCTCTGCTCTCCATTCACTTCCTTATCACCAATTCCTGAGGTGCCTTGACTCTGAATCCTGCTGCAAGAACCCATTTCCTTCAAGCCCCAAACTCTACTCATTGTGTTTTATAGAGTCTTTTGGAAACACTGGAAAATTATTGTTATTCTCAACTGTGTTGAAAATACTCATTGTTTTCTTTTTTGTTGTTACTGCTATTTTGTTACAATAAAGGAGGCTTTAAAAGTGTTCCTCTGATTGTTAGTATAACCCGGTGGCAGGGACTTCAATGTACCAGTCTATTCTTACAGCAAAGCAACACTCCTTGGAAAGTACATTGGCCAAAGGCTTCAGCCAAGGCAGTGTAGTCTAGTAATGGAAGGTTATAATGTGACCATGGAGCTAGAGAATCTGTGCTCCAAGCTTATTCATATTCACTACTGAGTCGTGCTTCAGTCACAAAACCTATAAAATCTATGTGAGACATCAGGAATGCCAAAGACTGTGTTGAACATTGGTGTCCATCCCAACATGAGTAAATCTATTTGTCACTCTTCTCCTTCCAGCCTGTAATATTCATCCTTGTACACAATACCGTTGTTGTTTTCTCCTTTGCCACTGGTTAACTTACTGGAGTTATTTCTTAATACTATTGTCACATTGTTTAAAATGCACGTGGTATTTCTCTTTGAATCGGGGAGTATAATCAGTCTGTCCTTCAGTCTCTGTTGTTCTGGGACTGTGGGTCTGTCCTTTGGAGGTTTCAGGTCTATCTAGTTTATCTTCTGGCCTTTGGTCAATTCTCAATTGGTTCTTTTTTTAGTTACAGCATGCCTATAGCTCTCCCACCTGCAGATTTTCAAGTCCTGAAACAGGTAGAAAATTATTATATCTTCTTTCAGTATTTTATTCACAATTTTCAAATATTTAATGGATGTTTTAAAAACCATAATTACCATGTTTGGTATTATATTATTCTTTGGTATTTTAGCAGAGGATTAACTCCAGGGAGTTCCAACACCTAAAATCATCTTCAGAACAAGAGATACTTCCCTAAATCAAGAATAAAACAAAAATGCTGGCAAGTCAAACATTGGACTAACTTAAGAGGATGCCATAGCATAATACATAAAGGGGAGGTTTATACTTTAGATTCCTTCTATGATACAATAGCAGGAATTTGACATGGACTACAGTATGTTTACATGTCAGGGAACTTTGCCTCGGAGGGTCACTCTAACCCAGATTCTGTTTATTATCAGCCAGGACATTCTCGGAAGCACTTTTCTGCCCAAATGTCATGAAGTAACACATTCAATATTACAGTATTGCATGGAGAAAATGCAACAGGAAAGCACATTATTATGAATATCTTTGAAGAGCAAAGGTCCAGAGTAGTTTAACCATGGATGTTTCATGAAAGCTCCACAGATGCTCAAAGACTGAGTCTGTGTTCTGAAAATTCCAAGATTTATTTTCCATCAGCGTCCTGTCATTTGAAACTTTGCCTACCTCTTTTTCATAGCTGTTCATCAAGAACACTTATATCCTAATGAGTATGTCCCCATGTCCCAATCACCAAGTCATACAGACACACCCTTACATCAGGGATTACAGAATGGTAAGAAATGGCTAGGAGAAGATACACACATCAAAACAGAAATCCACATCATGAGTGCTTCACACACAACCAATAAATACCCCATGTCCCCTCCCCATCACATATGACTCCCTACCATTTCATAACAAGGAACTCTGGAGTTTTTTTCAATAGCCTAAGAGGAACTTGCAATCATAGCCATGCAATCATACTTCCATTCAAAAAAAATCTTTCTCAGATAGTAGAAAGCTTTCTTTACATGCCTGAGGTCCTGGGTTGATCTTTGGAACCATAACAGATGCTTCTAATATGCCACTTTATATTTCAATTAATAAGTTCTAAATAAAAATGTAATTAGATAACTAGTGAGAAAAGTATTTGAGAGTGGCCAAGAACTAAGGTAAAGAGAATTGGAGATTTAGATCTATTGTCAAAATTTGGAAGAAGTGTGTGTGTGTGTGTGTGTGTGTGTGTGTGTGTGTGTGTGTGTGTGTAATGTGTAATATTGGATATTTGTTTGTTATTGTTGTCAAAATATCACTACACTAAATAGAAATTGGGCAAAATTTCCATCTATAGTAAAGAGACATGGTAACTGTACTAACAAGTAGAAGGGTGCAATGGTGATCAAAGCATAAAAAACACAGGGGAGTTCCTTGAGACCTTGAACAGAAAATGAAGGGTGAATTATAGGCAAAATAAAATCTATTTGAAGACAGTCTTAACAGCTACATTCGCTGCCCTGTTGCTGCTGCAATTAATTAACCACAAAGTGGGCTGCTTCTAACACTGTTATTATTTGACATTCTTGGAGGACCAAGAACCAAAATGGGTCTCATTTGGGCAAAATCAAGGTGTTAGCAACACTAAGTTCTCTCTGGAGCCTCTTGGTAGAACCCATCACCCTTACCTTTTCAGCTTCTATATTTCTTTGATTCACAGTCCTTTCCTCTGTCTTCAAGATCAACAAGAGCAAGTTCTGTCATTCCCACATCATATAATTTTTACATACCTCCATACCACTCTTCTACAGGTATGTACCCCTATGATTACGTGGGGATGCCTCTATAATGTGGGATAATCTTACGTCAGGGTCAGACAAACTAATACAATTCCCTTCCATGAAAGGTAATTAATGTCCTTTCTGTCCATGCTTCTGGCATGGACATATTGGTATGGGGAGGGTATCTGTTATCCCAGATATGACAACAACACTGTAGGAAAAAAGAAAGCAAAAAGAAAAAGAAGGAAGCACAGAAGGAATGATGCATGAGAAAACAAAACACTTGTGTGTAGGATGAGAGAATGAAAACACTCAGGTGTCATTCTAGAATCATATCAAATCAGGAATTATGAATTAATATGACTTTAAGGGTTAGCTGCACAGAGGAACTATAGCCATCAGAACATGCATTATGGTCTGACTCCTAATCATCCATAATGTCTCCCATTGAAGAGGGGGAAAGAAGACACGTTACCCTCTCTGTATCTGCACATTAATTGGAACAAAACTCAGGACAAAAGGTTACTTAATGTACTCATTCAAAGAATATCTCAAGTACCAGGGGCCTTGGGAAGAGGCTCTCCTTACTCCTTGGCAGAATTAATTTCTCCTCCATGGAGCTCTTTCTCCAGTACTCTCCTTTCCAAGGTACTTATCATTCTGTAATGTAATTTCCTGTCTCTGCGCTGTCTCTCCTCCTAGATGATGAGGTCCTTTTGAGGACAGAGAGTGTGACTTCTCTATCTTTGTATTCTATGCACTGATCATAGTGGCTAACATAAGGAAGACTCAATGGGTGTGCTGAATGAAACACTGGGAGGTGAACTGACAGCATATGCCAAACTCCAGTCTTCAGGAGAGGTGAGAAGGTGGCATTTGGTAATAAAGCTAACTGAGAGTAGTTTTCAAATTATAATACGGAACAATAAATCTCTACACTTCCTGCAGATGTTTTAGAGAGGGGGAGACAGGAGAGTAATAGAAACAAGGAAGTGGAGATTTTCCTCTGATTGACTGCAGATTAGAAAAGCAAGGTCAAAATGCAGACAAGAAAGCTACCTGTTATGACTTGATACATTGTTGACCATACTCAGCATACAAATGAATGTTAGAGGGGGAACAAGCACAGTTTCTGGAAATGGAGCAGGAATGTTTAGAAAGATAAATCTTTCAACCTGTGATATATTCTTAAAATATTTCTAGATATAATCTATTCTGAAATGTTTTGTGGAAAAAAATTAACACTAGTTGACTAACTAGGAAGAATGGAAAATGGCAATTGCTCTCACCTTCTGAAACTAAAAAGTCAATTGTTTCACCAATTCCAAGTAGAATAAGAAAAAAAGGACTGAAAACTCTCAACTAGCTGTCTTAGTCAGGTGCTGTGAATAGACATCAAGGCCACAGAAACTCTTATGAAAGAAAGAATTTAATTGGGGCTGGCTTAGAGTTTCAGAGGTTTAGTATATCCTAAAGAAATTCCACCCAGCAGCAGATCAAAACAGATGCTGAGACACACAGTCAAACATAGGTGGAGCTCTGAGAGCCTTATATAAGAGAGGGAGGAGGAATAGAGAGACCCGGACGGGACAAGATCACCACATGAAGATCAACAGAATCAACTAAGGCCCCTAGAGGCTTACAGAGACTGAAACATTAACCAAAAAAAAAATAAGAAGAAGAAGAAGAAGAAGAAAGAAGCTTAGACTAGTACTAGACCCCACTATACAAATATAGATGATAGGCAACTTGGTCTTCATACAGATCCCTTAGCAAGTGGGGGGCGATGGTCTCAGTCATGAACTTTGTTACCTGTTAGTGGGACACGTTACCCTAGCTGAGCTGCCATGTCGGGCCCCAGAGCAAGAGGAAGCTCTTATCCTTCATGTGACTGATGAACTGAGGGGGACTGATTGTGAGGACTTTCCACACTGGAGGAGAAGGATAGGAGGGATGGGGGAAGAGGGCAGGAGCATGGGACCAGGAGGGGAGGAGGGAGGGGCTGTGACTGGGATGTAACTTGAATTAATAAATAAATGTTTAAAAAATGATCATGGGATCAGGGAGCATGACAACATGTAGGCAGACATGGTGCTGGAGAAGTAACTGCGAGTTCTGCATCCAGACCTGCAGGCAGCAGAGAAAGAGAACCACTGGGCCTAGCTTGGGATTTTGAAACTTCAAAGCCCATCCCCAGTGACATGCTCCTTCCAACAAGACCACACCTCCTAATCCTTCTCAAGGAGCACCACTAAGCATTCAAATATATAAGCCTGTGGGAGTATTCTTATTCAAACTACAAAGACAGGGAACAGAGGGGTTGATATGTGGCTTTGTAACAGAAGAAAATGTAACAAATTTTCTTTCCTTTACATGCAGGCCTTCAGCTAAAGTCCTTCTCCCTTTGTAGCCATGAACTATGTGGGCAATGTGTTCTGTGCATAGTTACTAAGCTGAGACAATATGAGATGGGTGAAGAGTTAAACCTAAAGCTGAACGTTGATCACTATCAAGTTGATCACTATCAAGTGATTAGAGCACAACTTGACAATGTCACCTTTTTCCATTAACCTCCATTCACTATGGCTGAAAGCAACTTTCTTATTTCTCATTTGTGGACCAAGGAAGTTACAGAAGAGAACTGGTAGGTCTCCATTTTTCTTCTTCTACTTATTATCCTATCTGATTAGAAACTCTATTTAGAGTTATGCACAAACAAGGGAACCAGTCTAAACATAACAGGTTGGAGTCCCATGAGCTCAGAGATGATAAGACTTTGCATGGGGGAGAAAGGTGTGCAGAAAGAAAAAAATATATAGTCTACAGGAAGTCTTAATACTCTGGAGGTCAAGCAAAGAAAAAGAGTTCATAAATGCACTTGATAGAGAAAAATTGAAAAGGCATAAGGTGCCATTAAGTACTACAAACAAAAGGACATTTGGTAGGTAAAATATTGAGTTAAATACTTCTATTGTCCATAGCACAAAAGAAAGAAAATAGAAATAGCAGAACCCTTCTCTGTGAAGCTGACAACAGCATTTTCTCTAGGAATTCATTCTGTCCCAAACACATGAATCCTCTCCCCAACACATGGCCACCCTACCATTTTAAGAGCCAAATACAAAGCATTTTAGCAGCTTATGAAAAGCACCTTGTCAACATTAGGTAAGTCTTCCATATCTCAGAACACCAGAATATGACTCACTAAGTTTCAAGAGCAAAGGCTACAGACTAGAAAGATGGTACCTAAGGAAGGAGAAAACAAAAGAAATGGAGAAGGAATTTTTTATTACTACTTGGAAGGAGTTTGACAATAGACATATTGTGGGAGGGGGTCCTTATTATTCCAGTTTCCACATAAGGAAGTAGTCTGGGAAGTTCTGTTGCCAGAGCTGCATTGGGCTACCTTGTGAGATGAATCAAGCTGAAGGAAGCATCCTTGACAAGCTAACGTTCATCCAAATGCTGCACAAAGAAGAATGTTAGTGAGAAAGCTGTAAATCAACCAGGTTTTCTATGCTTGCAAGCAAGCTTGAACTGTTAATGAAATGGGCATGCATCTGTGAACTTTAGGGAAAGTTGAATCCAAGATGAGGCAGCTGGCTAAGTGGGTCTAAATTCAGAATGGAGTCTGGTACCCAGTGATTGGGGGTAGGGGGGATTGGGAACACATGCATTCTATGTTCCTATAAGAATCACAGCCTTTGACCAGTTCCAACTATCAAGATACATATCTGCTAAAAGAGTTATGTTGCTACCCAAACCCAGCCTGTGAGCTGTGATCTGCCACAAACTGTTTGAGATCTCTTCCCTCATTTATATCAATGGGGCCAGAGGACCCTGGTAGGACGTTTCCTTATATAAGTAGGTCTCTTTGTTTATTCTTACAAGTACATTTTCAGTTTATGTGCATGATGGACTAAAATTTCTGAAACTGTCAGCTTGAATCAATATTTCCTTCTTTTAAGTTGTTTGCATACAGCATTTTTATAGTGGTAAAAACTAACAAAATTAGAACTAATAGCCATATTTGGTTTCAGAGAACAAATGGTTAAGCATCTGTTAGCCCATCAGTGGGCACAGGCATGTGCTTTTGTTCAAACATGACCAAATTTACATGCTGATAGATTTAAAGCAAATGTAAGGCTTGACTAGCTTGTGATAGAGAACTGTCAACACATGATCTGAATACATCATAATGCTCAGGGCACAGCTTTCTGTCTAAAAGTGTGTGCTCACCAGGTATCTACAGTTCTGGATGGGGAAATAAAAACTTTAATATTGTATCCAACTGTGACAAGTTATTTATAGGTGTGACCTACTTTGTAATTTTGCTGGAGTAGAAAATCTTATGGATTATCATTGACTAAATACATTTTCTGGTAAGATAGGGAAAGGACCACGAGGCTGGAGAGATGGCTCAGCAGTTAAAAGCATTTGTTGCTATTCCAAAGGATCTGAGTTCAATTCCCAGACCCCAAGTTAGCTCACAACTACCTGTCCCTACTTTCTATTCCAGGGATCTGATGCCCTCTTCAGGTCTTTGCAGGCACCTGCACACATATGACATACAACACACAGAAACACACATGCATAAGTAAAAGTAAAAATAGAAGATAAATTAAAAAGAACAAAATCCAGCACAGAAAATTGAAATTCCTATTGAGACGCTGAGTTTCTGCATAGAGAGTAAACCAGCCCTTTGCCTTTCTTGGCTCTCAGTGTTTTCATTGGTGGAATGGACTTATAGATATTTTCAAAACATATTCCATAGACATGAGAGGACTGTGATTTTTTTCCCAAGAGATCTTTAAAAGGTTGCCATAAAACAGCATTCTTAAAATGTATATATCATAAATGATTTTTCAGACTTTAACAAAAAAACAGAAACACATTCAAATGTGCCATATTTATTCCAATGTAATGTATTGGTACCCACTGGCTTACTAACTTGTACTGTTAGTGTACTTTGTTTGGGGAAGCCCTTAGAATCCATCTCCCTCTGATATTTGATGTATTTACTTAGACCTCGGTGAATTCCTGACTAAGAAGCCTGTGACTCCACCTTGTTTTTGTTCTGTTTTGTTTAATTTGAAATCCATCACATTTGCTTCCTGTACTTTCAGTATCTGTCTCACACATCCAACGCCAATTCCGCATTTTCAGCTATTCCTTGTGATAACAACCCTTTATCAAAATCTCGGTTAGAATGGTCACATCCTGTGGGTTAAGCCACTAAGGGGTGGCTTAACCCAATAATCATTCACTCTTTTCCCCAGTTGCTGAAGACCTGAGATTTAATGGATGCTGAGATGAGGATCTCAGACTGATGCCTGTCAGGCATAGTGATACCAAGGAGCAGCAACTCAGTCCCCTAAAGCTTGGCTTGGGGCATGGTGGTTTTCTTCCCAAGTGGATACCTCTCCCAGAATGTTGGTGTTGACTTTTAGAGGGCTCAGTTTTATTTCTGCATCTCCCTCCACAGGGCTGCCCTGATGGACAGACAGCGACTGGTTTATCCACAGAGCAAAGTCAAGGGGAAAGGAAACACAACACAGCCTTTCTCTGACCTAGCCTTAGACACCAACATCTCCTTTGCTGAGCTCCACTGGTAATGAGTCATAGCCTAAGTCTATCTCATATTCCAGGAAAATAAATCAAAGTCCATGTTTAAAGGACAAGTGATTGTAAAATGTAAATATATTTTCAGATTATATCATTGAGTACTTCAAAAAACGTATAACTAATAAAATTACACTTCTTGTTTTTGAAAAAAAGCTTATATCAATTCAAGACTCTAGAAAGCAAAATGACACTAAAATATTAGAAAAGAAAAAAATGTAAGATCCCTTTGCTTGTATCAGAGCAGGATCTTGCTACCATTTCATGATGGCGGAGAAAAATAAAATAACTCACAATAGGATAAGCAGTGCGCTGCAATAAACTCGTGTGTAAGCAAAAAGGACAAAGTATCAACCAAATGCACACACAACACAAATCCAACCCAGCACCGCACACTTCTAGTGATTAGCAGAGAATGCCCAGATGGGTGACCACACCAGCCACATACATGTTGGGAGACCTCTCATCTCTGTCTCCTGATTTGGTTTTGTTGCACTGGACTAAAGTCTAAGCTAAGAGGGAAATCACTTTACATGGCAATAGCTACTTTTATAACTACATTCTCCCTTTAAATGAGACTTCATCTCATTAATCCACAAAATGTAGGTTTGTCTACAAAAGCTTACCTAGCTATTTGCTCCTCAACATTTTTTTTTACTGTTCACAAAAAGGAATCATACGTCTACTTAAACCTATTTTTCTTCTAAAGTATGAATTCTCCAACTGGGGCTTGCCGGCTGCCTACAGTAAACACTTATTTTCTCACCAGGAATTAGAGGAAATCACAGAAGGACAGTTCTGCAGACATTCATGTGTCTAGGTTTTTTTATGTTTTCACTTTTCTACCTAACTCTATAAATTCTAAGTTCTACCTAAGAGTTCTTCTACAATTTCTTACCAACTATGTACATATTTTCGAGAATTAGAGAAGCCAACTTCATCACAGGGTCACCATAGAGAAGGAGCACACTCCACCCAGTCCCCAAGTGTTTATCCTGCTTCCCTCACTACCCTTCAGTTTGCTTTCTGTGCCCCAAATTATCACCTGCGCTTTAAAGTCCATTAAGGTTGGTTGTAAAGAATTAAATATCTGTTGGGAAAGAAGTATAATTTCTCTAAGAGCAAGTAAGTTCTCTGATGGAAGACAGACTTGAGGATAACATAATTAAGAGTCAGCAAGAGGAGTTTCTAAGGAAATTAGTTTTAAATAGATGATAGTAATTAATCAGTAAAACTAAATACCTGACGGAATGGTGGAGGCTTCCCTGGTAATTGGAAAAGCATAATTAAGGCTGGATCTGGGATGCTGACCTGGGTGCACACTGTGAGGATTATTTTCCCTTTCTGGCCTTTGAGGAACGAAATGGAGCATAAACTAATCTTTGCTTGATTCAAGTAAACATGAACTGGGCATGCGGAATAGAAGGCAACACCGTTCCACAGCTTCAAAAGACTCAGCTAAAGGAAAACTGTCAGAGCTTTAGCACCTGGAAGGGACTGCCAGCAGCTTCAGGCCTGAGAATAAGCCCCAAATGAGCAAGTAGGCATTGAGGACATGTAGTGACATTTAAATACAAGAATAGAGCTGGAGCTGGGTTACAGAAACTCTATGAATGGTAAAAAAAAAAAAAAAAAATAGTAAACGAGTACTGATTTGTACAAGTGTGTTTCTTTATAAAACTATTTTAAGTCATATTATATCATTGCATAAGGTTAGCATTTTAATATTGAGAGAAATCATGAGTTCAAATCCAGTTTTGCTGCTCAGGAATCCATCTGTTCAGCTTATCATTAAAATATCCTAGGTAGAGCCGGGCGTTGTGGCGCACGCCTTTAATCCCAGCACTTGGGAGGCAGAGGCAGGTGGATCTCTGTGAGTTTGAGGCCAGCCTGGTCTACAAAGTGAGTCCAGGACAGCCAGGGCTGTTACACAGAGAAACCCTGTCTCGAAAAACCAAAAAAAAAAAAAAAATCCTAGGTAATGAGGACTACATCCCAACATCAGATTAATTGTTATACATATATGTATTTAATAGTATTCATTGAATGAGTTAAAGACATTGTCATGGGCTACATAATCTCATTTTATGTAGAAATGGGTTTCAAATACCCCAGGCCAGCCTCAAATTCACTATGTAGATCCAAAGATCTGCTCACCCTGTCTCTATCTTGTGGGGCATGAAGGGCATTCCTACTGACGCTATGTGTTGTAATCCCAAACACCCAGAACATGCCACCACTCATCCGTAACGTCCCAATTCTGAGTCCCTACTGATGTTCACTCTGGTCCCCACTGATATCTTGAATTTACTCACATACTTTCTTGGACTCTGTCGCAGTCCAAATTCAAGTCAATTTTTATACCTCTTATCTCACCATCAAAAAAATGATTTGAATAACCTAGAAATGCACCAGCTAAGCAATACATAGGTCAAATGTCCCCAAAAATCACAACAAAGAATATCTCTGTATTTCCTGCTGCCCATCAATCAGTAGGGAAGTTGAATTGGTATGAGCTGCATGTGTATACTGTGGAAGGTTCTAAAGACATGGGAAGAAATGCACCCCTGTGTTGACCAGGCTCACAGCAACATGAGCAGTGAGGGTTGTGTCTGCCTGACAGTGTAAACTCCTTTTGGCATTTTCTAACCTCAAGGTGTAATTTGAACAGCACTATTCAATTATAACCTTCAAAACCCCTTGATGTGTGATTAGGAATTCTTTTTATTTCTTGTGATTTTCATTTAAGATATGGTATGAGGCTCACTTGCTTGTTTGTATGACTACATGCTGTACCAGCCTCAGATACTCATTTTACTGCAGAAATAGAACAATGGCTCCACTCTCACTATGTGTGTGTGGTACTGTTCCCTGGCTGGGGTCCTGGACTGGGTGGGTAGAGACAGGGAAAGGGGTCGAGCAGCAGCGTGCATTGATGGCTCTCTACTTACAGACTGTGGGTGTGATGTAACCAGCTTCTCCAAGTTCCTGCCACATTGACTTCCCTCCTATAATGGACTGTACCCTGGAAGTGAGTCAGAATAAACCCTTTCTTCTAGTGTTGCTTTATCATAGCAATAGGAAAAGAAACTAAGAAGCATATCTGGAAAGGTGCAGAAAAAAATTAAAAATCTAGTATAAACCATGAAGATGATTCTAAAACCTAGAATAATATCATTAATTTCCACTTTCCTGGTGCTGTTAATTTAAGAAGATTTCTTGAGGTTAAGACCCCGGGCTTGCAATAAAGCACATGAAGCTGTAACTACATCTCTTCCATAGGATCAATATCCAAACTAGAAGGAGGCACACTCCCATTGTTTTTCTGCCCTCAGTGCCAATGACTATGGCACAGGTGATATGGGTTCAAACCCTGCAGACTTGAGTCTGATACCAGAACAAGAAGAGAGTGAATGAAATAAAGAGGAAACAAGCAGCCTCTAGCAGAAAGGGGAAAGAGAAGGGCTGAGACACAAAATATGAAGACAGGCAAATGTTCTATCTGACTTTCTTGGCTTAGATAGGGACCTTGACAGAGTCTATGAAGAGCCTAAGTGTAAAACCTTGGGTAAAATACCCTCAAAATCAATGCTGCTGGGAATGTATGTGAGCTGTAATATCAGCGTACAAGTCTCAGAAAGCTGAGGCAGGAGGATCACAAGTTCCAGGTCAGCCTGGACTAACCACTGAAGCCCTATGTAAAAACATTGAAAATACAAATACATAGTACAGATGTAATGATTCAGAATATCTCTCCTAGACAGAGACTAGAGTCCACTTTCTGGAAAAGAGCATAGTGAAGAGCCAAAAAAGACAACAAGAAAGGCTTAGCTCCTCCAAAAGCACTATTGCCAAGCTTGAATTTATATCTTCTCTTTTAAAGATGATTAAGCTAAAGGAGTGTCAAGCGTGCAGACACGCTTAATGAGGCAAGGCACCAATTCCATAGATGAATGCAATCCTTTGCTATCAACTCCATAACAAGAGAGAACTAAAACAAAAATAAAAGTGATTTGTAAACAAGAAAGGAATACAAACAGAAAAGAGGGATAGCTCAGACTAGTAAAGCCTGCAAGGTCTCTTAAAATCCGATCATGGATAGTAGTGTGTAGACAGTAGACAAAGCTGTCATAGGAGGTATGTTACCAGAGAGAATTGGCAGTGAGAATGACAAATTGGAGATGGGGTGCAGGACACAGACAAGCACATTCAAAGGGACAGTCAGTGAGAGTCAAAGTGTGCACAATTTCAAAAAGAAAGTAGCCCTCACAAAATGGAAACAAAAGTACAATTCATACCAACAAATGAATCCAAATCCTCAGTTTAACGATGAGCCAAAATCACAAATCACAAGCCACTCCCTTGCCATACAGGTGAAAATTTTTTTAAAAGATGTGATCTAGACACTATTTAGTGGATTTTAGAAGAGACTGAAAAAAACATCCATATCCAACCTATACAAATATCATCATCAGGGAAAAAATATATAGATAGATTTATATATACATATTATATATATTATATGTATAATATGTATATATCTGAGCTAGCACTCTTTTCCATTTGTTTTCCTTCTCTCTCATTTTTACAAATATATATATATATATATATATATATATATATATATATATATTTTTTTTTTTTTAGGGGATTTTGGACTTGGACTTTTCCACAACCAAAAACACATCTAATAAAATGTTTAGGTTGTGATGAAAATAATCATGAGTCATGGTTAGCTCTTTGCCTGTGTTTAGGGAATCAGAAGAGAATAATGAAAACCTTAGATCATTATAGTCTTAAGAATTCGGAGATTGTTTTTCTCTAGTGCTTGAAATAAAACCTAGAGCCTCACACAAACTGAACAAAGCTCTATTACTTGGCTACAACTAGCCCAGAGAATGTTTACAAAGAACAAACTTCTGTTTGTAGTAAGTACTTGGACCTAAATATAGAGTCTAATTGTGGAACAATTAATGTACATATAAAAGTGACCATAAAAAAAGGAAGTAACTGGGATAAAGAAACGGCTCAGTGCTTAAGATACTGCAGAGGACCTGAGTTTGGTTCCTAGCACCTGTGCTGTACAGCTCACATCTACCTGAAACTCCAGCTCTAAGGGATCTGACGCCCTCGTCTGGCCTCCAGAGGCACCTGCACTCATGTACACACACACACACACACACACACACACACACACACACACACACACACACATATACACACACATACATAAACACACAAACACACACACATAAACACACAAACACACACACATAAACACACATACACACACACAAATGTGCACATCAAAAAAACTGTTTAAAAGAAAGCTTGAAAAAAGTTAAGTTACATGTTAAAATAATTAGTAAAAACTACCTAAACTTGCTTAAACTGTACTTGCTAAACAAAACAGCCAAAAGTAAGCATAGAACAAATTGTCTAACTTCTGTATCTAAAGAAAAGTCAAAATTCATTCCTTAATTATTTCTTCCACATCTTGAAAAAATATTTTGAAGGTATAAAATGTACTTTTAGAGCATGACATATAAGAAGTTTTAAATTCATCCAAATGAAGATGAAATAAGTTGTGGAAACAAGTGGAAATGTTGTTATAGAAGGCATACTCATAACTGGGTTTAAAATAAACATCAGCTGTAGACTAGTTATAGTAAACACTTTACAAATTGCATAGAATCAATAAATTAAAGTGATTAGCAAAAAACTACACTCAAGACAATGTTAAATTGCAGGTGAAAAGTAACATTGCCAAGATACTGAACATTGAATCGATTTAAAAGATATGAAATTAAGACCTGGTGTGTAATTTTAAGAAATTATAAGTATTAAATATACTACAGGATTACTATCCTATAACCAACAGACTGAAAGGAACAGGAACATAGACTTCGTTACTTGCTAATGGGACATTTTGCCCTAGTAGAGCTGCCATGTTGACCCCCAATGCAAGAGGAAGCTCTTAGCCCTCATATGACTGATGAACTGAGGGGGGCTGATAGGGGCATCCCACACCAGAGGAGTAGGATAGGTGGGAGAGGGAGAAGAGTGGGAGGGTGGGCCCTGAAGGGGTGGAGGGAGAAGATTGTGATGAAGATGTAACTTGAAGTGATAAATAAACTAAAAAAAAAATCTAAAAATGTACCAGAAGTTATTAAAAGCACAGCAATGAAGCACCCATTATTCAGTCTAAGATACACATGGTAGGTTTAAATAAGGATGGGGAAAACATGGACTAAGACTTAATTAGTATTAGAACATGTGTTCCATAAGCTAGACACAATGTGGACATGCTTCATTAGAGGTAGAGACCTAAACACCTGCTGTTAACTGGAAGTAAAATTCTAAGAATTCACACCCAATCTGTAAGTATATTCTGGCATATCTAATACTCTGGATGAGCATCAGGGCAGTTGTACTGAGTTGTTCTCAGAAAAATTTATCATTTCATTTATAAAATATCCACAAGAAAACTAGTGGTTACTAGAGATTTTGGGAGAGGAAAGGGGGAACAGGAGGATGTGCATATGTCTGTGTAGGGATAGAGTGAGGGAGACAGTGGGGATGGATGCTTGTGGTTCTTGATGGCAGGGTACTTGGACAGATAGCTTTACACACACACTACAGTTGGAGCTGATTAATTCAAAGGTCTGTGCTTTGTACCCAGGTGAATTTCCTGGTTTTGACAGGGCTGTATACAGTGTTATGTAAAAAAGTTAACCTGTGTTTGAGGAATGTCTAAGGGTTTCTCTTGCTATGATCAAACATCATGACCAGAAGCAATGCCGAGAGGAAAGAGGTTTTTGTTGTTGTTGTTGTTTGTTTTGTTTGTTTGTTTGTTTTTCCATTCCATGTTCTGATCCCAGTTCATTTATAAGGAACTCAGGGCAGGAACCCAAGGCAGGAACTTGAAGTCAGGGACCAAAGCAGAGGCCATGGAGGAGCACAGCTTTCTGGCTAGCACAGACTGATTTCCTTTGTCATCTAGACCACCTGCAAAGGGGTGACATGACCACCACCCACAGTGAGCTGGCCCTCCCACACCAATCATTAGTCAAGAAAATGTCCTACAGACTTGCCTACACACTAATCTTTCGGGGACATTTTCTCAAAAACATAAAATAAAATAAAATAAAAATTCAGCTAAATGAAAAATAAATAAAATTTATTTAAAAATAAAAAATGATTCCCCTCTTCCCAGATATGTCTAGGTTTGCATCAAGTTTACAAAAACCAGCCAGCAAATGGAGGCTGTATGAAGGACATACAGAACCTCCCAGGACATTTCTTTGTAGGTTCTTATTAGCCTAATTCCTAAAGATTTTTTTAAAAATTAAATTTAAAAAATAAAATCATTGCATAATCACTTTTAAAACATTTAACTAATTAAGAGCCATGTTTATCTTTAGGAGGCATGATCAATTGTCTTGGCTAAGGGGATAAAACACTTCCACTGTCACCCTGCCTCTCTCTGTCCCTTTAAAATAAATTGTAGATTCCAATTTGCATTGGCCAGCTACTTCTGGGTGTAGTCCTGAAATATGGCTGGCGTACCAGGTGCCGCTTGAGGGAAGACTCTCTCTCCCAACAGTTCCTTGACCAGGTTGGACCTTCATGTCTTCTTCCTCTCCTCCATGCTGAGGAGATTTTTGTCTGGGCTGGGCTGTGCAGGTCCCAATCTCTACAAGTTCATTTGTGCATCTGCACCGTTGTTTCTGGAAACGCTTTTTCTTTGACATCATCCTTCAGCTTTGGTTCCTACAATCTTTGAACTTCTTTGTTTCAACAGAACATCTTGCATACACTAAGTATTAACAATATAGTAATTCTGTGGGGGGGAGGTGGTATACCTATTCCACAGCATACATTTAAATGCAAAAAGATTCTGTGCAGGAATCAACTCTTTTCCAATAGTTTTCCAGAGCTAGAACTAAAGGCACCAGGCTTAGTGTCAACTGTGTTTATCCTCTGATCTTTCTCATTAGCCTTGCATCAAGTTCCGATATCCACTAGGACTTTTTTTCTGAGTAAATTGTTCAGTTTCGTGTTATGTAGCTTTTTTTTGTTTGTTTGTTTGTTTTTTTTTATAAGTACTTTATTTTTTTTCAAGTTACATCTCAGTCGCAAACCCTTCCCTATTCCCCCTTCCTGTCCCACCCTTCCCCCCTCATCCCCCCCCCCCACAGCTTCTCTTTTCATTCCAACAAATGGTTCTTTCTCTTATAACAGTAAATTTTATACAAAACGGCAGAATTAAATATGCCACATTCATGAGAGTTATGTAGCTTTAATTATTATAGATGTACAGTTTTCTTACAAGGTATGGAAAATCTTGTTATACTTCATTTTCAGTATTTATTCTTTTGATAGTATAATCAATTTATCTTTTAGATTAACAGTATCTTTTTTTTAATTCTAGAATTTAGACCAGAAATTCACAATGTATGGGTCATGACTCCTTTGGGAGTTGAATGACCCTTTCACAGGGGTCTCTAAGACCATGAGAAAACACAGAAGTTTATACTACAATTCATAACAGTAGCAAGATTACAGTTATGAAGTAGGAACAAAATAATTTTATGGTCAGGAGTCACCACAACATGAGGAATTGTATTACAGGGTCGCAGCATTAGGAAGGTTGAGAACCACTGCTATAGATTTCTTATCTACCAACTTGGACTATGCAGACTTTTGAGGCTCCTTTCATGGCTCTCATTTGGACTTAATCATTTTGTTCTCATTGTACCAAGGCTTCCTTGGTGAGGTCATTCCTCAGCATTTCTGCTTTGGGCTACAATTATCAATGGGAATAGACTCTATCTCCCATTTCTTTTTAAAACCAGCTATTAAAATTGATTTTTTTTTTGTTGGCAGTAAACCAATGCATACAAATATTTTGGAAGCTGTGGGACTGTTTTATGGACTTGTTTTCTGTCGCTTTGTTTTGGTCTCTTCAACTGTTTTTTCTGAGTGGATGGCAATGATTTGTAATGTAGGGATGATACCACTCTGGCTCCTGGCTTCAGAGGGAATGCCTACAGCAGGTAACTATGGAGACTGTCATTTTACATGTTTCTTATCAAACTATTGTGCCTTTTAAGTCAAAAGCTGGTACTGAGATTTTTGTGTTCCTTCACTTTATTACTGAATCACTTTTTTAAATGTATTCACATATACTACTATCATTATTTTGTCTTTGTTGAGATTTTATTGTTAGTCAATTTTATTGAGTTATAATTGATATACAATTAAAAGTATTTATTTCAGCCTGGTCTACAAAGCGAGTCCAGGACAGCCAGAGATATTCAGAGAAACCCTGTCTCAGAAAAAAAAAAAAGTATTTATTTAAGTGAAGTGTTTAAAATTTGATAAATTTTGAGAGATGCATATATCTGTAAAAGTAAAACACAGCATTACATTTCTGTCACACCAAATACATTTTATGCCACTTTTCAGACCATTTTCCTTTGCCAGCAGCCCCAAACATTGACCTGCTTTTGTCACTATAGATCAATTTATATCTTCAAGAAATCTATATAAATGAAATCAAACACTGTACATTCAGTTGGCTCTGATTTCTGTCACTAAGTCCAATTATGTTGAGACTTGTCTTAGTCTGTTTGTGCTACTATATCAAAATACCTTAGTCTGGGTAACTTATAAACAATAGAAAATTTTCTCTCAGGGGCAGCAGAGTATAAAATCAAAACAAAACAAAGTGGATGCCTGGTAAGACATTTCTGCTTCAGAGAGGTTTACATTCTGCTGGCATCATCATAGTAAAAGGGCAGGAGGCTCTGTGGAGCCTCAAATCTCATCCTACTACCACTGCAGTGAGATTAGGTTCCATCATGAATTTCAGAGGTTCACAGGCACCCAGGCATAGAAAGATCAATCCCGGTCCCTCCTTATTGGCGGGTGGTGTTCTATGAGAGAGTGTGCCACACATTTTCTCTGCTTGATTGTTGATGGTGTTTGTGTCTGCCATGAATAAAATGGCTACAAGCATTCATATAGAAGTCCTGCTAATTCACCTTGTGGCTTTGGTAACAACATGTGACTAGTCACAGAAGATTATGTGTTCATGGTCTTACCAAAAAAAAAAGAAAGAAAGAAGCCACACATCTCCACAACTCTCCATCCCAGCTCTGTTTGGTACTTGCAGCAACAGCGTGTGCAACCTCCAGTTACGCTGCATCCTCGAGAGCACTTTGCTCTGCTCGCCTTCTAAAACTCAGCTCTTATAATAGCCAAGTGTGTTGTGATATAACACTACAGCTTTATCTTACATTTTGTTGATGAGTGATTTTGAGCTCTTCATGATCATTAATAGATTTATATTTCATAATCCATTCGTCATTTTGGGGATAAGTGCTTTATGGTTACAATGGATTTACCATGGAAAACTTCTAAATCATCTAACAGGTTGCCAAACATACCCTATTGAAATAATGTGGATTTTTATGCACCTACGTGTTATCATAAACTATGAAATAGAGAAATTCATTTGAACTTATGTTAGCTACTGCATTAGCTATTGTTCTATTGCATAAATGTTGTTACTTAAACAAAATGATAAGATTAATTAACAATGAGATGTTATAATAGTTAGAGTCAATTGTCAACTTGACAAAATCTAGGATCACCAGGGAAATGGGCCTTTGATCATGCCTGGGGGGAGATTTTAATTATATTCACTGAGGTGGGAACACTTGCCCAATGTAGTTGGTATCGTTTTCTAGGCAGGAGCTCCTGGAGTGTATAAGGGTAGAGAAAGCAAGCTGATCATGAGAATGTATTCATTGCTCTCTTCTTCTGACTGCAGACTTAATGTGAGCCAGGGCCTCAAACTCCTAATGCCTTGATTTCCCTGCCATGATAGACAGTAACCTTCTAAAATTATGAGCTACAAAAAAACCCTTTCCCCTTTAGGTTGTTTTTCCCCCAGAGTATTCTAGGCTGGGAACAACAAAAGAAACTAAGATAGCATCATTTGATGCAAAAATTTTTCCCTTTCCCATACAATTGCTGTTGTTTCCTTGTGTAAAATTAAGTAGGTATATTCACGTGGCTCTGTGTTGGTTGGGCTATCCTGGTTCATGTGCCATCCCTGCACCAACATCACATCATCTTGACAACTCTAGCTTAGGGATGTCTTTATATCAGGTAGAGTGATTTCTCCTAGATTTTCCTCTCATTAGGACTGCTTGGGCTCACAAAGCCCCAGAGCTCCAATGTGGTGAGCTCATCAGCTCACCTCGGGCTTGAGTCTGAGCACCTACATGGTAGTTCACAACTGTCCATTAACTTCAGTTCCAAGGCATCCATCGCCCTCTTCTGGCCTACATGGCCACTGCGTGCAGGAGGCACGAAGACATATATGCAAAACATCCATATGCATAAAAATAGACATTTTTTCAAAGAAAATATTTTAAAACTCTTTTGGTTATTCTAAAACCTCTTAGTTACATTACATATTAAACTTATCTTGTTCATCCCAATAAGAAACTGCTGACATTTGAATAAGAACTATGTTTAACTTGTAGACCAATACAGGAACAGTAGGCATTTTTTATACTTCATCTGGATTCATACCTTTGAAAACATCTACTGAGAGTCATTAACAAAATTGAAATCACATGACAAAACCCACATACATTAGGAATGAACACAAATACTTTTGGCAATATGATGGTGCATACCTATAATACCAGTGCCTGGGAGGCAGAGGAGGGTGCCATTTGAGGCTACAGAGAGTGTGTGACTAGCCTGGACTACATAGTGAGACCATCTAAAAAGTATACTCCTAATATGCAAAACTAGTATACAAATAAATGTTACCCTCCCAATATGTAAAAAGAAATTGAGTAGAACAATCTGCAGAAATTGTTTTAAGGTCTCAATTTCACCAGTAATCAAAACATTCTATTTTAACAGTGAAAAGAGAAGAAAAAACTAAGTGTCCAATGGTGTGAAGTTATTGAGTAAACAGTGGTATGGTCATATGGTATATCACTATTTATTTATACATGCTAAAAAAAAAGTGTATGTTTGAAGATTGACAGGAGCGTTCATCATGTGAGAAAAAAATGCCATATACAAATGTTAATAGAAAGACAACCTTAGAACTATTTTATCTTCTCCAAGGATAAGCAAACTAGGTGGCTGTCTGGTGTCAGGTAGTCAACCTAGAAAATGTGCACACGCATGCAGGTGGCGCTATGCAAAAGGGCTAGATTGTACTTACATTGTGTGTGTGTGTGTGTGTGTGTGTGTGTGTGTGTGTGTGTGTGTGT
>CAJQZJ010000316.1:814783-847530 GCA_907164525.1 Lophiomys imhausi | reverse complement strand
CACACACACACACACACACACACACACACACACACACACACACACACGTACACACACACACACATACACACACATGCACACACACATACACACACACACATACACACATACACACACACACATACACACACACACACATACACACACACACACACACACACACACACACATACACACACACACAAACATACACACACACACACACACACACACACACACACACACACACGTGCACGCACTACTCCTTTTGACCCAGTTTTCATTTCATTCCCCCCAGCCATCATTATCGCAAGTAAATCATGAAGGAATAATACTGGGGAAACTGGCTACTAAAACAGGTGCAGAGCTAATAAGCATCTGGATGCGGTGGCATACACTCAGCTCCTGCCACTTGGATGTCCCCAGAGTGGAAGTGTTTATATGAGGAGCTGAACAGAGCTTTCAGGACTCATGGAGCCAAGTTCTTAATCGCAGACCAGTAAAGTATCTGCTGGCACAACTGGGCAAGTTTAACCATTCATTAGAGGCTGCAATTAGGAGGACCATAGCCTCAAATAGACCATGAGAAGAGAGAAAAGAGGATTTAAAAACACACACACACACACACACACACACACACACACACACAATAAACAGCACACACTGTAAGGCTGGCAAATCCTCCTGCAGGGAGAGAATTAATCCCATTGGGAGCTACTTCTCTGGCTTCATGCTGAGATACCACCACCCTTTCAGGTTCACTGCCTTTCAGACAAAAGGCAGCATTAAATCTTTTAAGGTCTCCCCATGTTATCTTCGATTAGCCTAGCTTAGTGTTGAAATGCCTGTTTATCTGTAGCTTTTAATCAGCCACACAAAGATGAACACCACACACACACACAGGAGCGCATGCAGGCGTGCACACGTGAGCATACACAATCATGCACACATTGTCTTCCTATCTGAATGGAAAAATGCTTGACACATACAACCCAGAATAAATTAGAACAAACCTAGCTCAAGATGAAACAAGCCTTAGGGGGCATATTCTAGACACAGTGAAGAACTTATTTGTCATCAGAAGTGCAAAGACGCTGGCTGATCCCCTTTAGAGGCAGAAAGGTATTTCTGACCTGAAGCTGGGTAAGACTAATGGCAGGGGGTGAGCACAAGCTTCAACAGGAGCAGAACTGGCTCTGTCCCCTTAAGAAATGAAGGTCCAAGAATTGTGGTTTTCCTTCTATTCTCTGCCTGGAAGCAGAAGCCTGCCTAGACCACGAAGCAAAGGAAGAAGTGGACAACATAAGGGAAACCTCTCAAATACATTGTGCTTCAAAGCAAACTTGGCTTTCATCCTCTGAAAAGAGAATACCAAGGGAAATCCATATTATTTTCCCATCCATCTTACTGTTTTTCCAGACTCGTTTTCCAATTTACAAAGCTCACTTGATATACAAATTTCCATCAACTATTATTATCCTGCCTGTTATTGTTCAAACATCGTTAGTTGGACCCAGATAGCCATGTGACAGGGAAGACAGGCATGCCCAGGCAGGGCCTCCAAGACCAGTGATGGCTGAAAATGTTTTCATGCTCCCCAGCCAAATAAAAGGAGGTATTATGTGTTACATCACATAGGTCACAGGGAACTGCCGTCCTTGATCTGGAGCTTCTGATGCCTGTAAATGAGGGATATGCTCAGATGCAAAGAAAGACTGTAAAGACTGTGTCCTGCAGTTCTTCATTCTCAATTGGCCAGCCAATAATTTAGATCACAAAGCTAATGATAGTAGTCCACTTCTCCCCCCATCTCTGCAGAAAATGGCCCCACATACATTATCCCAGGACAGTTCACTGTCGAATGCCTCTTTTACTGTCTGTGAAAACATACAGTACAGCTGCAACAATAACTTAACTTTGGGTGGAGCTGAGAACTCTGGGAGGCTGACAACAGAGTGACTAATGACCAGATAACTTTCGCATTCTCTTTTTTCCGGTCCCATATCTTTTCACTGGGATGAGTGAAGGGATATTTCTGAACTTTTCACTTTTATGTGTATGGGTGTTTTGGCTACATGCACGTCTGTGTAGCAAATGCATGCAGTACCCACAGAGGCCAAAAAACAACATCAGATCCCTCGGACTGGAATCACGATCATTGTGATCTGCCATGTGGGTGCTGAGAATCAAACCCGGATCCTGTGGAAGAGAAGCCAGTGCTCTTAACCACTGAGCCATCTCTCCAGGCCCAGTTATGTGCTTTTTGAAACTTACTTGATTTTTGTGTGTTTCACTGAGTCTAGCATGGAGCAGATGGTGAATTCAGAGGTATATTAAGAAGGGATGGTAACCGCACCTACTTGGGAGACTGTGGCAAAGAGGCCACAAGTCCATGGCCTGCCTGGGCTGCAGAGTGAGCTCAAGGTTAACCTGGCAATTTAGTAAGGCCCTGTCTCAAAGGAAACAAAAAAAAAAAGGTGGAAAGAAGGCTGGCCCTGCAGCTCATGACTAGGGTGTTCATCTGGCATACAAAAGACTGTAGATTAGACCCTTGTGCCCATAAAGGGAGAGATTGCCTCCACTTACTGAGTGGGAGGCTAGGGGGAAGGAAACAAGTAGCTTAATCAAAGTCACACAATCCTTAAAGTCACAGGAGTTTCAGCAGGCTCTTGGAAATTGCATCACTCAAAACCTTTGTCTCCTCACTGGGCCCACAAGGTAATTAAGAAGGGGTAAAACCCAGGATGAAAGGCTGGCATGTCTGCCTTTAATCTTTGTCTGTCTCCTTTGCTATGGGTCTCAGTCTTACTTGAGTCTCTGTGGACATGATAATCACTAAAGAGCTTGTTGAATTGAGAGGGGCTGATTGATATGTAGAGACACTCCCCATCGGAGGAGTGGGATGGGTGGGAGAGGGAGGAGAGGGTGGGAGGGTGGAACCGGGAGGGGTGGAAAGAGGGCACTATGATGGAGATGTAACTTGAAGTTATAAACAAACATTAAAAAAAAAGAGTTTGTGTCTGTCTAACCTATACCATCCCTTCAAGGATGAATATGCAAAGATAAATCATCTCCTAAACCTGCAGTCATCTCAGTCTCCAGGGGCAGAAACAGTCAATTTGCAAGGACCAGACGGGCCTTCTATCTACTACCCCACAGGATCAGAAGTGGGACAATACCAACCAGAACACATATTGGCCAGGACTACTTAAATGTGTAAACTTCTCAACCCTTACCCCAATTCTGTAGAGAGCTGCGAAGTGCCGCGCCCTAAAGATGGCGCTGGTCTCCGCCTTCCACCAGCCCGACGGTGAGTGCTCTCTATGATAATAAGTTCATATTTGGCATAGACCGCTGATCTGGCTTGCTTCCGCATACGTAGGCCTCTAAGATAGCACCACTTGGCTTTACTTGACTGGCTGTTCATTTAGTATTTAGCCTGTGGGTTGGGTCTGCCCCATTATTCGGAATTCGGAATTAAGACTGTTTTCAAGGGACCTGAATAAACTGCTGGAGAAGAGTTTTGTGAGTTGTGTCCTCCTTGCTGGTCGAGGGGGGGCGCGACAAAGTGGTGGCCCGTACGGGGACCCAGAAAAGACTCAGAACTCCTGCAGTCAGGGGCAACGCATTGGTAAGTTCCTGGGATAAATCAGGACAATAAAGTTTCACGGAAATAGCGAACAAAAGGTAAAGTTTCGCGGAGATAGTGAACAAACGGTAAAGTTTTGCGGAAATAGCGAACAAAAGGTAAAGTTTCGCGGGAAGTTGCGAACAAAAGGTAAAGTTTCGCGGGGAAGCAGCGAACCGAAAGTAAAATTTTTAAACATGGGATTGTCTGAGTCACACCCAATTTTTCTGGCTCTTCAGGAGCTACTTTTAGCTAGGAATTTGAAGATTAAGAAGTCTACCTTAGAAAGATTTTTAAATGAATGTGATTCTGTGGCTCCGTGGTTTGCGGTGTCCGGGAATCTTACGATATCCTGCTGGGACAAATTAGGCAGGGACTTGGATTTTGCTTGGGAGCAAGGGACTCTGAAGCATGGAGTAAGACCAATTTGGAAAATGGTGAGGAGTTGTTTAGAAGATCAGAGGTGTTGTAATGCAATCAAAGAGGGAGAATCAGCCTTGGAACTGCTACAAGGGGAAAGATCTGAGCAGGTAGACAGTGAAAAGGAAAGTAACAAAGGCGAAAGATTTGAGCAGGCAGACAGTGAAAAGGGAGGCAAAAAGAAAGTTCCTCTCTATCCCGATCTTACAGATTTTAGAGATTTTAGAGATTTGGAGGACTCAGAGAACACGGATTCTGAAGGAGAGCTACACACTCTAATAGAACAGTTGGAGAGGACTGTTATTAGAAAAAAGGAAAAGAAAAAAGTAAAAGAAAAGGGCATGTCGGCGGCAGTCGGTATGGGTGGAGCTGTTGCCATGGCGCCTGACACGTCAGCGGCAGTCGGAGTGGGTGGAGTCGTTGCTACAGTGCCTTCAGCCACACTGGCGGCAGCTGGTGTAAACAAAGCCATTGCCATGGCGCCTTCAACTCCTCCCCCATATCCAGAAGCCACTCAGACAGAGCAGCCAGTTCAGTCCCTGAAAGTAGGGAGATCTTTCTGCCCGGGGATGTGGACACAAGTAAGAACAGAATAGAACATTATCCCACTGCACTTGCTGCTTTAGCCTTGAATGGTATCCAACAATGCTTGCAGTCTTTTGGAGTTGCTCCTGCCAGTATAATAGTGCCTTATTCCAGTTATCAAATTAAGATTTTGTGTGGCACTGTAGATGACTGGGCAATATTGCAATGTAGCTTTGAAGGAGTGATTGATAACCATTATCCTAAACATCCATTGCTATCATTTTTTAAGGAGCACCCAGTGATATTCCCTAAGGTTACTTCAGCAGTACCACTTCAAGGGTCACCAAATGTGTTTACTGATGGCTCAAAGACAGGCTGTGGAGCCTATTTGATAGAAAGACAAGAGCCGTGTTATGTCAATTTCAACCGGGCTCCCCCCAAATAGTAGAATTGAAAATAGTAATTGAGGTGTTTAAAAGATGTCAATTTGCATTCAATTTGATTTCAGATTCAGTTTATGTGGTCAATGCAGTGAAAGTATTAGAATTAGCAGGTCCTATTAAGTATAGTAGTACAGTATGTGCCTTATTACAAGAGTTACAAGTTTTAATCTGGCAGAGAAAAAGGTGTTTTTATATTCAACATATCAGAGCACATACAGGATTACCTGGACCATTAAGTGAGGGTAATGATAAAGTTGATCAATGGACCAGGATGGAATGCATTTTTTGGAGCTCATTCCTGGATCAAGCCAGACAGTTTCACCAATTATTTCATGTAAATGCAAAAACTCTACAGCAAAAATTCCATTTGTCTAGAGCAGATGCTAGACAAGTAGTTTTGGACTGTCCTCAGTGTGTGATTCATCATCATCCTCCCAGTGTGGGAGTGAACCCTAGAGGGCTGTTGCCACTCAAAATCTGGCAAATGGACGTTACCCACATTTCAGAGTTTGGAACCTTAAAATATATTCATGTATCTGTGGATACCTGCTTAGGTATCATACATGCTACACCTATGAGTGGAGAAAAGGCTCGCAATGTCGTAGGGCATTGCTTAGAAGCCTGGGCTGCATGGGGAAAACCACAGCAGCTGAAAACGGACAATGGACCAGCCTATACGGCTCAGTCCTTTGTCTCCTTCTGTAACCAGATGGAGGTACAGCTTAATCATGGATTACCATACAATCCTCAAGGACAAGGAATTGTGGAGCGTGCTCATCGCACCTTGAAAGAATGCTTGCAAAAACAGAAAGGGGGAATAGGCCAAGGCCATACCCCCAAGGAGAGAATATCTTTAGCCTTATTTACTTTAAACTTTTTCAATTTGGATGCTCAAGGCCACTCAGCAGCAGACAGACATCAGGATTCCCATGGTTCACCTAAAAGCATGGTGAAGTGGAAGGATATTTTGACAGGCTCTTGGCGGGGGCCTGACCCCATGCTAACATGGGCGAGAGGGTCTGTTTGTGTTTTTCCTCAGGATCAACAAGATCCAGTGTGGGTGCCTGAACGCCTTGTGAGGAAGATTCGTCATGAAGACCTTCCTAAGGATCCTGGTGATAGTAGCAGTGAGTATGTCAGGAGCGCAGAGCAGTTTGGGTTCAACAAGATTATTTTTCCTTTAGCCCCATGATTAGTAATATAGTGAATAAGTCTTGTACAGGAATGCTTGATATATCTACTAGGGATCCTCAGCAGACTGCCACCAATCCTTTTGATTTGTGGCTTTTGTGTGGAGTAAATGGAAGTTGCATGGACTTGGGACCTGTCATTATGCTTGGGGGAGGAATTTATCAAAGAGGTAATTTTTCCCTAGGATCCGCTACCAATCTGGATTTCTCTAGCGGTAGTGGCTCTGGTACTTGGAATTCTTTGTTTCATTCTTACCGCAACAAGAACTTTTCAGCTTCGCCAGTATGTCTCTGGCCTCCTTTTCTGTGGATTGTAAGTAATGGGAGTGCATCCTTGGGTGAAGAAAAGTTGGTATGCACTCCGGGCACATGTTTTTATGCCCTATGCTGGAATGCCACAGCCTTTCCTGTGGCTGTGGTGACTAGAATGCCTCGATATGTACCAGTTCCTGTAGAGGCTCCTAATACCATGATGCTATTCAGGTTTAAAAGAGATTTTGGCATCAATGCAGCTATTGTTACTGCTATCACTGTTGCTGCGGTGGGAGCTACTGCCTCAGCTATTGCCTTGTCTAGTTCTATACAGACTGCCAATACCCTGAATAACATCTCAGCCACTGTGGCACAGGCATTGGATACTCAGACCTCTATGAATTCTCATCTCAAAGGAGGTCTTATGATAGTTAATCAACGCATAGATTTAATACAAGAACAGATTGATTCTCTTTGGCAACTAGCACAATTGGGGTGTGAGTGGAAATTGCAAGGTTTGTGTGTTACTTCCGTACAATATCAAAATTATACAAAAGCTGCTAATTTGTCTAGACAATTGTCAAAGTTCCTCTTACAGGATTGGTCGGCTGAATTTGAAAATTTGATGAGAGAGCTGAGAGCGACAATCATCCACATCAACTCCACTCGGGTGGATCTGAGCCTGGCTACTGGTTTGACTTCCTGGATACAGACGGCTATGGATCATCTTAAGGAGTGGGCAGGCGTAGGCTCTTTGGCAATACTAATGATACTAGCCTGTCTGGTTTGCCTATGGTGCATCTACAAAATGAGAACCACACAAAAGCGTAATGCAGCCATGATTATACAAGCCCTTGTTGCCATTGAGGCGGGCCAGTCCCCTCAGGCATGGCTTGCTGCCGTGAAGTAAATCTTCATTGAGCATAGTCCCTGCCCACTGAGGTATTCGTTCCATGGATATCAGGGTCTGGCAAGTCAGTGACGGAGTTGACGGGTAAGTCTCGGCCACCTAAGACAGGGCAGTCCCGAGTGGGGAGGCTGACCCAGAGACGGGTAAGAGTTTGAGCACCGCCCTCCTACAGGCTCAGGCCCACCGTGAGATCCCCAGATAGAGGGATTACGAAGCCTTTCCAGGGACTTCTACCAATTTTAGAAAAAATAAAAAAGGAGGAACTGTAGAGAGCTGCGAAGTGCCGCGCCCTAAAGATGGCACTGGTCTCCGCCTTCCACCAGCCTGACGGTGAGCGCTCTCTATGATAATAAGTTCATATTTGGCATAGACCGCTGATCTGGCTTGCTTCCGCATACGTAGGCCTCTAAGATAGCACCACTTGGCTTTACTTGACTGGCTGTTCATTTAGTATTTAGCCTGTGGGTTGGGTCTGCCCCATTATTCAGAATTCGGAATTAAGACTGTTTTCAAGGGACCTGAATAAACTGCTGGAGAAGAGTTTTGTGAGTTGCGTCCTCCTTGCTGGTCGAGGGGGGGCACGACACAATTCCTTATTTAAATCAAAAACTTCTATAAGTACCCCAAAGATGAACGTGAGGGTCACTGGTCCCCTTTATCTGCTCTTCCCAGTATGGCCATGCTGAATAAGTCTTCCTCTGCTTTTCACCATCAACTTGTCTCTTCAATTGGTATTTTAGGATTACAGTCTAACTGGGGTTGCTGGAGCTCAGGCTTTTGACTTGAGGCTCTATGAGGAATGCCTGCAAAATGTCAGGGGTTATTAAACAGAAGGACCACAGCAGCCTCAGAAGGACGTCAGAAGGACCACAGCAGTCTCTGGCTCCGCTTACTAGGCTCACGAGATTTGGGTATTCAGGATTAAGCTAACGTAGGAGATAAATTCTACTTCAAGCCAAATGCTGTGGACACTGCACTAACAGTGAACCATGCCACCAGGGAGTATTGAGAAAACAGGTGACAGGCAGTCCTGTGTTCAAAATCAGATCTAAAACCAAACATCTTCCCACTACTGGGTGTCCGCACGTAGATCTCAACCCCTCCAGTTCCTGTGGTTTTAAGTTCTATTTTGAGCCTATTCTTCCAAGATTAGGGGGAAAAACACATTTTAAAAATCTCAGTTTTACATTTGATTCAATTATATAGTATAAACAGATGTAGATTCATCTGCAGGAGGCCAACATAACCTTGAGTAGGAACCACTGTTTATTATCATACGCCGTATATCCTACTACGTATATCTTCCACTTATCAGGCTTTGAACTTAAAACATGCAAACAAAGCACTTCTGTCATGACTACAAAGTTAGCACTAATTCCTCAATTAGTAAAGTTTTCACTGACAGGGTTACCAGCTTCCCCTCCCTGGGTGGACAGGACATAATTTGCAGCAGCTGTCTCCCCTTGAGATGGTACAGAGGACAGAAATCCTTCCATAGAAATTCCTCGTTTTGAAGAATTTTGCTTTTTCTGGATGAAAGGATTTACTTTAATAACCAAAAAGAAGTCATTTAGAGATTTTTTGATTTTATTGTAATAACACAAAGCACTTAAGTTTTTCTTAAGGATCTTCCTAACGCATAGTAAAGGCCTTGATCTGTTTCTAATTATGCACAGATCTTTCCATAGGGTTTTCAAGTAATCCTTGCATAAGAACTTAGATATCATCACCTTAAGTGTCCTTGTTCAAGAACCTGGGAATTAACTTTCTAAAGACCACAGTGAAAGCTTGATAAATAACAGATCTTGTTTCTTAATAAAATTACATGTGACACATATGCACAAAATCTTGCAAACATTTCCTTTACATCAGAATTTTTTTTCACAGAAATGAGGGCAAGTTCTTGAGGTAAGTTTCCACTTTCTGATAATAGCAAAGACTGCTGTCTCCCCTCTCTTTCCAAAACTCTAACATTAAAATTCTTAGAAATTGAATATGCATATGCATATGTGCATATATGTAGTAATAGCTCCATATGTATCATATATAAGTGTGGCCACTTCCTTAAAAGTGCCATGGGTAATCAGAAAATGGTTTACATAGAGGACAGATGACCATCCACTGGAAGTCACCATATGACAGAAGTCTCATTCCTGCTGTCTTCCTCTTCTCTAAGTTAAAAATGGAGTAATCCTTTTCAGGGCTTGTATGGTCACCAAAATCTGTAAGCCTGGCTTTTCTCATTTAAAAACAAAACTGAACAGGGCGTTGGTGGCGCACGCCTTTAATCCCAGCACTTGGGAGGCAGAGGTAGGCGGATCTCTGTGAGTTCGAGGCCAGCCTGGTCTACAAAGTGAGTCTAGGACAGCCAGAGCTGTTATACAGAGAAACCCTGTCTCAAAAAACAAAAAAATAAATAAATAAATAAAAACAAAACTGTCAGACAGGGCAAGTTTTCTAGAAAAGCTTTATTCTAAACTTGATGTTAATTAGTAATCATAATGTAAACAGAAAGCCCCATTTTCTTTAGCTTCTGGGAACTCTGTTTGCATCTTTGTTTGACTGTTTGTAAGTGGCAGAGTCATCCCCACGTCCTGTTCTCTACTAATAGGAATCAAGTCTTCACCACATCACCAATGTGATGAAAATAACAGCATCCATACAGGGATAATCTCAGAGCACTGTAAAATGGATTACTGCTTAAAGGAAATGAAAACTACTCTACTACACAATAAACAATTTTACATATATACATTTGTGTATATGTGGGCAGAAGAATTCAACTAAGCTGGCTGGCCAGCTAACTCTAGAGATTTTCCTATCTCACCCATCCTAGGGCTGGGATTACAAGCACACACCTCTGTGTCAGATTCTGCAGGGGTCATAGGGGAGCAAGTTCATCACAAGTACTTATCAACTGAGCCAACTCCCCAGCCCTCAAAGATGTACTTTCAAAGACATCTCTCCCTTTAACTCTTCTGCGAGGTGAGGAATGCTTATCTTTAAAAGTTCTGCTGTAACATAAATTCTATTGTGTCACATTCTCTTACTTGAATAAGGACAGAGGTTTTAAGTGTGTGTGATTTTTCCCATTCCTATTGTAAAGGTAGCTTATTACTGATTTATGTATACTTTGAGATTCCTTTTCTACAACCTTCTTCTTTAAAGTGCACGGGTCACAGATTTCCCCTGAATAATCTCAGCTGCTGTGGACCACATGTCACCTCGGACATCTCCACATGCACACACTAAGCAGAAGCGCTTCTTTCCTGTTGTCTGGATGATCAATTGCATGTTTAGGTTTTCCTTTCAGTGGTTCTGATTTTTCATTATCTGTGATAAACAATAGGGTTTTTAAATCTGCATTTAATTGTACTGCATTTTCACAGACTTTGAGCTACCACAAAAAGCAAATTCTTGCCTGTCTTATGAATTTTTGAGAATAGCTCTCTTAAAATAGCAATAATAATAAGATCTTAAGTAGGTCATCGTGCCTAGCTCTGGGCTCTTAGATGTCATGCCAAAGCCACATCTTATTTTCTTCTAAGTCTAGGAGGCTTGAAGGAAGGAAATTACTCTGTTTGCTCATCCCTGTTTCAATGTGAAGATGCCAGGGGCTCTCATCTCATGTCCCCTCTCTGATCTGATTGGTCCCATGAGACTTGCAACTATTTTGTTCCCATCACAACCACTATACCAGAAGAACGTGTAAAGCCCGGCAAGCAAAGACTCTTGATTGTCCATCATGTGACAAAGCTTTCTGCACATAGGAAGACATGATCTTGTCAAACTGTCACATGGCTTCCTACCTCACTGGATGGCAAGGCCTCAGCATTTCTTGGCACATGATTTATAGAAGAATGCAAGCATGAATGCTGTACAGTGTTCCTAAGCACTACCCTGGTCCTGGAAATCTTTACACTTAGCACTTCATCATGCCCTGTTAAGTCAATCCTGTTTTCCAGCATACCAAGGGAAAAGATTATTCAAACCAACATGATGGACACTCATCTCTATTTAAAGAGAAAGGGATGTGATTTGAAAGCAAAGATCAAGGCAAAAACCAAAGATCTGGACCATAAGAAACCTGATTTAATCATTTCAGGTAACCCAGGAAGATCTGCATGTTCAGATTTGCCAAGAAATGAAAGAAATCTCACAGCAGAGGGCTGAGAAGCCAACTAGGGATGGCAAGTTAATATAACTGCCAGTTAAAAGGGAAAGGGGGCCTTTTTTGAAAAGTGCATTTTCCTGGAACTGCTTATTTTACAAGACTTCTTGCATATTAAAAAGTAGTTAGATATGTCATTACAAAGAAGACACAAATCCTGCCCAACCTCTGACCTAAATATCCTAAAATTTTTCCTTTAGACCATTGAAGACTAAGCCATGAACCAAAATACTGAATCTTTTTTTTTTTTAAAAACATTTATTTATTTTATTATGTATACAGTATTTGGTCTACATATATGCTCGGGCACCAGATCTCAATGTAGATGGCTGTGAGCCACCATGTGGTTGCTAGGAATTGAACTCAGGACCTTTGGAAGAACAAGCCAGTGCTCTTAACCTCTGAGCCATCTCTCCAGCCCCAAAATACTGAATCTTAACATCAAATATGTAAATAAACCAGCAAGATGAAAACTAAGTATGTGGTTTAGATAGCCTTAATTATTACATCCTAATATGAAACTTCAACGTACAGAAGATAAAAGCAGCTTCAAGGAGTTTTTCCTGTCACTGACACTGGGGGAACTACAGCACAAGGACACTCATTCTGACGAAGTCTAGTCCAGTATTTCTTAAGTATTTACTGTCGTCTGTCAGTAACCTAAGCCTAACATGTATATATCCCATAGATACATTTTCCCACTCCACAACCGGTTTGTTTCATAGGCTTAGCCTCTAGCAAAATGAATCATAAGCAGATGCCTTGAGCAATCTGGAACCCAGACATGGTTGCACATGCTTGCAAAACCAGCCCATAGGAGGATGAGGCAGGAGAAAAGAGAGCCTCAGGAAAGCAATAGCTGCATAGCAAGACCACATCTCAAAATTAACGAATAAATAAATAAATAATAAAGCATTCTGAAAGAAGGCCTAAAACAATTTGCTGGGGGCTAACCTGAAAGCTAGCCAAGTTCTCAACCACTGAGCACCATCTTCAATCCTGAGTGTATTTCATACTATAGACCCTTGTTAGGTACTCAACCCAATAAGCAGATGACCAAAATAATAAGAAACACATCAGAAGATGTAAAAGCACACCAAAAGGATCAAGAACATAGACTTTGTTACCTATTAATGGGACAATTTTCCCTAGGGGTGCTACCATGTAGGCCCCCAGTACAAGAGGAAGCGCTTATCCCTCATATGACTGTTGAAGTGAGAGGGGCTGATTTGTAGGGACACTCCCCATTGGAGGAGTGGGATGGGTGGGAGAGGGAGGAGAGGGTGGGAGGGTGGAACCAGGAGGGGTGGAAAGAGGGCACTATGATGGAGATGTAACTTGAAGTAATAAATAAACATAAAAAAGAAGATATAAAAGCATAGATATCTTAAGGAGAAATAGTAAAAATAAAAATTTCCTAAATGCTAGGAAGTGATTTTTAGTTATCTTTCTAGGGTACTGTGGATCTGAGTTCTAAAACCAACCCTCCGGTTCACTATATTTTCACATTAATTTTCACCAAAATGAAAGTGAGTTGTTTCCAGGAAGATGGAAATGTCCCAATGAGACCTCATTATCCAATTGTCATAGAGTCCTGTCACAATTGCTAGGCATTGAAACACTTTTTTTACCCACTAAGCTCTGAGAAATACAACAAACTATATCTAAAGAATAGTAAGATGCATGCTATTAGCTGTCATTTCTATTCATATGCAAAGATATGCAATTAGGGTGGTATTTTAAAGAATTTCAATTGCCCAAAGATAATTTGTTTTTCCAACTTTTGAAAGGTAGAAAAGGTTGTATATTTTCTCTGAGCATACAAAAGCCAAGATGAAACCCAAGTTTTTCAATATGTAACTTGATTCCTTAAGAAATATCTTTGTAAACTATTATTATTGGGGATTTACATGTCTAAGGAGATGAGAAAGGGATCTTCACAAAGCAGGAATGTGAGATGCTAAGGGTGTACGGCTTCCTTCTCATTTTGTTCTGTCCTGCAATTATGTTTGCCATGCTGGGGTTCCACATGACACTGTATCATGCCGGCTAATGGAGCACCATGTCAACACAAAGGCAGACATGAAGGAAATACCATTCACTTTGCAGGTGACCAGGTATCGGTTTCCTAGGAATGAAGAAACTTGTGTAAGCAATGAGAAGAAGAAACAGAGAAATAGAAAGGTTTAGAATACACGTAAAAAGGGGCCCTGAGGAGCCAAGCAGCCACACAATCAGAAGAATCTTTCTGATCATCATTAGATTAAGTCTTTTAAAGTTTTAGTAGATAAGTTAGGTAATACTTTGTCCCACTACCTTCAACGGAGGTACTCACAGCCAGTGTTCAGCCATGATGGCTAATTTTACATGTGAACTTGACAGGACTATGAAATCAATGCTCAAGTAGCTGGAAAGACATTGCTTCTGGGTATGATTTTCAGATTGTTTCAGAAGAAATGAGCCCCTCAGTAAGTATACTTAGTAAGGAAGATCCATCACCATCAATATGCTGGGCATCATTCATTCCATGGGGGGCCTGGATCAAATTTTCTCTCTTCATGTTCTGGGTATCCTCCTTCTGATATATCAGAGAGCCTGGTTCTGGAGCCTTTAGACCTCAAGAGCTATACAGCAGCTCCCCTCTGGTTCTTACACCTACCATTCAATCAGGACTACTCATCTGGTTCTTAAGTCATTGGACTTGACTTTAGCTAGCTCAGAGACAGCAGGTACCAGGACTTTTATGAATACATGAGCAAATTACTAATTATTAATTCCAACACAGATATAATATATACAACATATAATAAACATATAACTCTAATGTAGGCATGTACACAAAGTTTTATGCTAAATATACTCAAATAATATCTTTTTTCTATACCTGGAACATTGATAATGATTACTGCTAACTCGTGATATTAAAACAAACCTGGATGCATCATTGAATAAAATACAGTAGTTTTTAAGAAAAAAATGCCTACTTTTTCAGAAATTTCATGCTTTGAGAGGGCCACTATGGACTGTGTCCTCGCATCTCTAAGAGGCAGAGTTGTCTTTCAACCATTTGAAGTAGTTTTCATGTAAGATCACTAAGTTTCAGTACTACCCAATGATGGAATATTCCATGATGATACTAACTGGAATACAGAGGGCTTGCCTCTGTTCTCAAAAGATGAGCCTCATCTCTTCTATTCTGCAGTAGGGAGAGGAAGGGGGTGAGAACTGCATACTCAGTCTATTTTTAAAAACAAACATCAATTCTCTTTTTAACCAGCTGATAAGCTTTTAAAGCATTCCACCCTTTTTTCCATACAGCAGGTATTAGTTTGATTACAAACTATTATTTTCACCAGTCCCTGGTAGTCTAGTGGCTAGGATTCGGCGCTCTCACCACAAACTATTATTTTCTTCTTTATTTCAATGGATATGAATCTCTGCATTTTACACAACTGAATATCTTTAACCACACCTAGAGAGCTATGGCAGAGTTTACTATATTCAGTTCCTTGGGCCACTTATTGCTTCAGTAACCTACTCAGATTATAATCATTTTATCTACATAAAAGTACTTAAATACTCTTGAGATCACAACCATGAGATAGAAATAAATGTTTCCCTTTCACCTCAAGAGCAAAGCAAACCTAAGCCTACATGTAGTCTCAGCTTTTTCTTTTTTCAAGAAACCAATTCCATTAGATTGGGAATAAGATAATTATCATTTTCATCAGTAATCATGGGAGATTAAGTCCAGGACCCCATAAAGCTTTCAAACTCCATGAATATTCAACTCTTATATAAAATGACACAGAGTCTGCAAGTAGTCCATACATATCCCCACCCCATATTCTTTAAGTCATCTCTGGTTCACATATGATGCCTAACACAACTTAAGTGACACAGATGGTTGTTACAATATATTTAGGAAAATTCTGGTAAGAAAAATAGTCAATAAGCATTCAGTGAAGATGCTGCTTTGTCTTGCAATACTTTTTTATCTGCTGTTGAATGAATCCGTCGATGTGGAATCTGCAGATGTTAAAAGCTAACTCTACAAGACATTTGCTGTTTCCATATAGAGGAACTCCTAGTATTTTTAAGGGTTGGTTTTATGGAAGATATATTCAACAGGACTCACACCAACTTCCTCCAGAAAGCCAGCTTTATCTAGATTCTTTATATATGCTTTCTTTGGTTCATAACAAGTATACAGAGTGGTACCAACCAGTTACACTGACCATACCTCATGATCAGAGCATAATGTATGAACTAGAAGTGATTATGAACAGCCTCCACACAAAGAAAGTCAACTATCCTTGATATCTTACTATAAAGCCTAGTCAAGGAAAAATGAACTGTCCCCAGATATATAGAGATGTGGAGGTCAGAAAAGTTAACTCATTTTCCAAAGTTATAAACTTTAAGAATTAAGAAAAGCAATGGCTTCTGGTAGCTTCTCTCTCCATAGCCTATCCAATGCGGGCAGTTTGAATTAGGAAGAAAAGTTTTCCATGTGCATTTAGTCAGTCAGGACTCTGTATCTCTTCACTTCTACATGGTCAATGGAGGGTTGACAAGGACTTTCTTAAATGTTGAAAGGTTTGAGTGCGGCTGCGTAGAACAGTGTCTGCCTAACACAGAACACTTTGCTAGCATGCGAATTGTTGCTGCTGTTTGCATGCATCAGTCATGTACTGCAGAAGGCCTGGGAGGAAGAGGAGAAAGAAAAGGTGAACTTGGAGACTTAAGAACGGGAAGATTCATTGGGGGATGATGTCCCAGTGAGTGACAACATTGCTCAAAAGGAACTATCAGGGAACAGAAACTTTTAAGCTTTGAGAGACTTTCAGAAATCATCCGTCTTTGTCTCCGACTTGTGTAGGTAAACATTTCATAACAAATAGCTGGCTCTTGTCTTCTGTAAGGCCACTGGGGAAAGAAAATGAGTAGGCTCCGGGCACACTGTTTTAGGTCAGTGATTCCCTCATCAGCTCTTACCTCAATCCTCTTGCACTCTCTCCTGCCTCAGAATAAGCCCTTTTCATCCTAACGTGACCTTTGCCGGAAAAAAAAATTCTTCAGAACCCTGTGACTAAATCTCTCCAGATGTGAAAGTTATCCTTTGCCATCTCTTCTGAAAGCACAAGTCTCCATTGTCTTCAATATTTGCTCCAGCGTGATTTTTCAGCTCATTAGGCACCATTTCCATTACTTTTGTTTGGTTTTGTCATTTGCTTGGTTTCATTTCTGCCAGTTTGTTTGTGACTCTGTCTGAGTATGCGTGCACATGTGGGAGGTGGGTATGTAACCATCGGATCTCCCCCTCTATCACTCTGCAAGTTCACCTGATGCAGGGTTTCTCCATAAACCTGGCTCTCTTGTTTTCTCAGTGAGGCTAGAAGGCAGGAAGTCCCAGCTATCTTCCAGTGTCTGCTATCCTTGGGGCTGGGGCTCCAGGCATCTGTGTGAATGCTCAGTTTGCTGTGTAGATGCTGGGATCCAAACTCCTGACCTCAAGATTGTACAGCCCTCGATCGTGAAGCCATCCCTCCAACCCCATCATTCTTTTCAAATCCTCTCTTTTGTTCCATCTATTTTTCTCCATAAATGATGACAATGACAGAAAAATCCCTAATTCCCCTGGAAAGTTGACTTCACCATTTAACTAGCTGAACTCCTTCTCTTCCCCATCTAAATGTCCAGAAATAATGGCTTAACCCTGAGGTTTTTCTTCCTGGGATGGTTGTATTTTGAACACTGGGCTGTTCAATGAGCAGTGCAAGGAGAAGAAAATGTTGCAACTGCCTTTCTGAACTTTTCCCTTATGTTATTCACACGCTGCTGACAAAGACTGCATCCTGATATCCTGAGGCAGTGCTAAAAGCAGGCCAAGTTCAAAGAGCGCTACAGTTAAATTCTTGTTCTGGTAATAGTAATAACTCCGTGTTTTTCTTCTTCCTCAACCAGTAAATACTGAGTTAAATGTCGAATGAAATAACCGAAGCTAAAATACTTGCCTGGTGGCTGACGACTGCTACTACTTCCAGAACTGAAAGTTGGAGAGTTACTGGTCAGGCCTGGTGATTCAGGGATCAGTATTAGAATGGCCACCCTAACGTAGAGCTCAGGATCTCTAGGGTGTGGTTGAACAGCCTGCAGTTAAATGTGGATTTTGCAGCTGTATAAAGCACAAAATGATTTTAGACAGAAAAGTAATACAATATACCCAATAACTGAGTCCCTCAAAATTTCAGTAAGAAACAAAGGTGTGTCTCAGAACAAGCATGAGTCAAAATTCTTGAAAAACCTGGTCTGATGTTTGTTGGGAGTGGATGAAAAAGAAAGTAGAATATAAATTTTATAAATTCTGAAATGTTCCTTTTCTCTATTTTCCTTAGGATTTAAAAAAAAAAAAGTTGTTTTCTTACATTTACCCCTCTCTACTCTAGCACATATAGTTCTTTCTTATTAGAACATTTTTAAAAGGAAAAAAAAAGTGGGGGAAGCAAACTCTTCCTTTGGCTGATGCTTTTTCCTAATGCATGAGGCTCCTCCCCCTATGATTGTTTGACAATGCATCCCTTCTCTGATACAATAAATCACACCTTCCTATCTCCGGAATGCAGTTAAGAGATGTCAGCATTATCTCAGCAGTGACACATTTCCCTTATGTAAGAATGATAGAGCTGTCTCTAGTAAAGAAACCACCCTATAACTAGTTTCAAAAATCCTTCTGCAATATTAAAATTATTCTGGATTTCAAACAAATGAGAACACATATACTTTAAAGAAAAAGAAGCATCAGGAACCATTAGAGAAGCCAGGCTCTTGGATCGCAGACCCTGCCCCAGTGACCTATGGCTTTGTTGTGCAAAGAATTCTCCCAAGACCTGTGAATTCCTAGGAACAAGGCAGTTCAGGGGAGCTTGAGCCATTGGGATGCATCAAAAATGTTCCTCAGATTAGAAGCCAAAATGATTCTAGGAGAAGTATTACTTTGAGAAAAGTTGTCTGCTGTTTGAATTTTCATTAAGAGAAATTAAAAAGCTTGAAGCTGTTTTCAGAAATCCTTGTCTTTCTAAACTACAACGACCCCATACCTAACCTTGTGGAGTACATTTTATGCAAGCCACCATCAGAGCTTGAACAATGACAGAAACACTCAATGCCCTCTTTGGAAAAATAGATGGCCCAGGCTCTTGACTATTCTCATTTTGAGTCCTTCCTTCCCCATATTAACGCCTTTAAAAAACCCATTTCTTGCTTATCTTCTATGGAGCCAGATTCAAAAGTAGCTTAGTCATCCATACTTTTAAAGGATTATTTATTGATTGTGCATCTACATGTAAGTGTGTTCATGTGAGTACAAGTCCCTGCAGAAACCAGAAAGATGGTGCAAGAGCCCTCAAGCACCTGTGAGCTGCTCAATGTGGATGTTGAGAACAGAACTCAGATCAGCTGGAAGACAGTTACTTACTTTTAACCACTGAGCCATCTTCCCAGCCCTAATCATCCAAAATTCTTAACAGCTAAACTTGTTCTACTCTAGAATGAAATGAAATGAACTGGGTGAACTCTGTGTAAACCTTTATATGTTTAAGACTCCCTCAAACACCGGGCATGGTGGTGCACACCTTTAATCCCAGCACTCAGGAGGCAGAGGCAGGCAGATCTCTGTGAGTTCAAGGCCAGCCTGGCTACAGAGTGAGTCCAAGACAGTCAAGGATACACAGAGAAACCCTGTCTCCAAAAACCTAAAAAAAAAAAAAAAAGACTCCCTCAAACATAAATATTCATTAAGACCTTTGGGGTTGAGAAAGCAAAGAAAGGGCTCATTCTGGAATTTTGATGTATTTTCTAGTAGTGATTCTGTCTTAGATTTAAAAAAGAAGAAAAAGAATAAGAAAGAATGATAATTCTCTACGATATTTCTTGTTCTTCATCCACCATAATCAAGTAGGCTTCATTCCACAAATTCAGGAATGGTTCAACATACATCAATCAATAAATGTAATCCACCATATAACAAACACCACATGATCATCTCATTAGTAACAGAAAAGGCTTTAGCAAAGCTCCAACACTCCTTGGATGATAAGAGTCCTGGGAAGACTAGGGATACAAGAGACATACCTCAACATAATAATAAAGACACTTTATAGCAAGTCCATAGCCAACATTAACGTAAATGAAGATAAATGCAAAGCATTTCCTCTAAAATCAGGAACAAGGCTAGGTTTTCCACTCTCTTTGTATCTATTCAACATAGAACTTGCCTTAGCTAGAGCAATGAAACAGCTGAATAAGATTCAAGGAAATACAAATAGGAAATGGAGAAGTCAATGTATTTTTATTTGCAGATGATATGATTGTGTACTTAAGTGACCACAAAAAATTCATAAGGAAATTATTACAACTGACAAACACTTACAGCAAGATAGGTGGATACAAAATTAAAATAGAAAACTCAGTAGCCTTTCTATATACAAATGATAATCAGACTAAGAAATAAATCAAGGAAACAATATTTTTCACAGTAGCCTCAAAAACATAAAATATCTTAATGTAATTCTAACCAAGAAAGTAAGAGACTTTAATGTTAAAAAAAATTTTAAACATGAAGAAAGAAATTAAAGAAGACATTAGAAGATGGGAAAAATCTCCCATGCTTGTGAATAAGTAAGATTAATATAGTAAAAATGGTCATGCTACCAAAAGCAATCAGTGCAATTCCCATCAAAACTCCAACATAATTCTTCACAGAACTTGGAAGAAATTTTTTTCAGCTTCATATGTAAACACACACACACACACACACACATATCATTCTTGAGTACATACTCAAAGAACTCTACACTGGACTACAGAGACACGTGTTCAACCATGTTCACTGCTACTCTATTCATAATAGGTAGAAATTGGAAAAAGACTAGATGTTTGTCAATGGAAGAATGGATAAAGAAAATGTGTATGGAATATTACTCAGCTATTTAAAAAACTGAAATCATGAAATTATTGGATGAAGTTGGAAAAAATTATCCTAAGTGAAGTAACAAAGACAAAAAAAAAGTCAAAGATGATGTGTATTTGCTTATATGTGGGTGTTAACTGTTAAGTCTTTGATAAGCAGGCTAAAATACATATAACCAGAGGTTATAGTATAGATAAAGAGACTGGAGTGGACAGGATTGGATAACCCTAGGAAGGGAAAACAATATAGATAGTTATAGATGGATGGGGGGACTGGAACAGGAGGATCAAATGCACAGGGAATTGAAGGGGTGCATGAGGGGGTAGAGGGAGTGAGAGCTAAATCTAGGGGCTGTTTGAGGGATTGTAAGGAAACCTAATACAGTAGGAGCATCCTAAAATGTATACATATACATATATAAAATATATACATAATATATACATGATTTTAGGTGTCCTAAATGGAATCGCCAAATAACAGAGGAGACAGAGCCACACCCAACTGGACATCTCTAGTTACCAAATGAAGCCTCCAGTTCCAAGAGTGGGTTACATCTAATCAAGTTGCTAGCCAAAGGAGCCCCATGGGAAACCCCAAACAACCCAGGATATTGCCAAAGCCATATGTTGCTCTCTACAAACTAACAGTAAATTTGTAGAACAGAACATCTACACAACACATTTAACATGTAGAAGTTGGCCTGGTGTGTATCTAGAGCCTTCAGTCCTACTGACTAGTGTTCATGGTACTGGAAGGTACTTTGCACAGTACCAAGGGAGAATGGTAAATACTCAGCTACAAAACTTTGTGTCAACAATGATGACCTCCTGCAAGATACACTGGTACAATAGTAGCCAAAGCTTATGGGTTACTAACTAACCAATATCTGATTGAATTTAAGACCTATTCCATGAGATAGAACCCATCCCCAACACTGTGCATGTGTCCAAGAACCTGAACTAGATAGTCCAGGACATAGGGGGAAACTAAATACTACTGTTCTGCTATAGGAACATAGCAACACAATGGCTCGTGACAACATTCTGCTACACTCATAGATCAGGGTCTTACTCAACCATACTCAGAGAAGCTTCCTCCTGCAGTAAATGGAAATAAATACAGAGACCCACAACTGAACAACGTGCAGAGAGGGGGAGACCTTAGAACAGTTGGTCCTAAATGAAATGGCCCAAGGAACCCCATGGAAGAGGAGATGGAAAGATTGTAAGAGGCAGAAGAGATGGAGGACTCTAAGAAAATAACTTCTCTTAAACACAGCAGGACTGATGCACATATAAATGCACAGAGACTGTGGCAGCATGCACAGGGCCTCGATAGGTCAGGGCCTAATGGGATCCCAGTGCTGAGAGAAGAAGCAAACACAAATCCCCAACCCTAACACAGAAACTATCTTCAATTGGTAACCACTCACAAATGAAAATTTAGTTTTCTCAAACAAGTCTCTCTGGGTATACAAACCACTTCTAAGGTTATGTCCCATGCCCAGAAGTAGATGGCCAACAGAAAATACACTCAGTGGCATTTTGGAAGATTTTTTTGTACCATAATACTTTGTCTAGGCTTTTTTCCTCCATTTTTTCTTACCCTATAGGTCTTTTGTGTATATATTATGGTTTCTAATTTTGTGCTTATGTTTTTAGGGGATTTCCATGTGTCCCAATGTGTGTATCTCTACGTCGATATGTGTTTCTTGTGCCGTTTCCTTGGTTTCTGTTCACTTGTTTTGTCCTTTAAGGTTTCTTTGTTTATATTTTATCTTATTTCAATATTTTTTTCTAATGTTTTTGGATGCCTGCTTGTTCTCTAATGAGAGAAAGCAAGAAAAGATGTGGATTCAGGAGGCTGGAGAGGTGGAAGGGGAATCTGAGAGGAGTTGAAAAATAGAGATATCTTGTTTTCCTAAGAAACAACCAAGACCATGCTAGGACTCCTGAGACTGTTATTTCCAAGGCCAAAAGAAGGGAGAAGTGCTTGGGAATACAGGGAGAGTTTTCTGGGGGTTTGTTCTTACTCAGATAGTCCACAGGATGCTAACGTGGACCTGTTAGCTATTTTTGTACCATACAGTTTCCTAAAGTTGAGACATTATTTGTTCATTCATCTTTTATAACCAATTATAAAAATGTAAACTCTTAAATCTTATAAAAAATAAGTAAAAATAATTTTATTGATGGTTAAGCAAATACAACTTATCTTAAGCTGTCCTTTCTTGTATTTGTTTAGATAAGATATGTCTCTATTCCGAAAAATCATGATGGTTTTGTCTTATAAAAGTTACATTTGAGATTTAGTCATGGAGGACTTCTGAGGCCCCAAGGTACTGAAGGAAAACAAGAGACCCAACACAGAAGGAATCTTTCATATTAATCAACAACTATTTCACCAGTATAGTGTTCCTTTCCTTTCCACCTAAAGACTTCATCATTTGGAAGATATTTGTCTACAAAGATAACACATTAGGAAATAACTCATTTTCTCTTGTCATTAATCTGACAAATACAGCTGCCAACCATCAGAACTCTGAATAGACCGAGACAAATTTATTACAACAATGAACTTACATAATCCTAGCCCAAAGCAAAGAGACTTGGTATTCTAGTCAATTTGACACTATTTTGAATGAGCGGAAAATTTTTCTGAGAGTTTTCAAATCATCGACAGTAGCTAACAGGGTTCACGTTAGCATCCTGTGGACTACCCAAGCAAGAACAAATACCCAGAAACCTCTCCCTGTATCCCCAAGCACTTCTCCCTGCTCTGGTGTTGGATTCTGCAAAAGCAACAAACCAACACAGGCCCATCAAACTACTAAGGGTTATTTGTTCCTTGTTCTGTAATAGGTTTCATTCCTATTACACACTCAGCCTTTCTGGCATGTGATGCTCCTTCCCCAAGTGAGCCTCTGTCAACAGCCTTGATAGACTGTAGGTATCAGTACCAAGAATGCTCAGGTGCTTTGACTTGATTAGAATACATTTTTTGAATATTAAATCTTCATTAACTCAGTGAAGGAAGTGTGGTTGCTTCCAAGAATTAAATGATTGGCTAAGGCTGTTTTCCTTTCTTTCTTTCTTTTCTTAACTTTTTATTGGTTCTGTGTGAAGTCAACATCATGCACCCAATCCCACTTATCTCTCCCCCCTCTCATACTCACTCTCTACCCTTCCAACCTGCCCCAACAGAGAAAAAATATCTCATTGTGGAATCTGGAGTGTGTCACAGTGTATCCTACAGCATACTTTTCCACACTTCTTTGTTTGCACATATTAATTGCAATGACTCAGTGGTCTGTTATGAGGCCTATGGCTCCTGCTACATTATAAATCCTGGACCCTCACTGGGACTCCTCTCAGATATCCTGTTGTCCTGTGTCATGGAGATCCTGTAGCTTTGGATCTGTAGGACTGATCCTTCATGCACTCTAGCAGTTCATCCATGGGGTGAATATTGGGCCAATTCAAAGCCCTGTATCTGGGCCAGAGAGGTATCTTTGCTGGTCATCCCATCAACTCTCCCACAACTGACACAACCAGGGTGAGCTTTATCCTGATGCCCAGACAAGGTACAGGGCCTCCTCTCCCAAGTGTTCCAGCCGGTGAAGGGCATGGCCAGCTCTCCCACTCTCATGATCCTGAGGCCAGCTCTCCTGCTTGCCATAGATGGTGAGAGATGAGGGGGGAAGGGGGATGGAGTACATCTCTCCCTCATCCACACAGCAGACAGGAGCTGGGGCTGGCTCTCCTGCACTCATGCCCCTGAGCAGGTTCACCTGCAACCCCCAGGACCAGGGCCAGCTCCACTGTGCTCCTCAGGTGAGGTACAAGGCCTGCTCTCCAAGTGCTGCAGCAGGTGAAAGCAGGAACAGCTCTCCTGCCTGCTGTAGGTGGCAAAGAGTGGTGGGGAGTGACATATTTCACTGGCCCATGTCACTGCTTTCCCACATTCACATGCTCGGGGCATGCTCACCTGTGTCCCTGCAACCCAGTTCAGCTGTACCATGCTGCTCAGGCAAGATGCAGGGCCCCCTCTCCCAAATGCTGCAGCTGGTGAGGGACAGGGCCAATTCTTCTGTTGTCATGACCCCAGGGCCAGGTTTCCTGCACCCTGGAGGTGATGTGGGGTAATGGGAGAGAGGGTATCTCTCCCTCATCCACACCACTGCCTGGGAGATGAGTGTAGGGCCAGCTCTCCCATGCTCTTATCCTCAGGGCTGGCACACCCTGAACTCCTGCAATGTACAGGCCCACTCTCCCTGGAACCAGAGTACTGGATCTGGCTAGGGGCAGGGTCAGCTCTCCTGTTCTCATGCTACCAGGGTCAGCTCTCTCAAGAGGCTCAGGTGAGGGGTGGACCCAGTCCTACATAGTCCTCAGATATCAACAAGTCCCCAGGCAGCAGCATAGATCAAGGCCTTTAATGGTAACAAATCTCTGCTGCTACAAGGTCAAGGACCCAGATGTGGCCCCCAATGGCATAACAAGCCAGGACCCCACCATGGTCCAGAAGGCATCATCAGCTACTCACTGTTCCTCAATACCCTCAAGTCTCTCGTTCTGCCTGTCTTCATTGTGCCCACATCCTTCTGTCTCTCTTTCTCTTTCATTTTTCTGCCATTTACTTGCTCCTCTTAGTGGCTTCTGGGGTCTCTGAGTGTCTGAGATCATCACAGGAGTGGCCTTAGGATTGGTCTGCCATACTTGTGCATTATGGTGCTGGGCAGTGGTCATCTCCCTAGGCCTTCATGGCACCAGATTGGTGGTCATCTCAGCTAGCTTCTTGTCCAGACCACATGGCGTGCACCAGGCTGGTGGTGGTCATGGGATCCTCCTTACTTGGCCCATGCAAAGGACCCCTTGTGAGGTTCATCTGTCTCAGACTCACTCCTCCCTACTCATCTCCTGGAGCCCAAGATCCCAGCAAGGGTTCTTCCTAGTCTCCAGCTTCCTCCCCATCCTGGGAGCCCATCTAGGCTTTCTGGAGCCAGACTGGTGTTCATCTGAGGCTAGCTCCCTGTCTGGGCCCCCTGGAGCAGGACTGGCAGACATCTCAGGCTTTTTTTTTTTTTCAGGGAATGTTAAGCTATTAATTATTCAGATATTCATAGGTCAGAAGACTGAGTATAAACGTAGCCTCTCTTCTCTCTACCACCCTACATGTGACAAAGCAGCCACACCTGCAGAAGAGCAGAAGAGGAAGCTACTATATAAGCTTGCTGATTGCATTTATTAACTTGTTAATTTTATCCTGATCCTTCCAAATGATTTGACCTAAATTTATATATCTGCATTCTGCCAAAACCCCACCAAGGGCTAGTATAAAGGTAGCCTATCTTCCTTATAAACTCCAAAAATAAGTTAATTTTAAAAGACTCTTCTAACTTACACCTGGACACATGTTTACAGTGCAGATTTAACTCATTAATTTATTAAAATATTATTAATTTAGGTTAAATATTTAGCTGTTTATAGAGTGCTTGCCTGCATTAAGAAAGCCCTGGTTGGATCCCCATTATCACATAAAATAGACATAGGGCATAAGCTTGAAACCACAGCTCCTAGAAATAAAGGCAGGAGCACCAAGGGTTTAATGTCATCCTCACATACATACTGAATTTGAGGACATCCTGTGCTATATGAGACCTGTATCAAATATGTGCATGTATGTATGTATGTATGTGTGTGGATATATAAATCCATGTATATCATTATTTTCCATAAACTAAGGTAGGGACTTGAACATTTGACTACCTTGGAACATGCCTTCCTCCTGAACCCTGCTTTTAGGATAACTGCTTTTAACTGGAAATGGGCATTGAAGAGGCGACTGTTGTCTGCTGTGAGTGAAAAGGACTTCAAAGGACTTGCCCACAATTATCTGCATACCACTCATTAGCATGTCCTCCTGAAAACACGTCAGTAGCTTTAACTACACTGTTGTCTTCCCTTTCTGGAGCATCCATTTCCCCAGATTCAGTGAGAGGAAGTTCTTCTTTTCTTCTTCCTCTTCTTCCTCTTCCTCTTCCTCTTCTTCTTCTTCTTCTTCTTCTTCTTCTTCTTCTTCTTCTGCCTCTCTAAGGCTCCTCTCAGGCTTGCCACATAGATTATATATATATATGTATATATATATATATATATATATATCCTTTGCCAAAAAGCCAGGGCTATGGGTTACATCTCATGTATGAACCTCCCCAGAACTAAGCAAGACTTAGAAAAACAGAAAGAGGAAAGACAATACAAATAAATTATTAACACTTCTATGATTCAGAGGAAGAGAAAGACTCTTTGAGCATCAGAGGGAAAAAAACATCCTGCATCAGCATCTTTTCCAATGTTCAATATCCGTTACATCAGTTCCTTAAAGCCTATAAATCCAAGAGCAGTGTAATTTATGGTAAAACTCGAGCCAATACTTAAAGTAATTGCACTGAGGGTTGATGACACTGAGTCTCCCTTCCAAGACTTTTACACAGATTCATAACAGCAGACATGACAGGCAGATTTGTCTCCTCTCCTGACAGAGTAACATGGTGCCAGGAGGCCATTTTTCTTGGGCTCTTACCGAGCTCAGCACTTATCACTTGGTTGCTGGGTTCTCCCTACTACACAACACAGGTCAGGGGTTTCTTTCTCTGCAGCTTTACTCTTGCTGTACAATACAATCACAGCACTATTTTATGAAATGATCCATGTGAGATAGTTATTGACAACCTCACTGAATAAGTCAGCTAAAAACTTTGAGTCCTTTTGTTAATGGCCAGACCAAGAGAAGACTCTTGCCTCTGAAAAGTCTCTTGGAGCCCAAGGTCAGAGGTACAGGGTTTTTTTTTTTTTTCTTTTTAAAGACAAAAACCACAATTACATCAGTGCTCAAAGTGGGGGAGGGAGATCACATCAGTGAGGGATTTGGAGTGGTCTGGTAACATCTTACTCCTTGCAAAACTCAGCAGGATTTTCCAGACACTACATGGCAATTATTTTTGATTTACACTCCCTCTTAGTTATTTCAGCATTATGCTTAAGCTCAAATAAATACCAATTATTCTGGCTACTATGTCTGGACCGTGTTCAGGGTCATGAACAATCCCAAAAGCATTCGCAAGCTGATGTGGTTGTTGCAGGAGTGAAAGGCCGGGAAGTGTCTAGGCAAGCACAAAATAAAGTCGGGACAAGACGGCATTACCTTAGCCATTTCATTCCATCTTTGGGGTCAAACTATGCATTCCCTAGGGGTGGCAGGAAAATTGAAGTAAGTAGGAAGTTCCCAGCTGCTTCAAAACATGGACTATGGATCGAAGCATCCTGACTGTGTCAGCATTTAGCCTCCTCGGGAGCTGTCAGTCACTGTCAGGTTCTTGACTTTTTTTTTTTTTTTTTTTTTTTTTGATGACCTACAACCACCTTCCTAGGAAACTTTCTTACATTCATCCTTGTCTTTGATGTCACAAAATCCTACCTGATCACTTAGATCCAGTGGTCTCCTGTGACCTTAGAGGACTATTGTAACAGCCTGTTCTTCTCATTCTAGCTCTGTCTTATCAACCCATACAGGATGATAAGGAAGTAAGGTGTCCTTCCTAAAGAGTTAGAGCCACATCTGTGCTGTGAAGGCTTGTCTAGAGAAAACAAAGTAACCCCCCCCCCCCCCCGTTACAGAATGAACCAAACTGATCAAAAGATTTTGCCAGGTGTATCACCATGTTTGTATCTGTTCCTCTCGAAATTTGGAATTCCCTTTAAGGGAAACACCATATCTTTCAGTAGCTATTCTCACCTGGAAATACTGTTAGCAAATACTGGAGAAATCATGGTCAAATCTAACTGAAACAAATATTTTCATATTTTTAAGTGTAAAAAAAAAATGATTTTCACTACTCCAAGTGGAGCTGCTTCTGTGTGATAGGAATAGAGAGACTTAGCAGATTCCCAGTGTGTGTGTATCAGCCAGAGTGGGGAGGTAGGAAGCTTGCTGCAACCTCAGCAAAGCACTTCTAAGCTCGGCAGGCCTCTCCTCACCATCCAGATGTCCTCCCTGACTCCTTTGAAGAATCTCTGCATGTACACCATTACCAAAGGCTGCGTGTGGTTCTGCCTGTGTGCATTAGAAGAAACATGCAGAAAGGCTTCCCAACTACTCACTCACTGATGGATAGTCTTAACGAGATTTCAGAAATAACCACTTACCAGGAAATGTGATGCTAGGTGACAAGGAGATTTATCACCAGCCTGCAAATGTTGTCTTGAAAAGTAATGAAATGGGGAAAATGTGACGGACTGAGAAGTACAGCGCAGCCTACCCGCTGTGGAAAGCTTAGAACTCCGGCAGCCACTCGCTGCAGCCTATTGCAGCATAGCCACAATGTGGACTGCAGAATCATGAACTACATTGGAGGGTTGCTGATCATGTTATCTACCCTTGTTGTACAGAGAGAAGCATGAAATATGAGAACCTGCTCTCTGACACATAGGAAGAACACATCAAGAAAAAAGAGACATTTCATACAAGGACATGGGAAGAACCAACTAATGAGTATGGCCCTGCCTTTCAATGTGCAGCCTTAATAATTTGCACCATAAATCAAAAATTCCCTGACTCATGCTCCTTTGAGACCTCATTTTCTCTAGGAATCTCTGCATTCATGCACATGTGTGTGCACACACACTACGTATGTATGTATGTATGTATGTATGTATGTATGTATGCATGTATGTATGTACTTACATACATTCACTGTATTTATCACTCTCTACATACATAGTCTGGATCAGATATACTTTTTTGTGTCTTGTTTATTGCCTCAGAAAACATCTTGGGAAATAAGACAAAACTATCTTTCCTCGATCCCCCAGTGGCCTAGCCCACACTTAAGTTTATTGCACTTATACACTTACTCTCTCATCCGTGTAAGCTAAGCATTAAACTGTCACATCGTCTTGGAATTTCCTTTCTCAGAGTCAAGATTCACAGTCCACCTCAAATTGTTGGTCATATTTTATTCCCAGCATGTTCCTAAATTCAAGTGAAGCCTCACCAACTCTGTTCTGTCAAAGCTGTGGAAATTCTTTTATGCGTCTTCATTTCTGCAGGATGCATGGTTCAGAGCTCATGTTTAACAAAAGATTACAAACAGTGACCTTGGCATTAACGATGCTTACTGATAGATCAAGTAGGGGAAAGAATAAGGTCCTTGGAATCACTTCCCAGTTTAGACGGAAGTTGTCTTCTCTCTGTGACATTCAATCAAAGTCGAGAAGAATAAAAAGGAACTAAGCATTAATTAATTGATTTTTAGACCTGAGCCAGAAACAAAATAATGTTGAACTTGAAACATCTTGTACCAGAAAGCAACCAAATTCTAAAGGACAATAACTTATGTTAAAAGAACAGTGGGCCTGATTTAAGGGGCATTCACTGGTCATATTGCAGAGCTTCAAGTATCAGGAAGAAAAATGTCAGAAATTGAAAAACATATGCTCTTGGGTGGCGTCAGTAATGGAAACAAAAGGTAGAGGAGGAAGGGGGAGGAGAAGAGGAAGAAGAGATGATTAGTCTACCATACTGCTGAAAATTCATAAGAAAAAGAAAATAACTAGGCATTTACCCTGATGTTTCATGAAAAAAGTCTAATTCAATTCTGGTTGCAAGTGAACCACTACAGAAGAATGTCAGACCCTATGTGAACAAGAAACAAAATAATAAAAAAATCATATAACTTAGCAAAATGGTTTATGAAACTAAAAATGGTTCAGTGGTTAAGAATACTGGCTGTTCTTCCAAAGGACCAAGGGTTCAATTCCCAGCACCCACATGACACCTCACAACTGTATTTAATTTCAGTTCTAGGGCATCTGACATCTTCACACAGACATATATGAGGTAAGAACACTGATGTACATAAATAATAAATAAATAAACAAACAAACAAACAAATACACCAATGCATTCTAAACCCTTCTTTAAAAGGATCACAGAATAATTGGTTTTCCTCACATTACCACAGGATTCTGGCACAAACTTTAGAACTAAAAACTGTAACACACTGTTAGAACAACAGAGCAATCCTGCAGTCCACACTCTATGCAAAGGAGCAAACCTAATGTCGGAGGAAATGGGACAGCCTCATATCTCTAGCTCAAAATATTTAACTTAAGTTTACTCAAGTATGTAGACCTAACTTCCAATTTACAAGAAATACAGAAATAGAGAAATAATTAAAATGGCATTACAAAGAAAAAAACAAAATAAAAAGGATTCTGGTATTTCTACAAGACAATTGTATTGTTTATCTATAAAAGTAACGTTAGGGACAAAGTGATAAATTAGTCTAGATTTTTTAAGATACTGCAGAAACCATATAGTTAGGAAAGGAAAAATTAAAATTCTCTATTTGTAGATGGAACAATTGGCTACATGTAATACTAAGGAACCAAGAAAATAAAACTTTAAATAAATGGGTTTGGTAAAATCATAGGATAGAAAACCAATACAAAAAAAATAAATCATAATTCTACATTAACATTAGAAGGTAGAGATTGAAATTTAAAATGCAAAGGTCACTTACAATGATCTAAAAGAAGACAAAATACTTAGTTACATACATAGTAAAAACAAGAGAGCTTCATGATAAAAATAACGAGTTGCTTGTCACAGAAAGGATGGAACCGAAACAGGCATACCATGTTCATGGACAGACACTTGCAGTTCAGTTAATGTTTGTTGAGCTTTGCTTTGTGCTGGGCGCTGTTCTGGGTGCTGAGGGTATGTCCAACTGTTTGCTTTCATTTTCTTTTTCTTTTCTCTTCTTTTCTTTTTTCTTTTTGCATGATAAACAAGCATACAGCATAAAAGGCATGAGTCAATTTGTGGTTATATAATGAAATTAAATTACTTTAAATCTGCTCTTTGAGAATATATAATGACAATATCACATTAGAATAGCTCATATGTTATGTGTTAGGTCTAAGACTTTTCAAGTAGATCAGTACTGTGCCTTAAGTAGAGAATCGTGTCATCTACAGCTGGGGATAGTTTAACCTGCTCCTTTCCTATGTTAAGTATTTGTATGTCTTTCTCTTGGCTATACTATATTACTATAGCTAACACATCAAGTAAGAGCTAGGAGAGTGGGTAACTTTGTCTCATCCCTGATTTTGGAGGAAAGACTCTCAGTTTTTCTCCACTTAACGTTGCCTAGAGGTTTGTTGTTTATCTCCTTTACTGTTTTGAGGTATTAGCCATCTGTCCCTCACATCTCTGGGACTTTTATCATAGAGGTATTTTGCACTTTGTCAGAGGCCTTTTTGGCATCAATAGAGATGATTATGTGGTTTCTGTCCTTAAGTTTTTTTTTATGTTGTGTATTACATTCATTGATTTATGTATGATGAAGCTGACCTGATTGTGATAGATATTCTTTTTAATATGTTTCTGAATTTGGCTTGAAAGTGCTTCATTGACAATGTTTGAATATATGCTCATCAAAGAAATTGGTCTAATAGATACTCACAGTAAAGTTGCAGGTTACAAAATCAATATTTTTAAAAAATCGGTATCTTTCATATAGATCAACAATGTATTTGCAGAGAAATCAATTAGGAAAAATATCCTGCTCAAAATAACTCAAATAAAATTACCTAGAAATTCACATTACCAAGGAAGAAAAAGACCTCTACAGTGAAAATTTCATGACCTTGAGAAGAGAAGTCAAAGAAGATACTAAATGGGTGAGAAGACCTTCCACCTCCCAGATTAGCATAATTAATATTGTTAAAATGTTTATACTATCAAAATTAATCTACAGATTCAATGCAATGCTTATCAGACCTGATATCATACTTCACAGATTTAAAGAAAGCAACCCAAAAATTTATATAAGACCATAAAAGACCATGAATACCCAAAGCAACCAGAAGAATAAGAACACAGCTGGATGTAGCACAATATCTGACTTCAATTTTACTACAGAGCTTTAGTGTTAAAGACAGCCTGGCACTGGCATGAAAGCAGACAGTTAAATGGTGGAATGGAATAGAGGACTCGGAAATTAGCTGACAAGGTTTTGTCAACCTAATTTTTGACAAATGAAGAACATATAGTGAAAAAGAAAGAAAGAAAGAGAGAGAGAGAGAGAGAGAGGGGAAGGAAGGAAGGAAGGAAGGAAGGAAGGAAGGAAGGAAGGAAGGAAGGAAGGAAGAAAGAAAGAAAGAAAGAAAGAAAGAAAGAAAGAAAGAAAGAAAG
>CAJQZJ010000316.1:734439-805857 GCA_907164525.1 Lophiomys imhausi | reverse complement strand
AATCAGATATATTTATCCTTCTCAGCTCTCTGAGGTGGTTGAAGAATAGACAGCTTGAGTCTCATAGCTAAATTTTGAGTTGTTTAGGAATCAAGAGGGTGTTCTAGATCTAAGAAGATGGTTATAATAGTGATGCAAGTTAGTATGAAAACTAAGTCAGTTATAGAACTTTAAACCCATGGAGATGGTTAGAAGGTAGAAGGTTAAAGTCAGGGGCCAAATATGTATGAACTGGACATTGGGAAGGTATACCGGGCCATTTAACTCTCATAAATGTGGCATATTTAATTCTGCTGTTTTGTATAGAATTTACTGTTATAAGAGAAAGAACCATTTGTTGGAATGAAAAGAGAAGCTGTTGGGGGGGGGAAGAGGGTGGAAGGGTGGGACAAGAAGGGGGAATAGGGAAGGGTTTGTGACTGAGATGTAACTTGAAAAAAAATAAAGTACTTATTAAAAAAAAAAGAAAATTTCAGTCAATAGTCTAGAAGAGTATTGTGATTTCATCTTTGTTTGAAGAAGATCCTGAATATGTTAATTCTTTGTTATATAGTATTAATTTTTATAATAAAATTATAGTTGCTTAATTTTCAAAAAAAAAAAAAGAATTCTTAGGAAGCTTGTGTTTTTAGGTGTTAGACTGAACAAATCTGCCCCAAAGATGTGCTGCCAAGGCATAAAGGCAAGGCTTGAAAGATCCAGTTTATCTGGGAGTTGCCTACTGTGCATCAGAACAAAGCCCAACACTGCTTAAAGAACTCTTAGAAAATATACATTCCAATAAAGAAGTTCACAGCATTCAGCATCCAAAAACACAATATAGAGAATGGCATTGGCTTTAGACATATTACATATCATATATTAACAATGCAAATTTCAATGTCAACCAAAAGGGCATGATATGAGAAGTATCCAAATCAAACTTCCAGAAATTTGAAACATAATAAAATGAAAATATGTTGAAAATCTTCAGATACAGGGTTCAAGAGAACATGGAGACAGAAGGTTGGGGGTAAAGGGTTTATTAGAAGGGTTATTAAAACTATGAGCAGACAAACTGACAATAGCTGGTGGGAGGAGTCTGAAGAGAGTTTAGACCCAAGTGCCAGAGACAAGCAGCATGACAGAAGAAAAGAATCATATCATGTGGATGAATCAAAATCCCTTCCCTTCTCTGGGGAAGGTTTAGCATGGGCCTGCAGCTAGATTCTCTAATTCCCCAGCAGGAAGCAGGAAAATGGGTCTAGAACAGCAAATGTTGCCCCTGCTACCTCTTTGATATAAACTCACTTCCCCAGGTAAGAAGTCTGGGCACCTGGAAGTCTATTAGCTGGAGATCCACACACAGATAGTGATCTCAGTACAGTGCCTGTTGGTATCATGGGGGTTGGCAGTGGGGTGCTGCTGTGGGTATTGTGGCTTAAATAGAAATCTGGTCTGGATTCTCACAAATATATAATAACACTGATAGCAGATTAAACAGTGCAAAGGAAAAATAAGGAAATTTAATAATAGGTGGGGCAGCTGGGTGTAAAGGATCAAATATATAATCTCAGCACTCAAAGATACTGAGGCAAGAGAATTACCACATGTCTGAGCCCAACCTGGGCTACATAGTGAGTTCCAGGATATCCTGGGCTATAGTTTCTATAGTATGAGACACTATCTCAAAAGAAGAAGGTGGAGAAGGATGAGAAAGAGGAAGAAGAAATGGAGAAATGGAAGGAGCAGAAGAACAGGGGTGGGGTGTCCAAAAATGAACATGGAAGAAAGCAAAGACTGAAAACAAACGTTGGACTAGAGGCAATATTAAACCATCTACCAGACATAACTGGAGTTCCAGAAAGGACTGAGCAACAGAAAATGCACAGAGCTAATAAGCAAATTTTCTAATTTTAACAGGCTCAAGAAGCTGATAAATTTAAAGTGAATAAAGGATATAAAGTTAAGTCCTCCAGACCAAACAATAAATAAATAAAAATGTGTGATTGAAATTAAAATTAAAGATGACAATGTATAAGAAAGCATGGGAAAAAAAGAAGAATGACATAGCATCTGTAGGGACATAAAGGAACAGAACAAACCCATATTTAAATTTGATAAATCAATAATTATCATAGCTTACATATAAATTAGTACTATAGAATGCTAATCTTAAGTAATCCAAAACAGAAATCAAATCTGGGTATAAGTCTTGAAGAGTATAATAAAGATTTTAACTTTAATTTTCATTTTCCCATAATACTTGAATTTTCATTGCCATAAAATATATTACTTTTGTAACTGCATATTTTTAAAATTCAAAGTTCAGTTATGGGTGGAAAGGATCTTAATTGTATACCACAGATAAAAAAAGAGACATAAATCATAAAACTGAAATACTCCCCATATTAAAGGATATGTAAAACTAAAACAAACACTACATGTGTAAGAAATAAAGATACTACTAAAATTTACATTATAATATAAAAGCTTTTTTAGACAATCTTCCTATTGAGATTGTGTGGGTACGGCTTCCCTGTCATGTCTAGAAGACATGTCCCAGCAGCAGGCGCCCTATGCTCTTACTATCTTTCTGCCTCTTCTTCTCTGCTTTTTCCTGAGTCTTGAGTTTAGGGTTTACATGGCAGATGTTGCCTAAACAAGACCTGCATAAGTACAATACCAGTTGATATGGATGGGGACATTTCACAAAGCCTCACACCAGATGGAGAGTTCCAGGGACTCACTGGCTTCTGATGGACAGGGAATAGGTTTTCTCCAGGGAAAAGCCTCCCCTGATGCATGACCCAATCCCAAGTGGTCGGGCCTAAACATATATACATATGAGCAACACTAAAGGGACTCAGTAGGTTGTGAATAGGTATATGCATGTATATGTATGCAAATATGCATAATACATATATATACACAAAGTTATATATATAAATATGTGTATAATACATGTGTATATACAAAATTAAAGAAGAGGTCATGGATTTGAGAGGGAGGGACATCCACAGAAAGAGTTGGAGGAAGAAAAGGAAGGATAGAAATGATATAAATATAGTACTCATGTATGAAATTCTCAAAAATAAAAAATTTTAATTAAATCTTATTAAAATTAAATCAAATGATGTTACATATCAATTCTCATTGAAATGATACATTTTCAAAATGTTTTTTATAAAGAGCTCAAATATGAAAGCCAGGCAGGATCTCAACTTCAGAGAGGAAAATGTAAGATTGCTCACAAATATGCTGAAAAATAAAACATATTTACAATCACAGTGACAGAAATACACTACTTCTTATATGTGAGTCCTATGGGAATTACACTCAAAACAAGGAAAGCAGAATACTAAAAAACTAACATAGAATATTTTTACTGCAAAACATGAGTAAATCCATATGAAGTTGAATAAACTAAACTAAACTGTGGTATTTTCAACAATCTTTTTAAAAAAACCACAGCCTACAACAATACTGGTAAAATTTATTTAGATACAGAGTATTAGATTTAACATACTATAAAATGAAAGCTTGGAGACATATCATGAAAAAAATTTCAATGCAAATAGCCATGAAGCAAAAATAATTTGTTCTACCTCTTAATATGATTAGAAGCAGAATACAGTGTCTTGGCAGTCACCTGAAATACAGTAAAGGCAGTGTAGCCACAGGAAATCAAAGGCCTTCAGAAGTTTGGCAGTGACCCTCGTTAGTTATTTTTAAAAACTGAATACACTATTGTGTATTGATTTTTAAATAAAACTAATTTATAATATATTTTCCAAAGACTTTAAATGAATGGCTCTGAAAACCTACATACACAAATGTGTACATGCATATGATTAAGCTTAAAATGTTTGAACGTATTCATTTCATGAGGAGGATTTTTATATTTGTTTGTGTGTGTGCATATGTGTGTGTGTGTTTGTGTGGTGTGTGTGCATGTGTGTGTGATTCACAGCACTCATGTGGAAGTCAAGGACAAATATTCAGACGTTTAAGGAGAATGGCTCAGTCAGTGTAGCCAGGAGTTGCCTCAGGCTCTGTCCCAGTCCAGCAAGTTTGAAGTCTTCTTTGTTCATAACTGCACAAACCTACCAATGGCATAGATTGTCTTTATCTTATTTGTGTTTTGTCACTGAGAAATCATCTTTCCAATTGTGAAGCTGTCCTCGTGTAAGTCACTATTTACACAATGGTATTTGTACCAGTTGCTTTTCTCACTGCCGTGACAGAAAAAAAAAAAAAAAAGCCGACAAGAAGAAGAAGTGGCATGAGGGAAGAAGGGTTTATCATAGGAAGCAAAGCATGGCAGTGTAAGCATCAAGTGGCTGCTCACCCTGTCTACAGTCAGGAAGCAGAGTGAGATAGAGGCTGGTGCTGAAATATCTTTTCTTTTCTTTCTTTTTTAGTGTTTATTTATTACTTCAATTTACATCTCCATCACAGTCCTCTCCCTCCACCCCTCCTGGTCCCACCCTCTCCATCTTCTCCCACCTATCCTACTCCTTCAATGTGGAGTGCCCTAATATCAGCCCCCCCTCCCTCAGTCCAGCAGTCATCTGAGGGCTAAGAGCTTCTCTTGCACTGAGGACCTACATGGAAGCTCCAATAGGGCACAGTGTCCCACTAACAGGTAACAAACTCTATGTTCCTGTTCCTTTCAGTCTGTTGGTTGTAGGATAGTTATCCTGTACTATATGGCTAAAATCCAGTTATAAGTGAATAGATGCTATATTCATCTTTCTGAGTCTGGGTTAGCTCACTCAGGATGAGCTTTTCTAGTTCCATCCATTTGGCAGCAAATTGCATGATTTCCTTTGTTTCTGATAGCTGAGTAGTATTCCATTGTGTAAATGTACCACAGCTTTTTTATCCATTCATCAATTGAAGGACATCTGGGTTGTTTCCGGTTTCTAACTATTACAATAGCTAGAATAAGGTTGCTATGAAGATAGATGAGAAAACTTCCTTGTGATTTGGTGAGGAATCATTTGGATGTATACCCAGGAGTGGTATGGCTGGGTCTTGAGGTAGAGCTATTCCAAGTTTTCTAAGATATCGCCGGACTGATTTCCACAGAGGTTGTACAAGTTTGCACTCCCACCAGCAACAGAGGAGTGTTCCTCTTTCCCCACAACCTCGCCAGCATGTGCTGTCATTTGAGTTTTTGATCTTAGCCATTCTGACAGGTGTGAGATGGAATCTCAGAGTTGTCTTGAGTCACATTTCTCTGATGATTAATGATGTTCTTTCTTCCCCTTTTATGCAGTCTGGGAGTCTACCACAAGGGTAGGTACCACCCACATTCAGAGTAAGCCTCTTCTCCCCTCATTAGTAACTTTTCTCTTGCTGTAATAAACACCATAGCCAAAGCAACTTAAGGAAGACACCGTTTGTTTGTAGTTTATGGTCCCAGAGTGCAGAGTGATAAAGTCCACCATGGTGGGGATGGCATGACATGGCCTAAGAAATGAAAGAGAACAGGAAGAGGGGAGAGTTTACTCTCAAGGTCTATCTCCACTGGCATGCTTCCTCTTAAGGGTTCTATAACCTCTGTGAACAGTTTGCCATCAATTGGGGACCAGGTGTTCAAATACATGAGCCTATGGCAGACATTTCTCATTCAAACCACTATACCTCCTCAATTGATCCTCTCTGAAAAATTCCCCACAGACATATGCAAAGACATGAAATATTGGGATCATATGTGTTTCTCATTCCAACACATCTGATGTTCAAAATTAATCATCACAATCCCCAAATAAAATTCATCCACCCCCTTCACAAAATTCATCCACTTATTCAAATGATCATTCAATAAATACTTCAAGTACTTTGCACTGTGCTGGTTTTAGAGTACAGAGTAGTGAAAAAGGAGGCATTTGCTAATGTGGCATAGCAGGTAAGATAACAGTTTAACACAAAAAAAGGAAAGATAAGGTTCCTTTACAACAGCCTCCAACACCACATCTTGATGGCCCTGTCCCAACTTCATTGACAGAGTGGTGACTGATGTCTAAGGAGTACTAGACACATTTTTCATGTGGCTGACTATGAAGTCATCAGAAGGAAACCAACTGTCCTCTTCTTGCTGTTACTGAAGATAATAGCAGCAGTTCTATTCACACATTGTAACAAGCCACAATACACCCATGAAGTTTTATAAATAATAGACAAAGGAAGTCTCAAGACAGATTCTAACATCATTTTTCATTCATTAAAGAGAAATTGCTTGAACACAATAAACAGCATTAGTTATGAGAAATATTTCTTTGGCTTTACAGGTTAATTAAATGTGACAGAGAATTTTTGCTTTTAAAAACAACAGAAATACAGTAAGTTATAAGTTCAAAGAATATTAAAAATGAAATAAGTGATTCATCTCCTTCAGGGTTCAATCTTCATTGTTAATTAAATTTGAAATCACGTAAATTTGAAGGTGTTTCCCAAGTGAGAGAAGACCTGACTTCAGTACAGGAATCATAACCCCATGGGCTGGTATTCCAGACAGAATCAAAAGGGAGAAAACTATTGTTAGGTGAGCCTCAGCATTTGCCAGTGACTCTTTGCTTCCTGATGGTGACTGCAATGTGATGATCACTTGATCGTCTTACACTTCTATTGTCATGCTTTTCCACCAAGATGGGATGTATTCTCTCTTAAAACATGAGCCAGAATAAATCCGTCTTCTCTTAAGTTGGTTCTGGAGGCTCAAAAAAAGTGACTAGCACAGATTCGGACAGCCCAACTTACTGATGATCTCAGTATCTATGTGACAACACACAAACTAGATTTCAATGGAAACCAGGCCTCCCAATATCCAACCACTCCACTCTCTTTTGTTGTTGTTGTTGTTGTTGTTACTGGAAATTTTTTTGAGGTGGAGAAAGGGGTCCCTCAACTTAACATGAAATAGAGGCTAATTCTATTTAAAGACGTAAAATAGCTGATAGGTTTTTTTTTGTTTTGTTTTTTGGGGGAGGTTTTTTTTGTTTTGTTTTACTTACATTCTTGTCTATCTCTGTCACAACTAAATTTTCCATGCTTGCATCACTGGTTGATTTCCTTTATGCACAAAATAGAAAAATCAAAACTCTGTCTTATTTTTTAAAAAATGGGGTTGAGAGGCTTTAGTTCCACTGGTAAGGGGCTTTCTTTTGAGCATAACAACATGAGTCTAATCCCCAGAATGCACATTAAAAAGTTAGAGTGTAGCAGTGTGTGCATGTGGTCCCAGTCCTGAGAAATAGACACATGAATACCTGGTGCTCGGCTGCTAGCTCTCCTGGCCCAGTTATCAAATTCCAGGCTGGTGAGAGACCCTCTCTCAAAAAACATAGATAGTACCTAAGAAACAACATCCAAGGTTTTCCTCTGAACTCTACACACAAACATGTGTACACTCACACACACACACATTCACAAAGATAATGATAATAATAATGTATCTCTCAAAGTTCAGTTGGCTATGTGGATATTCTTATCCTTGAAAATCAGTGGGTGTGAACAGCTTTTGGGAAATGACGTCTAGACTTTCAAAACAAAACACTAAAATGTAGTGTTTAGTTCCACTAAATAGCTTTTGACAGAAAGCCTTCCAGTATATTTATACCTATATTACTATAAAAGTTTCCCATTTCTAAATTCATCTAAGATATTTCTTAGCACCTGAGCCTTTGTGCTGGAATCTGCAGGTTTCTTTCTTTGCTGAAGCTCTTTGTGCTCAAAACTTTCCAAAGAGAAAATATGCTAGAATCAACCAAAACAGTGAAAAGCCAAAGAAGTTTAGGGTCTCATTTTTTTAAGTAGACACTTTTATTAGACATTATTATACAAAAAATAGGAAGCCCATGATTTTCTGTCTCAACATTCATCTAAGATATATGGTTATGGCTTTTTGAGAGGTACACTCCAGAGGCAGAAGAGAAGCAAAGAAATATTTGGATTTATTTAGGCACAAATGGTGACCTTGGAGCTACCACTAGTCTTTCAATCATTCAAAGACTATGTGTTGAATGTATAATGCCAGGTGGAGATCTAATAACGTAGGATACATCAATGAACAAGACAAAAGCCCCATGGAACAGAATTTTTAACTATGTGACCATATTCTCTGTTCAAAATAAAAATTTACTTAAGAAGCTTGCCCCCATGGAATTTCATTGTAAGTCAGAAGGAAAACACACAATCATCCTGATAAATATATCATGCGTGAGATCACATGTTAAAAAAAAATAAAGACTCAGGAAAGTTATCATCAAGAAGACTGGAGGCCAGAACACTGAAGAGAAATCAGGAAAGGCATGCTGAGAAAGTCGGAAGTGAGCGAAGATTTGCAGGAAGTGAGCAGTTATATCAAGATGCCTGCCACAGAAAGACAGCTGCTGTATGTTCTCACTGCTTCTTAGAAATTAAAAAAAAAATCATATGAAAATCCAGACTAGAATATGAGTCCCTGGAGGCTAGGGAAGAAGGGGGAAGAAGAGATTAGAGGGATATTGGATTGGTGAGGACCCAAGTACAATTGCATAGAGAAGTCACTCTAATGTTCTGTAGCACAGTAGAAGAATTACATATACTATAAACCAGTTTATAGAGTTCAAAATAATGAGAAAAACTTGAAGATTCCTAACACATAGGAATTTCCATGTTTAGGAAAATTTAAGTGCTGATCCCACTAGCTTGTTCATTACACTCTATATATGTATATCAAGTTGCCATAAATAAATACAAATACTATGTTGGTTATTTTTTAGGACGCAGGGAGGAAACAAGTTTCAAGTGGAGCATGAAAGAGACAAGCAAGTCTGGGAAATGGTAAGTGGTCAGTGTGTTTCAAAGGAGAGACAAGAGGAAGATGAAAGAGAGAAAACTCAGAGACAACATGGGGCAGGTTGTGCCAGATCTTGTGGCTGGCTTTTGCTCTGAGATGGGAATCTGAGGGGAGCAGTAGTTAGACGGGACTTCTGTTTTAGCAGGACCACTCAAGAGCTGGATTGGAAATAGCCTATAGGAGAGCAAAGGAAGCAGAAAGACCCTTCGGAGATACTCTGGTAACTCAGGTAAGAAATGATAACGGCTCACCCTGGGGATGGGTCTTCACAAAAGACTGGGAAGAAATACTTGCACCTGAAAGAATTTGATGATTTTCTGAGTTAATGCAGGATGTGAGAGAAAAAGAAAATTCTAATACATCTGCTAGATACTATTACAAGTACAATGAACAAACCACCATCAGCTATGTCTGGAAGGGCAATACGTAGAGCAAGTTGGGGGGATTACATAAAACCAAAGATTTTTCTTTCTTCTACACAAGGGCTAGATGTCTATTGGATGCACACAGCAATGCTTAGTAGGCCATGAGATGTTCAGAAAAATCTCTACTGCAAAGGTATATGCTTAAGAGTCATCACATAGGGACATTATTTAAAGCCAAGAGTCTAAATAAGATCACCAAGAAAGTTCGTAAACAAAGACAAGACGACCAAGTTCTCATCAAAAATCTAGGTAGACAAAAGAAATGAAGCAATGAAGATGAAGGATGAGCCTAAGAAGGATTAGGCTCAGACTTAAGACTTGCCAAATGAGAGAGACATGAAAAGAAACAAAAAAAGACTTTAAAAAAAATTTTCCCATAAGAGAGGAGTTCTTCAGATCACTAGTAGAGTTGGTAAGGTGTAGGTCATTACTGCCTTTGGAAATTAGTAGAAAGAGAAAACTTGGGAAGAATTCGTATTTTGCTAGAAAAAAAGAGTAAATAAATGTCTTACTTAGTAGTGGAAGTGAAATCAGATTTTGTTTGGTGTTGAGTTGAGGATAGGATAGCATATTTGAAATGTTGATGGCCATCTCTAGTGAAAAAAAAGGGGGGGGGAGAAGGGGAAGTTGCGGAGACATCTACGTAGCAGAACAAATGAAATCTTGGGAACCAGCTATGTTTAGGCTGAAGCAAAGATGCTTTACAAAAGAACAGGCAAGGAAATGGAAGTGTGGCTGGTAAGTGTTGGTAGCAACGTGTAGGCTTCTAGAAAATCTACCCTGATTGCTTTTGTCGACTCTTTAAAATAAGTTTCTCACCTGAGCATGAGAATACAGGAACAAGATGGAGAGTGTGGGACAGTCTCTTTCTAGGTGAACATGGGAGGAAGCGCTCCAGAGATGCACTGTATGAGTACCCGGATATATAAGAAACCTGCCCAAGGTTCTCGGAAAGAAGATAAAGTGAAATAATAGTGGTGATTTCCTCTAAAGACATTCAGTCATGTGGTGCAGACTTACAAAGGCAGAGATTCTGTTTATTTGGGTGGTGGGTTTGCCAAAAAGGAGGGAGAATTTTCAGGTAGACACACAAGAATCATTACCACAATGGACCAAAAAGCTGAAGCTCAGAAGCCAGAGCAAACCTAAGTCCATACACATCATCTGCCATTCTATTTTTGTCTTACCTTGCATGTGAAAAGAGAGACCACATTTTCTACAATTTGTAAAACTAAATACAGTCACTAAGCCATATCCAGGACTACTCAGTTATTAAGCATTGATGGTCTATTCATTTATGGGTTTGAAATACAGCAAGTTCCCCAATCTCCAGAAACCCTTCCAAAGACAAGCCCCACTGTCCTTAACAGATGGCCTATAATTTTTATATTTGAAACACCATATGTCGAGTGCCAAAGCTCTATACATACTTAGCTACAAATTTTTCGGTTTGGGTGACAATGTATTTGGTGGCACCTGCGCTTTATAATGTGCCATCCAGAAGCTTCTATTTTCTCCTCCCCACACATTCATCACCTCAACCAGATGCTCTCAGTTTCCTGCTTCCTCAAAGCACAGCCTGGGCAGCCTGGGATGTCATCCCATTTCACCAGGACTTACGTAAGAGCTCTGGTCCAGGAGCGCTGAGCTGCCATCTGTCTGTTGCCCTTCCTGTTTCCTGGAGATCGCTGGGTCCCTACTTGCTGTCTGAGAAACATTTGAGGGATGAATGCACTTGTTTTCCATCTCATTGATCGCTTCAACTCCAACTTGCAAATGTCTCTGATCCTCTTTAAGAATGTCATACATGATCTGGGCTTATTAACCTAGGTACCACTAATGGCACCAACAGAATATTATTGAGTTGTACAGCAGAGATACAGACACCATCAACCCCATTCATAAGATATGGAAGTGTAAACACCCTGACATTCTTACCCTAAGTCACTCAGCATTCTTGTGATGACACAGATTTAGTTATTCTCATTCTCACTTCAATGCAGTTGACAAAAGAGTATTTCAAGTAGATATTGCTATAAGGTATAGGCTTTCAAGTTATTGTCCTAGGAACAAGATGTACTTCCAGGGACTCAGAAGGGGACATACCTCAATACAAACGTCCTGTTACTTACATTGATTTATTTTTTATTTCAGGCACAGAATCTGTGTGTCCACATCGGTGTTTTTTACATTGATGACTTTGACTTCTAGTTTTTAAACTGATATCATTTCTATTATAATTATTTTTAAAGTTGGACATGGATATAATGAAATTGCATCATAAACTAGAGCAAGAAGTTACAGCTACAGGCAAATATATTTTGTACACAATTACTCATAATTGATAGTATTATGATTCTTAATGCAGACACACTATACTAGACTCTGGGCATAGAGAGACAAAGGAAGTAGACACAAGTCCTGCCCTAAAAATTCTCTAGAAATACATACATACATATATATGTTATATATATGGAGAGAGAGAGAGAATTATGTTACAAAAGCATTTCTAGACCAGAAGTATATGAAGATCCCCTGGATTTTGAAGAGCCACTGTTTTGTTTTGGGTTTTGTTTTGTTTTGTTTTATTTTGTTTTTGAGATAGGGTTTCTCTGTGTAGCCCTACACACTTTGCAGATGAGGTTGGCCTTGAACTTGCAGAGATCTGCCTGCCTCTGCCTCCTGATTGCTGGGATTAAAGGCTTGTGCCACCATGCCCGGCAAAGAGCCATTGTTAATACTATTTTTCTAAATTTACAACAAACCCAAAAGTTCTACTAAACAAAAGTTTGAAAGTAGTAATTCAGTTAAAAATTGGTTCATTTTTCCATGGACATACAGATCCCCAGAATTAAGAGTTATCTCAGACCTCTTAAACCTCCTAACTTGACATCCAGGCATATTTATTTGCAATGCTGGCTCAATTTCTACTTTTTCTAATTCTTTCTTTCCAAGCATCTTCATTTGTCAATGCTTGTTTCTGACATGCTTGGCAAAAACATGTCATAAGCATCATGTACACCATATATTTGTGTATATAGGTAGCCACAGGCCTCATATACACAATTATACATTCACAATAATCTTCCCACATAGGAGAGCAATGGCAACTGAAGTTGCACACATACCCTTCACAGAACACATTTTATGTAGGGTAGGTGGATGTCTACATGCAAATTTGAGGATTGCTGGGATGCCTCCCTTTCTACCATCCATTAATTTTGACATTTCTTGTACTGTGAGGAAAGATATATTTAAGAGCTAATGTTTTCTATGAAAAAATAACAGCTCTTTCACTTTCAAAAAGTCTACTTGTTACATAGTGTTGCTATGAAGCCCAGGCTAGTCTCAAACTCACAAGAACCCTCCTGCCTTGGACTCCTGGGTGCCAGAATTATGGCCATGCATCACTACATAGGCTCAGAAAAGTCTTTAGTCACCGAACCCAAACATTTGAGTTTGATTTTTACAAATGTGTATTCAGTGCTCCGTAAGTATAACACAGTGGTTAACTGTGAGCACCAAGGGAATCAGGTGAGTGTACGCATCACTACCCTCCCATCGAGAGAGAAGTGAGGTCTAGAACTAAGGTGGACAAAGAGAGAGAGTTTTGCAACTCAGATTCCACCTGGCTTGGGCTATGCACACACCCCTCTTCTAACAGTGTACCTTTCCACCTGAGACCCTCACCTGCACATACTATGAGCACATACCCCTCTCTTAATCATACACCTAGCAACTCAGGACTCCCCCTGCCTGCATCAAACAATGGAAATAAATTACTACCCTTAGCAACCCTTCAAACATGTTCCTGGATACATGCAGGATTGTGAGACAGGGGACTGACTGATCCATTCTAGACTGGCTAAGGTACACATGCAATCAAACTACGTCCTCTGGGTAAACTTGTAGGGGGAATACTCCATTTGCCATCCTATGCCCAGACATAATCAGGGTTATATATGATTAAAATCAGACGCATCCTGGGAACAGATACATGAAGTAGAGAAATTTACATCGCCCAAGTTCTGTCGTTCAAAACAAAGAACCACCCAAGATACACCCATAGCAAGCAATTTCTTCTTAGCACTTATAAAAGGAAGTCCCAAAGCTTACAAAGCCACTCGCATATTCCCCCTCAGGAGACCTGCTACCTGTTCAACTCTTGTACTTTTACTTTGCTTTTAACAGAAATGCCTGGCTGCTTGACTTGTGTGTGTGTCTTTTTTAGTTTGAACAAAACATGAAGAAGCCCAAAATGCCCAGGCAGTGACCAGCTAGTAGCAAGACTTTTGTGACTCTCCCTGTGGACCACATAAAGAAAACAATGTCTATTTGACTCTGTCCCCCATTTTTTGATTGGATTATTTGGTTTCTTGGCATTTAGTTTCTTGAGTTCTTTGTAAATTTTGGATATTAGCCCTCTGTCAGATGTGGGGTTGGTGAAGATTTTCTCCCAATGTGTAGATTGCCATTTTGTTCGAATGACAATGTTTTTTGCCTTACAGAAGCTTTTCAGTTTCATGAGGTCCCATTTATTGATTGTTGGTCTTAGGTGCTGAGCTGTTGGTATTCTGTTCAGGAAGTTGTCACCTAAGCCAATTAATTTTGAGGGTTTTTCCCACTTTCTCTTCTAGTAAATTTGGTGTGACCGTCCTTATGTTAAGGTCTTTGATCCACTTGGACTTAAGTTTCATACAAGGTGATAAGTATGGGTCTAATTTCATTCTTTTACAAGTGGACATCCAGTTGGACCAGCACCATTTGTTGGAGATGCTGTCCTTTTTCCATCGTGCAGTTTTGGCTTCTTTGTCAAAAATTAGGTGGCCATAGGTGTGTGTGTTCATTTCTGGGTCTTCAATTCGATTCCATTGATCCACTGGTCTGTTTCTATACCAGTACCATGCTGTTTTTACTACTATTGTTCTGTAGTACAGCTTGAAATCTATGATGGTGATACCTCCAGATGTTTTTTTATTGTACAGGATTGATTTAGCTATTCTGGGATTTTTTTGTTGTTCCATATGAAATTGAGAATAGCTTTTTCCAGGTCTATAAAGAATTCACAAAGGAGGAACCCCTAATGGCTGAGAGACACTTGAAGAAATGCTCAGCATCCTTAATCATCAGAAAAATGCAACTCAAGACGACTCTGAGATTCCATCTCACACCTGTCAGAATGGCTAAGATCAAAAGCTCAAATGACAGCACATGCTGGCAAGGGTGTGGAGAAAGGGGAACACTCCTCCATTGCTGGTGGGAGTGCAGGCTTGTGCAACCACTATGGAGGTCAGTATGGTGATATCTTAGAAAACTTGGAATAGCTTTGCCTCAGGACCCAGCCATACCACTTCTGGGTATACCTCCAAATGACTCCTCACCAAATCACAAGGAAGTTGCCTCATCTATGTTCATAGCAGCCTTATTTGTAATAGCTAGAAACTGCAAACAACCCAGATGTCCCTCAACTGAAGAATGGATTAAAAACCTGTGGTACATCTACACAATGGAATATTACTCAGCTATCAGAAACAATGAAATTATGCAATTTGCAGCCAAATGGATGGAACTAGAGAAGCTCATCCTGAGTGAGCTAACCTAGACTCAGAAAGATGCACTTGGCATCTATTCACTTATAGTCGGATTTTAGCTATATAGTACAGGATATCTATACTATAACCAATGCACCAAAGGGAACAAGGACATAGACTTTTTGTTGGTTTGTTTGTTTGTTTTTTTTGTTTGTTTAGTTTTCTCTCCCTGGCAATGAGACACTTTTCACTGGTGGTACTGCCTTGTAGGCCCCCGGTGTATGAGGCTCTTAGCCCTCATATGACTTCTGAACTGGGGCAAGGGAATGTTATGTAGGGACACTCCACTCAAGAGGAGTGGGATGGAAGGGTTAGGAGGTAGAGGGTGGGAGGGTGGTGCTGGGAAGGGAGAAAGAGGACAATATGATGGAGATGTAACCTGAAGCAACAAATAAATAAATTTATTTAAAATTTAAAAAATTCTACATTTGCTTTAAAAGAAAGAAAGAAAACAATGTCATTGCTCCCCAAGCAACTTCCCACGATGGAGTCAGATTTTTCTAAGTACCTAAAAACTAGAATTCGATATCTTTTTCCTGATTATGCATGCTTTTTCAGATTGGCATTTTGTGTCCCCAGAATACTAAAGTTTCCGTCTAGGTTAACTTCTTTGGTGGGAAGAAATCCAAACTCCATAAGTAGTAGCACAGGAAAAGAGAAACTTAGTCAAACTTTAAAAATATACTAAGGCATGAGTATCTGTGGCTTATTCATTTCCTTCCTTTAAAAATGAAAACTCTGGCATTTTGTTTCTGATAGCCAGCTTCAAGGTCTTTGTAAAGGCACACCCCCTTTGCTTGAGGTCAGCCAATCAGGATTTGTGTAGCTGTTTGCCCCACCTAACACATTGAGAGGCTTGTAGTCATTCTACCAATTGCTAGAGGAAGAACTCCGAGCTTTACCACTGCTGATAAATGGATCTTGTAAGTTGCCCTGACTCCTTTGAAGCCCACACCTAGTAATTAACCCTTCCAACTGAAAGCATCTTTTTCCACACTTCTAGTCAAGAGACACATCACAGTCCTAATAGCTGTGACTTCAGCAGGCCTCCTGCTAATGATACTTTTTGTTTCCGATCCCGTTTGCTGGAACGCTTCCCTCTAATTTAGTGACCTGAAGAGGGATATTAAGAAAAGTGGAAAACAAGCATTCAGAAACTCATTAAAATATCTCAGTGCAAAATGAGAATGGCCTGCATGAGGAGAATAAAGAGCGGAAAGAATTAATAAAGATTTCAGAGTCATTACCGCAGCTGTCAGTCTGGCTTTCGTCAATCAGAAGGAGACTGGAAAAGAGAGGGGAGGGGAAAGTAGAGTGGAAGTTAAAAAAAAAAAAAGAAGAAGCTGCTCAAACAAAACGAAAATAACCTTACACCGCCATGACTGTTCTGGAACAATCTTTAAGAAGAAATCCAGTCTTTTCATGAATTCAAGTACTATTTCTATAAAAATTAAAAATGGTTTCCATCTATTACTGCGAAGTATTCTGATAGAGACTGACAAGTTCAATATCCTTTGGAAATAAGTCTGCCCAGAGTTTAATACAAACTTGTTATTGATACTTACAGAGGAAGATTGCTTTTTCGAGTGCGACGGAGGAGAGTGAGACTCGAAGGATGGATTTTTATACAAGATAAACCATTTATGTGTTATCTGCACTTAATCTAAACAGTTGCCATATTGGTGCGTTGATGGCCCCGTGCATACCAGAGCACTTAACCACTTAAGATGACTAGAAATCTAATAACAGCCAGTAAAGTCTGCCATCCTTAAGATCTCAGGTCAACTCTCATGCATTCATGAGATTTCTGACTTCTTCCACATTCTCCCTGGCCAACATCAATACACTCTTACAGTATCACACCCTTGCCTTCCGAGCTCTGTACAGAGTATATATTTCTGTATTGGTTGTGTCCCTCTTGCATACACTTCAAGAAAGCAGAGACTGAACCCTGATCGCCATTGTATCCTATCCAAACATAGGTAAGGATAATGAATTAAATAATTCTTTAAGTGTTGATCTAGAAAGAGGAATATGTAGAATCTAGATCATTACATGATTAAAAACTATTTCTCTTCTTTTTTTTTTTTTTTTGGTTTTTCGAGACAGGGTTTCTCTGTTTAACAGCTCTGGCTGTCCTGGACTCGCTTTGTAGACCAGGCTGGCCTCGAACTCACAAAGATCCGCCTGCCTCTGCCTCCCAAGTGCTGGGATTAAAGGCGTGCGCCACCACTGCCCGGCCGAATTTCTCTTCTTTTTACAAGCTTTAAAATGTTGGATAAAATAGCCCATTCAATCAAACATTGTCCAAAGACTCACAGGTCTCTTCACTGTGTCATCATCTCCACACTGAGGAGTTCCCAATCTGGCACAGCCTCCCCAGTGTCTTTTAGGACTTACTGTTTTTTTATTTGAGTTAAAAAAAAAAAATTCTGGCTGGGGAGATAGCTCCTGCTCCGTCAGTCAAGTTTTTACAAAAGACCTGAGCCTGATCTCCAGAATACCCACGGGGGGAGAGTCATATGAGAAGGCAATCTCATGTGAACTGCGGAGGTGCAGGATCCTCAGCTTACCAATTCTACAACCCAGCCTACCTATGCAGTCCAACACCAAGCAGAAACACTGTCTCAAAAGAAAAAGTAAAGGGTGGGTGGCTCCTGAAGAATGCTACACAAGTGTTCTATGGCCTATTCAAGCATTTACGAACACATGCACATGAACACACACACACACACACACACACACACACACACACAGAGAGAGAGAGAGAGAGAGAGAGAGAGAAGAGAGTAGCACACACACAAAATGAAGGTTAAACATTTCATTTTGACAAAGTCTTTGGTTTCTTTTTTTTTTTCTTTTTTTTTTTTTACTTTATTTTTTATTTCTACAAGTTACATCTCAATTGAAATCCCCTCCCTACCCCGCCTCCAGTCCCACCCTCCCACCCTCTTCCGCCTCAACCCACCCATCCCCTTCCTTTTTTATAAGTTTAAGATATATCTTTTCCCCCCAACAGCTCCCCCTTTCAGTCCAACAAATGGCTCTTGCTCTTATAATAATAAATACAATACAAAACAACAGAGGTAATTAGGCCAAAATTATGAGAGTTATATGGCTTGGCATACAATCCCAATGTCCAGTCTATATGTATTTGGCACCTGACTTCAACATTCTACTGTCGACCTATCTCCATGAGTTTAAAGTTCTATATCCAACTCAACTTTCATCACAATTTAAAAAGCATCTTCTTAGAACACCCTCTTGATTCCCAAACAACTCAAAATTTAACTATGAGACTCTAGCTATCTATTCTTCGACCACCTCAGAGACCTGAGAGGGACAAATATATCTGATTATATAGGAAGTGCAGGGCTGCAGCTTCCCAAACCAAGAAATGACATACCAGTGGCTGCCTGGACAGCTCCCATTTTCTCTCCATACATTACAGCATCAATCTTCAGTCATTTGGCCCCATTTATCTGACAGACATTGATTGTAGAGCAGGGGTTATGAAGGACTCGCCTACCCTGTCTTGGCAGAGCTAGGCTGTCGACTTACCTGCTTCCAAGTTTTGTCCTTTTTGGACAGCAGTCTGTCTACAGTTGAAGCAAGGGGTTTTTCTACCCTGTCTTGGCAGAGTTAGGCTGTCGACTTCCCCGCTACCAAGTTTTGTCCTTTTTGGACAGCAGTCTGTCTGCAGTTGGTGCAAGGGGTTATCTAAATACAAGAGATGGATAGGGCATCTTCAAAAACCCCTTGAGATCTGCAGAATATGGCATTCAAAGATGTTATCTTAAATCAAGATTTTTTTTTATATCGAGACATATCAGCGCCTGACGGCAACCCTATTCTACTCCAAGTAGAGGATAAGCATCGAAGAACCTCCACTGTAAGATGGTTGAATTGGTGGCAAGCCTTTCTCTTGGCATGAAAAAACCCCTTGCACCAACTGCAGACAGTCTTTGGTTTCTTATTACAAAATGTCAAACTGCAGCTGTTGTTCACCCTTCCAATTCTACCTTCATTCTTCCCCTGTGAAACTTGCACTCACCTGTGGCAGACCCTCCCCTGTTCCTGTAGTAAAAACTATACTCACAAACACGTAGATATGCTTTAAACCATGGGGATTTCATAGACGCCATTTTTAAATGAACTGAGTTCTGGCTAAAGGGACAAGCTTTATTCAACTATCCATATTCAGCTAATCTATTTTCCAGCTACTTCAAAAATTGAGAAGGTAATATAATGTTTTTAAATTCTGTTCCTACTGCAGCAACAAAAATATTCAGATTATTAAATGCGTGTTTTTCTCATGAATACAGTCAGCTTGATACTTTTCCACAATCTTGGAATTGTGTTGATTCAGAGTGGGGAAATCGGTGGGTGTTCCCCCAAGCAACTTATTAACAGCACAGTTGTCTGAATATTTTGTTTACTTCAGTCAGCTATTTTGACTCTGATAAAGCCCTACATTGTCCATCTTTTAAGAAACCATTTGGCATCCAGCTATTTATTGCAGGATGAAGGAGTACCACCACAGAACTCATACAGAGATCAGAGGACAACTTTTAAGAGTCCATCCTTCTACAATGTGGGTTCCCAGGATCAAACTCAGATCATCAGGCCTGGCACTCAGCACCTTCATGCACTGAGCCATCTTGCTGGCTCCAACACTTTCAGTCTTTAAACAGGGATTCATTGGTGTTGGTTACTGCTGAAGCAGTTTTTTAATCATTCATCCAAGTTTTATTAACTAATGCAATGTGTCAAACAAACTGCTAGTGTTCTGTCTTCTCTTATGGTTCCTTCAGAGTAAGGAAGAGACTCCAAATGTCTCCACCTTTGTCCATTTAGTATAAAATCTGAGTGCTTCAAGATTGCCCTGCCTAAACTTTGTCCCTTTCTTGGTAGCTTAATGAAATAGATGAAACATCTCCCTCAAGATAAGAAAAACTAGTCCCTTCCTAATCATTTCTGCAGACTCCAGGCAGGGCTAGCATGTACTAGTGATTGCGTGTCTCTTCTGACTCGAAAGGGCTCATGCCTTTTTTCCCTCAACCCTTCTCTGTGTACCTGCTTCTCCACAAGTCATCTTCTCCTGCACTCCCCAAGATGGCTGCCATCCTAACCAGGCTTTAGAGTCATTAGCTAATCAGCTTTACCAAAACCCAAGCTGTCCTATGGGGCTGAGAATAGAGAGAAGAAAATCAAACTGAAAATCATTACCACTACTCCTGGGGCTAGGGGTGGTGCCTCCTTCAGAAGAAGCTAAAACATCAGATAAGAAGTATCTAGGGCCAAAGAAGAAAACCATCATTTTATTTCATTGCTGCATTCTTTGCATTTATTCCTTCTCCCTTCTTGCTGGGCTGAGACCTCCTTTCAGAAAAATCTACTGTTTTCCAAAACAGAATTTCTTTCCCTGGGATGAATTCTTGCATAAATATTAAAATATGTAAATACCTACAGTCAACATTTTGCTTCAGTAAATATGGGGGTTTCCTCCCTGTGTTATCTACATGCTACAATTTTGTCTAAGCAAAAAAATCTTTCATCCTGAAAAATAATAATAAAATTTAAATAATTCAACTGGAGCCACTGGAGGCTTTAGAACTTCCTTTATGGATATTAACCTGTGTGAAACACCTGGCCCTAAAACATGGTTTATTTCTAAGACATTTTCTTTGGATGTCTTCCTTTGCCTCCTACCAATATTCTGCATCCTCTCCAAAAGATGTAGAGGGAATACCCTTGTGTTTAACGCAAATATAATACTTCTTAAAGGATATAGGTACAATCAACACTTCACAATGAGCAAGGCCAATTTTGTTTTGGTTTAATCATTTCAACCCAAACCAAGGATCTGTTTCTTAAACTGAGTTCTCTGGGGAACAGAATACTGCTTCTTGTTTTGTTTTGTTTGCTTTTCCTAGAAATGGTCTTCCAGAGTTAATAAGAGGGGGAGAATGCTGCTTTAAATATGGCTTTGTTTACAGGCAACCCATAGCAACCCCCTTAGATGTCTCTCATTATCACTTCCTGTACAATGTGCAAACATCTGATTAGACAACTGAAGCTCAAGCCCTCATGTTTGCTCTCTGTGTGCTCTATGCATGGTAAATGCAAAGAGTTGGCTGACTGACAGCTTTATATTTTTTGCCTGGATGTTTGTTTGGTCTTGAAATACCAAACCCAATCAAATTCACCCATGAGATGGGAACTCCACTACCCCTATTACGCCTGTTAGGCAGTCTCAGTTTTCTGAGACAGACACAGGCCCAGAAACTAACATGAGAGCATTAGGTATTTGGAGGATATGCCCTGAGTGTTAGCTGCCAATTCTACCTCCATTATCTGTTCTTTGGCCTTAAATTAGTAACATCTCTCTAGAAATAAAGTTAGAGAGATTTCCTAAATATGCATGGCAATCATAAACCAAAGTGAAGATAAAATATTTTCAAGATGAAATAAGTCAGCCATGGTCTCAATACTTTAAAGGTAATGCTATATTTAAACGTGTGTCTATATGTGAAAATGCACGCTGTGGTCTAACATGGGGACCCCGTCCAGTTGCAATGTAAAGTCTGTTGACTACAGGTCTTCAACATTTAAAAGGTGTGACCTAGACCTCATAGCCATCCAGATGATAAATAGGACAGATGACACTGAGATCACAGTGACCTCGTAGGAATCTCTGTCCAGCCTGAGCCTCTGCAGTTCCTTTCCATGGATATCTTTGGGATGCTGATAGAGGGCCAATGGAGGCCCAAAAGGGAAACATATGCCAAGATGTCAGACAAAGACACTTTAGTCCAATAGTACTCTCTCAGACTCCAGAGGACGGTGCAATTCTGATTTCAGAACAGTCTTCTTGGCTCATACTCTCAGTTTGCTTATCAGCATTTTCTGGCTATAAGGAAGCAGGAGAGCCTGCATGTCCAAAGCAATTAAAAGTTATATTCACATGCACTTCTATAAGACACTGGGTGAAACGAAGCTTTGGGGACTGTGAGAAATCTAAAAGAAAGGGGAGCAAGGTGCTCTGCTATGGAGAACTTAGTTAAAATGACAGTGATCGCTCAGGTCCCTCAACACATCCCTGCCCCCCAGGACCAGGTCCCCCTTTGCATCTCCTGGAGCATCACCTCACAGCTCAGATGAAGTGGTCCATGACAAGCAGCAGTTTGAAACCAATGTTGTTTGTTTTTTCAGATTAGGAAGGGAAGAAAATAAGAAAATCCCAAGCAACTTCTCAAAGACCAGTGGGAGATAATCCAGGAAATTGATGTTAGCGGGGTGGGGTTGGAGGTTCTAGTAGATATAAATCATGTGTGGAAATAAGACATCTAGAGTGTGAGTTTGAGAGGGAAATTTTCCAAAGGAAGCCCGTCTCCATGTTTAGCTATTTTATAACAGTTATATATAATTTTGTTCCTGATGACACAACAAGCATAATTTGTTTGCCTTGGGTTGATCAAGAAATAGTTCCTTCATTCTCTCCATAGCCATCATCACGCTTTTTCTTAAAGATCATAGCGGGCTTTAACCCCTAATAAATGCATTTACTTCATTTTGCCTTCTCAGGAGCCAACTCCAAAAGCCATCTCCTCTGGAAAGGATTTGAAGGTTCCTAACCCTGGAGTGGACCACTCAGAGTCACTAAGAGGATAAGCTGAGTAAGGCTTCCTTCTAGCCAGACAACCAGGGAGTTCACAGCTGTGCCTTATAAAGCCAGGTAGAACAAAGCAACCTATGTCTAAAACAAACCCTTTTGCCTTTTGTCGTTTCTTTTTAAAAGACAACACCAAAAAAGAAAAAAGAAAAAAAAAGATGCCTACTTGTTTGAACCCTACGCAAACAAGGAGACAGGCAGACTAATGTTCCCTGAGTCCTTTGAGTCATCTATGGATTAAATGGATACAGAAGGGTAAATGGAAATGCATTAAACAGAGCAGAGTGAGCTGAACACTGTGATGACTATACCCGCAGGGTATGCTTGCTTCATCACAAAGAGTGTTTGGTTCAGTTTCTCTGAAAGACAAATGGTGTAGGCTTACTCTTCAACATCGGAAGCTGGGCCTGTGTTTAAATCAGTCTAGAAGAACAGAATAGTCATAAGGAGGAAGAGGAGAGGGAAGAAGAAAATGAAGGGGGGAGGGAGTGAGGAGAAGGGAGAAGAGGAGGACATGGTGTCACTGTTCTGGTTCTGTTTTAACTATCTCATTTAACCCTCCCAGTGACCCTAGGAAATAACTGCTACTACCATTTCCGTTCTACAGATAGGGAAGGTAAGACAGGAAGAGGTTAAAAAATGTCATCAGAGAGCTGTAGGAAGGTGGGTAGGCAGAGTTCAAAGCCAGAAATTAAAGGTATACCTAGCATTATGTCAACATCCAGACAGAAAGAAAAACAGTGATGTGCTGGGATGACATTGCTGATTTTTCTGAATTTTGAAGTTGATTCAGTTGGCTGGATTGTTCTCTTCTCACATGAGTGACTTTGTCATGAAAGAAGTCTCTACCTAAAAGGCTGAAAGACAAAAAAAAAAAAAAATGCTTAAATAGGTATTACAAATGGATACCTATGGGGGGGTATTATGTTTTGTTTGTTTGTTGTTTTTGTTTTTTGGGTTTTTTGGTGGCAGAAAGGACTAAATTTAGGGTTTCACATATGCTAGGCAAACAACCTACCTCTGGGCTATATTTTCATTTCCTGATAGCTAAAGTTGGGTTTTATAAAGAAAAATGTGCTCCAAGCATTTGCATTTTGTATTATATAGCTTATTATTGACTGAAATAAGACTATTATAATAACTCCCTCCGCATTTTAAAAACAATTATGTAATCTCAAATTAGACACATTTCAAGTTTTACTGTAAAAATCCACTCCTTTTCTTAATAAAAATTGAATCTCTGTATAACCAAACAACATCTTTTATATTCCTTCTTGTTTCCCTAAGTCATTGGGAATCTGGGTTTTTAATGAGCAAAGTTTCAAGTTCTGCACCCATTCTAACAGCAGTTGAGCAAAACTTCTGAGATCTATCCCCCACATCCACTTTGAGACCTACCTTCTCTGGCCAGGTCTTTATAATTTTTTGCCTTATCAAAATGAAAAAAAATTATCAGGCATTTCATTTCTCAGTAACTTTTAATAATTAACAATAATCATCACTGATGCTATTAAAAATGGATTCCACTGATCCAACAAGACAAAGTGCACAATGGGAGTTGCTCTATTCAGAAGACTTGGCAGTGGTAGCAGGCATGGTCCCAACAACACGCAACTGTGCATCTTTGGAAAGCAAAGAAGACATCTTTTATCGCTATTCTCGGGATCTATAAATTGCTATTTCCAGTCCATACAACTCTTAAGTTCTCAAAGATGTCAGTTAGTAGACTTGAAATGTGAACAATAAAGCTAGTCTATTGATAAGGAGCTTCACTTGATTCCCTGCAGGATAGAATAGTCCCCTCTTATCTCTGAAGGATCCATCCTAAGACCCCTAGTGCTGCCTGAAAACTGTACATAGTACTGAACTCTAACATAAATATGATGTGTTGAATTCATAACTTGAGCGCAATAAGTGATTATCAACAGTAATAAAACAGAAATATTTTAACAATACCCTGTGTCAAATGTTTTTTTTCTTTAAACTTGATGAGTTGTTTTTATTAAATGGGTGTCTCTGTGTAATATTATTGGAACACAGCTGATCCTATGTAACTGAGACAACAAAGAGTGAAGCCATAGATGGATATGTGTGTGTGACACTGACAGAGGAGGGGGAAGGAAGAAAGGAAGGAAGAAGGAAAAAAGAAAGGAAGAAAAAAATGACAAGGGAAGAGAAGGAAAGGGAAGGCAAGGGAAGACTGGAAAGGAAGGGAAGGAAGACAGGGTAGGATGGATCCCAAACAACTGACAAACATAAAAAGAGAAGCAAGGCAGATGAAAAGACAAACTGGGCATTGGAAGCAGTGCCATCAAGACTAATTAGTGTGATATGTGACTTTTCCATTCCCATTCAGGTCTAAATCCTGGGCTAAAGAGAAAGATAGAGTCACCAGCCTTTTCCCCCATATCTCAGCACTGCCCTGTCCTGTATGCTCTGCTCCCATCTGATATCTGTATTAGATTCCTATGGCTCAGGCATTAAAAGCATGAGTTATAAAATGCCCAGTTTAATCTATTTCCATAAAGCTATGTACCCACAGATCAGGTTTCTCAAAAAAGTGTCTATTCATCCCTTATGTAACCAGCTCAATGAATGCACATTTTAAAATAAAATAATAAAGTCGTTTGGAGCAGGAAGCTGGGCTTGTCTGGTAAGTGGACTTGACACTTGACCCTTGACCCAAAGCCAGATGTTCATTCTTGACATCTCATCACCAGGGTTTAAGGGGATTTCAATTGCTCCACAGACAGCAAAAATCTCGTTGTGTAAATAAAACCTTAGAGCATATTTCCGTGGTATTATCCCCAAGACTTCCACATTCTTGACAGTCCCCATTGCCTCCTGTATATTCCTCTGTGCCTGACACAACTTCGCATGAAAATCCATCACTGATCTCGAAACAATGGATGAGTCACAATATGCAGACTTTGCTATTCTTTCTAAAAATGTACCAATTCTCATCCTCTGTCTTTATTTTGACATCTTTATTGTGGAATATGCACAGAGGTATATATAATATTGACACAATGTTTAGAGAATAGAGACACATATGGATACTTAGGTTTTTCTTCCTTTTCTTTCAACAGATATTTTTCAAACATCTTCTGGACTCTTTGGGAAATAATAAAAACATTAAGTTCAGAATATATATATATATATATATATATATATATATATCCATCTAAGAAATAAATTGAGAAAAAACCACAAGACTTTGCATAAGGTTTCTTTTGTTTGTTTGTTTGTACTTCAAGTTACATCTCCATCACAGTCCCCTCTTTCCATCCCTCTCGGTAACACCCTCCCACCTTCTCCCCACCTCCCACCTATCCTACTCCTACAGAGTGGGTTGCTCCTACGTATCAGCCCCCCTCAGTTCAACAGTCATATAAGTGTTAAGAGCTTCCTCTTGCACTTGGGGCCTATATGGCAACTCTATTAAGGCAAAGTATCCCACTAACAGGTAACAAGGTCTATATATTCCTGTTCCTTTTGGTATGTTGGTTGTATGGTAGTTAACCTGTACTACATGGCTAAAATCCAATTATTAGTGAATAGATGCCATGTGCATCGTTCTGAGTCTAGGTTAGCTCACTCAGGATGAGATTTTCTAGTTCCATCCAGTTGGCCGCAAATTGCATGGTTTCGTTGTTTCTGATAGCTAAGTAGTATTTCATTGTGTAAACATACCACAGTTTTTCTTCAATTGAGGGACATCTGGGTTCTTTCCAGTTTCTAGCTATTACAAATAAAGCTAACTATAAACATAGATGAGGAGATGTCCTTGTGGTTTGGTGAGGAATCATTTGGATGTATACCCAGAAGTGTTGTGGCTGGGTCTTGAGGTAGAGCTATTCCAAGTTTTCTAAGATATTGCCATACTCTTAAACTTTTTTGGCACTTAACAATTAGTAAACAGTCCACAGGTGGCAGCTCTCTAAAGCATGGTGAAACTAGGACTCCAGAGCAAATGTGAAGGCAAAGCTGCATTTCAGCTGTTCTGTCCTGCTCTCTGTCAGCAGGCTCAGCAAAGGAAGGACACCACAGTATGAGATCATAGTCACCTACCACCTCAGCTACCACCTATACAACTCCTATCCTGCTTCTAACGCTTTCTCTCAGGTGCACTGAGTCATCTGTAACTTGGACCTGGATTGCCCGAACTATTTTTGTCATTGTGAAAGTTAATGTTCACACCACACACACCCAGAGAGGGAGGGGGGAGATCCAGCATCATCCCCATCAGCTTTCCTATCTTTCCTTACACAGAAGAATCCTCTGTACCTGGTGTTTTAGTTTGTGATCAAAATCCTGCACCCTCCACCCCCACCAATGAGCATTCAGAAATTCATTGAGCTAACTTTATCTGAATAAGGTCATAGAATTACTATCAGGGCTATAATTAGAACCTGGTTTCTATTCCAAACTGAATGGAATTTAACTATGATAAACAACAACAGCAGTAATAACACTGTGTCTAGGTTAGGTTAGCCTGAAGTGAGGGAGAATGTGGGTGACACCATTTCTTGTGCTGGATCCTAGACTGGATGCAAAGGAGATCTCTGCTCTTGACTGTAAATGGACTGTGACTAGCTACTTCAGATTCCCAGTCCCTTGACTTCTCCAGAAAAATGGACTGTAACCAGGAGCTGTGAGCCAAATAAACCCTCCCTCCCTTATATCCCTTGGGTCAGGGTATTTTATTGCAGCAACATGAGAGACATCAACACAAACAGTTCGTGTTTCTTGAGTATTCACTGTGTGCCAGGTACATTTCTAGAACCAAACAAGTTTGGATTGCTTCCATCCCTACCATATTTTGAGAGAGCAATACTTCTATTTTGTTGATGAGAAAACCAAAACTCAGAGTAGTTATAGAACAACCAATGAAAAAGTCAGGTTTTGGTTCCAGAAAATTCTGCTACTGACCTGAAATGTATAAATGACTGACATGTGACATGCTTGCTCATAAAATGAGCACTGTGCATTTGTCTTTAAGCTAGATCTGATCCATTTATAATACTGTCCTTTATTGTATTGTGTAACTCTTATTTTGCAATATTGGAAATTCCCTTTCTTTTATGAGAAAACCGTGACATATATAGTAGTGGTATATTATGAATTTTATTACTTAATAAAACCACATTTGGAAGTTGTTTTCATAGGTGAAACTGCAGGCTAGAAAACACTTCCTCACAATATCTGCATCCTGCAGATATTTGAGAGAAAGTTCAATCATCCTCATGCTTCCTCCAAAAGACCTATTTCCCTTAAGAATAAGGGATGAACCAAAGGAAGGACCAGTGAGGAAGAGGAATGTTAAATTCATATTTTTAAGTACTTATTTTTAAATTTTATGTATCCTTGTGTGTCTCCCTGTAGGTCTGTGTACATGAGGTACCTGTGGGGCCAGAATAGGACATCAGACACCCCTGGAGCTTATGTCACAAGCAGTTGTGACTCACCCATGTGGGTGCAGGGAACCTAACTCTGGTTTTCTACTTGAAAAGTATTTGCTTTTAACCACTGAGCTAACTCTCCAGTCCTAAGATTCTTTAAATTACGACTAAATGATTTAAGATTTTTCATGAGCACATAGATAATATATTTTAAACATCTGAAGATTGGAACTCAGTTTGTGTCTCTACCTCTTTTGACTTGACTCTCTACCATCAATTACCACATAAGACCATTTTGGTGAATAACAGACTACTCATATGACCTGTAGTGGTCTGTATTCATTATTTTTCTGCTGTTGCAATAAAACATCCTGACCAAGGCAACTCGTAGAGGGGAGGGTCTACTTAGGCTTACAGTGACAAAGGCTTAGGATCCATGACGGCAGGGAAGCATTGGTCATACTGGCTGTAGCCAAAGCCAAGGGCCCAAATCTCAAAACACAAGCAGGAAGCCAAGAAAGTGAACTGTGGATAGCTCATGGTTTTGAAACCTCAAATCCCACCCCACTGATGCACTCCCTCCAGCAAGGCCACATCTCCTAGACCTCCACAAACAGCACCACCAGCTGGAGACCAAATACTCATCTATGTAAGCCTATGGGGGAAATTCTCATTCAAATCAACACATAGTCCCATGAATTTATATCATACAGTGATGTTTCAGCCATCTTATTTTTTGCACTAGTAGTCTGTGATATTCATACAATAAAAATTATCTAGTGACTTATTTCTCAGAATGTGTCCCAGTTTATAAGAGGCATCCTAACTCTGTTGGCTTAATCATCAGGCTTCATGGGGCAAAAGGGATGTAACACCTTCAGTCCTTTATGCAATATTAAGTTTAAATGAAAAGCTTAAGTATCCTTAACTGATCCTGCTGTGTCTCACATCTACCTCTGAAGGAGTAACTATGGCTAGAAGTGGATGTACACTTTTTGGCCAGTTTGATTTGTACATCTGTATTAGTTTTTTTGTTGTTGTTGTTATTGTTGTTTTGTTTTGTTTTGTTTTGTTTTGTTTTGTTTTGCATTGTTCTGACAAATGCGAGTTAAGAGAGGAATGGTTTATTATCTCTCACAATTTGAAGGGACAGTCCATCATGGCAGGAACATAGAGCAGTTCATCTCCTTGTGTCTGTGGTCAGAAACCAGAGAGAGATGAGTGCTACTTCTCAACTCTCCTTTTCCTTCTTATTCAGTCTAAGAGCTCTTGTGGAATGACTTGTGCTACCTACATTGAGGATGGGGTCCTCCCATCTCAACTAACCTAGGTATGGTTATACTGGATGCAACACCTAAGTATGCCAAGGGATGATTCTAACTACCACCAAGTTGACAGTATGAGCCCTCCCAACATCACACTCTAAAGCTGGTCTTAGAGCCAACCCTAGAAGTAGCTCTTCCTCCGAGAGAAGCTAGATGTTTGGTTCTCTAAAGAGACAATGAGACCTTTGCCAAAAGAAGTAAGAATGACTCCTGGTGGTCAAGTCAGGAAGTAGCCATTATTCTTGAAATGTGGATCACACTCTGGGCTTTGGGCTACTTCTCTATCCCTTCTCCCTTTAAAACTGAAGGAAAAATAAATTATCTCCCATGTGAGAATCAAAACCCTCATCTTTAAAGATAAATGAGAAGTTCGAGGGACTAGTGCAAAAGAAACAGTTTTTAATACTCGATTTTTCAGAATAGGAAGCAAACCTAGGAAAAGGGTAAAAGCAGCTGGCATGCCAATTTGACAATAAACAGTAGTATTTAAAGTCCCTGATTTTTCTAAATTCAAGACCTCTTTTTTTTTCTTTTTTTGCATTGGTTGGTGCTCTAGAAAGATACAATCTTGTCACTCATCTAACATAGAACCTCCCGAAGCTCCCCATCCTTTTGGTTCTCCATGTAAAGTCTTATCTAATGACTGCCCCAGGGCTTAAGATCACCTCCTTGTCTAATCATGGGCTCAAGCACATCGTAGCCTGTCCACACATTTTCAATGCTTGAGTTCTGAGACCAGCAGATACCAGTTGCCAGTTAGGGAAGAGAGTGGCTTATCTGTGACTTGTTGATACCTTCCCACCATGCCCTGTGCTGAAGGTGGAACATAACAGTTTGTTTCCTGCACCTGTGCATTTCAGTCATGACTTGATGTGGGAGATAAGCATCCACTACCTACTTTATTCCCACAGAGCAATGAAACATCCATTGACCGCTCTCCCTCTCCTGCTCTACCAAGAACTATTCCTTCTCTCCCCACCACAACTGAAAGAGCTGAGGTTAAAATTGCTAATTGTGTCTCAACTAATCCAGAACAACTCCAAAGGGGTATGAACCAGATAAGGAAATAATTTTATCCTAAAGGGATTTAGAATCCTCTAAAACGGGCATCTGCAACTCACAGAAACTTCCCTTTAGCCTTAAGAAAAGCATTTGTCTAATTAAGTACACAAGCATGCGCTGGAAGACAAGACCTGCCTCAATAATACATATAAGGGCAGATTTTTTTATTTACTCTGTACCAAACACAGTAATCACAATTACAATCCCGCAGCCATTCCAGAAAACCCTTCCCTGAAACAGTAAATCTGTCCAATCAAAATTAACTGTTCAGGGTTGTAAACGGTATTCAAAGCTTCTCTCAAAAGCCTAAAATAAGGCCATCACTTGCAGCTCCAGATACCAGCAGGCACCCAGACTTTGGCAGTAAATAAGACTGCTTTAATAAAATATAAAGCTGTGGCAGAATTTAATATGGAAGAGATCTGAGATCATTAATCTCCAGACATAATGTGAAAAACGATTTTCATTATTTTCCAAAGAAAATGTTCATATTTGGGGAAAATAATAGTCATAAAATAAAGGTATTTTAAGGGTTTGGAGTTAATGTGAAAACGCACTCGTCAAGTCCAATCTGGGCTGTCACCTAACACAAGGCAGCATAACGTGTGGCTTCAATGGGCAACTGTCCTTGTAGAGTTGACGTGTCATCAGAGATGATGCCATGCACAGTCACCCATCTCCGCGTGGCTCCAAACAACACTTGTGTCCGCTGATCCCCACTTCTTACCTTTCTCCCAGTTCCTGATCTCAACAAGCACACACTGCAGTTGAACTTACTAGACATTATGATTCTTATTCCAAAGCTGCCACTAACCTAAGCCTTGGAAAATGTTAGGTTTTTTTGGGGGGGGGGTTGTTTTGTTTTGTTTTGTTTTTCTGTGCTAAAATACCATTACCAAGGTGATTATACAATGAAGGGTTTGTTTTGGGCTTACAGTTCTATAGGTTTAGAGTCCACGATGTTTGTGCAAAGGTGTGGAAGTGGAAGCAAGAAGCTGAGGCTTACATCTTGAACCCCCACAGCATGAAGCAGCAGAAAGTGTGAACTACAAATGCCACAAGCTTTCTAGACTTACTCCAACAAGGCCACACCTCCTAAACCTCCCCACACATCACCACCAACTGGGATCAATATCTGAGCACAGGGGGGATATTCTCATGCAACCACCACAGAAAGGAACTAACATCCATACATTCATGGTTTCAAGAAAAAAGTCCAGCATAAACCTATATCTCCCTTGCCTAACAAACTAATAGGTGGGCTAGAAAAACAAATTGAGGAAAGACTAAGAAGTCTTGGAAAGACAGCATAATACATAGGAATAAGAAGTAACCATCAAGTGCAAGTTTGATCTGGTTTTAAAATTAAATAAAACTAAATACCCATGCCTCCTCAAAGAGTCCTAGACATAGACAATGGAGACCACCTCTGCTAAGAGACAGAGGGATGGAAGTCCAGCAGTAGAGGCAACAGAGAGTGAGGTATGGAATCCTGTGGGATCCAGTAGATTTCCAAGGTGCTTTGTCACATATCTGGACTTTGGTTTGTTAACATGCTAATTTAAGTTGCAATTCATGATATAGAACAAAATCTTCATGCAAAAAACTTCAAGCTACTTCCCTTGCTTATTGAACAACCTCCAACTATCTGGAAAATCTATCATCACAGGCTTATAATATTTGGCTTGTAAGCCAATATAAGAATCCTATTTTTAACAACCTAATATCTAGAGACAGCAGTAAGAACACGTACACAAGCAGCAATGTGACTTACCACCACCCTTACCATTTTCTTCTTAATAATCTTATTTCAGAAATTGAAAAATGGATACACATCTTCCAAGTTGCCCAGAATGGAGTCAGAATCATCACCTGAGATCTCAGAGAAGTTGAAGATACTCTCTAGCTCTGTGAAAAGTAATGCATTTTTATCCCCAAATAAAAGTTTCAAGCTAGCTCCTCGATGACATTTCTTACTAACATTACCCAGAGGTTTTTTGGAAGAAATCCAGTCTTGATCTATAAACCAGAAAGAAATTTCATGCTAATGCTAAGTCTGATATATTTTGGACATTAGGATAAGTAGCTATTTGTTAAGTAACAGTTCATCACCCAGGTTATGGCATTCCTCCCTGGAACATTCTTTCATTTTAAATATATCATCTTTGGGAACTTTATATCCCAGCATACCCTGGCACACAATAAGGTATGCAAGTGCTTAAAATATTTCAGGCACCAAGTTGGTTGCAAACATAAAATAAGCCTCTTTATTTACCTAAAAATAAACATTAAAAGATCAAAAGCTTTTATTTATCTATAGCAAATAATTTCCTTAGCTTTTCTGACACACTTGTAGCCATTGTGTTGAAAATCTACAATTAGAACATGATTCATTTGCCTTTGCCTATGATGATACTATGAGAGCCCCTACTTTTGTTTTTCTTAGAGACCTCCTAGGGTGATGGGGAAAATCTAGAATCCAAATTAGCATATAAACCCTCCTCCTTGAAAGATGCTTTTATAAGTCCAGATATTTGTTCTACAAATTGAACATAAATAAAGGCAACTCCCAGTAAGATTTTTAGGCCCACAAACAGCAAAGCCAGTCTGATACCAGGCAGGTCCAGGATTCACCCGAATACAGAGAAGCTGTGGTAGGCTCCCTATAATCCTAGCACTCAGAAGGCAGAGGCAAGAGATGCCCAGAACAAGTTGTGTAGCTAACCTAGTCAACTAGTGAGCTCTGGCTGGCTAGATTCAATGGGCAGATGCTGCCTCAAGGAATAAGGTAGATAGCCATCTAAAATTCCTTATGCCAAGTGAGTTCAATATGAGGTAGTTCCTTACATGGTTGTGGCCAAGGAATATGTAATGCCCTTATGTTTCCATTTTCCTTTCTCTTTATTGCATGTGACAACACTGGCAATATATTATGTACAGCACCCTCCATGAGAAGCCAGAGGTTCTCATCCAAGAAAAACATTTGAATCACCTGTGAGAAACTTAAAATCCTGATGTCCAGACCAGTAGATTCTGAATCTCTGGGGGGCGGGGGACCCAAGCATCCACATCTTTTAAGACCCCAAATGATGTACACTAAGAACCACTGCTAGGAGACAAGCATGTTGAGGTATGTAAAGGGATGTCTGTATATATACAAAATTGAAAGGCACCACTCAATACACCAGTGAAAATGGTCACCAAATAATATCTGCAGTGAACTTTCTGCTAATTAGAGAACTATAAATAGCCCTAGTACTGCATGAAAGTGAAGCTCAAGGAAGTGACTAGTCAGGGATAACATTGAAGAGGAAGACTGGGACCTGAATGGAAGACAGTAATATTAAGGTAGTTCAGTGGCCTTTACCCTCATTGGGTTTGTACACAGTGATATGACAAGGGGACACCTTAGAGAGATCCATCTGCTAGCAACAATGGATAAAATGGAAGCAAGGAGAACAATAAAGAAACAATTAGGGCAGTCCAGAATGGAGGCAGCAAAGTTAGAGCAGCAATGAAACTAGAAAAAAAAACTAGAATCCTTTACTAGTGATTGAAAGGCTGGTGTGAGGAGGGATCACAGGTGGGGATTTGAGCTAAGGCAAAAGGAAAAAGGAAACCAGGAACAGAAAGATCTTCAAAGTAGGAGAAAATAATTTTTATCATGTTTAGTTTGAGAAACATCCAGGGAAAAGGTAACTATATAGTCAGAAATATGAGCCTGCACTATTAAGCCTTTCCTTCCAGAGAAGTTGAAAAGGAGATCAGTGGTCAACACACACAGGCCTGAGGAGTTGCAAGCTGCTTGTCTTCTTGATTAGTGACACCCAATGAAGCTCTTGGCATGCAACAACTATTTGATAAATACTAAGTCAAACTGAATAGTCAGGAGCATAAGAGGAAATGCTTGGAGAGTATGACAAGAATTTTGACCAGTATCATAGACTTGCCGAATATATGCCCTGAATGGCTTCAATGGTATGAAAAATATATATACAGGAAAGCATACATGAGTTCACACAAAACATCCTAGTTTACCAGTGGGAAGCAGCAGAGCACCAAAAGTCGATGCAGATGCTGGCAGGAAGGAAAGAAGTGTCGGTGGCCCAAGGGTTCTGGCTATGTAATCAGGAGGGGAGAGGGAACCTGTGATCCAGTAACCAGGCCTTCACAGGGAGTGATGGTCCAGTAACCAGGCCTTCACAGGGAGTGATGGTCCAGTAACCAGGCCTTCACAGGGAGTGATGCCTAAGGAGCTGGTAAGGGAAGCTCTATGGATAGAATGGACTAGAAAAAAAACAACAACAACAACAAAAATCATTGAACAGGAGATTCATGTTTTGCATAGAACTTCAAATATAAATTCAAAAATAAAACAACGGATGCCTAGTGAAAGTGATGGCTGGTTGACATCTCAGGGACAAAGGAGCTCCATCTGTTGACATCTTTTGTTAAGAAGTAAAGTATCCCATCCTACAATAATACCACTGTATTAAACAACTTGCAGTTACTGTGATGAATGTCTGAAATAAATCAGCTTATAGAAAGAAAAGAACCTGAAGAGAGAGATTGATGGTAAAGCATTTGCTCAGTGTGGCAGCTCACCTATATAATATATAATATATAATCCCAATACTCAGAAGATCACCCAAAAAGCTAGCTAGCTGGCTAGCTGGCTATACTAGCTGATTAGTGAGCTCTGGTTCAACTGAGAGTCCTAATTTGATGACTAAGGCAGAGTGGTTAAGGAAGACTAATCAACCATGAGGCCTCACATGTACAATATGTATGTGCACATGCACATGCATATGCACCACACACGTGAATACCCATATGAGCATATACTCCACATACACATGCAAAACATAAAAAGAAAGAAAAAAAGGGGTTCACATGGGTTCAGTTTCAGATGTCTCTGTTCATAACCAATTGGCTGTGCTGTGAGACCCTGGTAGGGCAGGCATCATGATAAAAGGGCAGAGCCATTTGCCTCATGACTAGAGAGCAGGGGAAAAAAAGAACAAAATAAATGAAGGGATCAGAGTCATGGTAAGTCTTTTAAGGGCTTGCCTCCCTGGCCCAAAGACTTCCCAATAGGCCCATCCCCCAAGTGTTCCATCACCTCCCAACAGTACCCAGCTGGGAATGAAAAAGCCATAAGGCATTTGGGGTGTTTGAGGAACATTCCAAATTGCCCACTTTATTATTTAGGTGATGTCACAATTAATAATTCCAATTTCAGTGGCAGCTGACTATGATTTGCCTCATACTCTAGCAGGGGTGTGATTTTGCCAGTTGAAGACAGTTTAAGTTTGGAATTCTGGGAACTCTTGAGAAGGTATGTAAATGCCAGAGCCCCAGCAGCAGCAGCAGCAGTAGTAGTAGTAGTAGCTGCTGGTTGCTGCTGGTTTCTGCTGGTTGCTGCTGGTTGCTGCTGGTTGCTGCTGGTTACTGCTGGTTGCTGCTTGCTGGTTGGAGATACCCTGACAATGAAGATCAAACTCACCCCAAGGAACTCAATGCCCCTAATGAGCAGGAAGTAGTCTAACAGTATCTGTGCCCCCTTTCCCCTCTAACCTTCTTTCTCTCCTATCTAGTCTTGAGGGGTTGTAAGGGATAGGTGTGATGTGGGGGGAGGGGGCAGGAAAAAGAACGCAATAAAGTAGTCAAAAGTCTGGCTACAAGCAGGGAAAACCTGAATTTGTGCAGTACTATCCCACCAGCTGAAATCCAGAACAGAAAACAAAAGAAAAAGCGAGCTGAGCACCAGACTTCATCTGTCTCTGCTTTCTGACTACAAATCCATGTGAGCAGCTGTGTCATGTCCTTACATAACATCTAGATCTGTTGTTACCTACTCGCCTTCCCCACCATGGTGGATGACTGTACCCTCCAAGGATAAGCCAAAGTGAACTCTTCATTAATTGATTTCACCTGGAATTCATTCATAAAATGAGAAAAGTAACTAACACAGAAGTGGGTTATTGCCATGATAAACCTACCATGCTGTTTGTAGACCTTTGGAACAGTTTGTGGAAAAAGTACGGAAGAGTATGGAACTGCAGGCTAGAAATGTTTAGAATGTTGTAAGCAGAATTAAATGGGCTACTCAGTGGAAAGTTGGAAGCCAAATACTGAGAAAAACACAATAAAGACCCAGCTCATGAGGTTTTAGAGTGGAATAGGATTTTATCAGCAACTGAGCCAGAGGTAATTTATTTGATATTATAGCAATTCAGAATCTGACTTCTTTCTTCTCATGTTCTAAAAACTAGACAGAGGCTAAATTCAAATGTAATGGATTAATTTCTTGGGCAGGGGCAATTTCAGCACAGGGTAGTATTAGTGCTGTGGCATGGTTACTGCTCATTGGTCTTAGTCAGATCTACTGTGAGCACAGAACCATGTGAAAATCAGCATTTTGTTGGGGAAGGAACAGTAAGAGAGTTAGAAATTGCAGACAAAGTATATGTGGATAAAATTGTAATTTTTAAAGAGTTAGCCCATTAAGGAGAAACCTGGTGCTATGTACTGAGACAGTAGGAAAAGTACACTGAGGACAAGACCCACCCACTAAAGGTTCCAGCATGTAACACAATTACATTTGTAAGGAGAGGGCCTAGATTGAGAATGTTGCTGAAGAGGCTCCCTGAACCAAGATGGCTACCTGGGGATATGCTTTCCTAGGGTCAGTTTCAAAGACACACAGAGGCAGATGCAGCTGTGGCAAAAAGGAGCCAGGCTACATCTCAAGTTGGCAATAGAACTTGGCATAATCATCCACATGGTTCTCAGTTTTCAGACATAGACAATTCAACTATGAACGGTTGTGGATGTCTGTCCCACCCATTCAGAAAGCCTCTGATACCAGCCAATGTGTGGGCAGGTCAAATCCCCTTCAAGGAGCCCTAAGCAACACTGTATGAAGATTGGAAAGAAAAGCCTAAGTTTGAATAGAGCCCCCATTATATTGGTGATGCCAAGAACATGGGATGCCTACCAAAGAAAGCTGTAGGTGCTGTACAGATGCCCCAGGAGAAAGGCTACATATGCTACAAGGACAAAACTGTAGGATCAGGGCTGCCCAAAGCTATTAGAGTGCGTATAATTCTATCATGAGCCACAAATAATGGCCATGTTGCTTCAGGTTTTGGTGTTTGCCCTGCTAGGTTTCTATGTTGTTTTGGTCAAGTATTTTCTTGCTATCATCTCATTGCTCTCCTTTGAAACTAAAATGTTTATTCTGTAACATTTTGTATCTGAAGCATGTAACTTTTTTTTATTTCATAAAGGACCACAACTAAGAGATTTTCCTGAGTCCCAGAAGAGACTTGGATTTTTGAACAGGATAGGGACAATTAATGACTACAGGGACTTCCAGAGATAGACAAAATTCATGTGTATTATAAAATGAAAATGGGTCTCTAGAGACCAGATGTAGAACAAACACTATGATTAAAAGTGATGTGCTTAACTATCAAATTGACAAAGGGTAATGGTTAATCTTCATTATCAACTTGACTGTGGAAACAGAGTTGGGTATGTCTGCTAGGGTATTTCCAGAGAAGTTAACTGAGGAGAGAAGACTCAACCTGAATGTGATTGGTTATCTATGTAACATCATTTTTAGACTAGGGTTAGGGGGCAGGGAGGTAACTCTTTGTTCACTGTAATTGTCACTCATTTTGTCCCTCATGACCACAGGATCTCTGCTAGTACCATCATATGACAGCAGGTCTCCTCTATCAGCTCCATATGCCTAGAACTAACACCCCACAGCAAGAATTAAAAAGTTATGTTAACAGTGACTGTGTCAGTGGGCCTATGTTCATTTACAAAACATTCAAGAAAGGCTGACTTGCCAACTTGGGTTCAATACCTGTCAAATCAAAAGCTCATGCCAAGAACAAAGCATTTGCGCTGATTCAAAGAGTTATATACCTGTTTTCCCAATAGCTAGAAATGCACTGACAGGGTCATATAGTATCCTTTTAACCACATGAAAAACAGTCTAAAACAGTAAGATGAGAGTAGAATTTAAAACATCTCCTCTTTTCATCACACCAAAACCTACTAGAAGAACTTGGCTCCAAAGTTTGGATGCTGAAAGATTGCAAGCACCAGCTCTCTTGTTGAGGGAGAAGAGGACAACCAGTAAGATACATAGTGAACTGAAAGTTGTAGCAACCACTTGCCAATGAACTCCTTAGCCCTCAGCAAGTAAAGAAGTAAGCTTAAGGGTAGAAGTACCTGAAACAGATTCCATGGCGAATTATGATTGGCATTTGAAAACAGGAGCAGAAGTGAATGTGCCTGAATAATGTGAGTGTCTCTCAAAACTGGCACCTCCAGCTCTAACTGCCTGTGTGCAGTTATGGAAAATGCACATGGTGCAACAAATTTTCCTAATCTGAGTCCCCAGACACAAACTCCAACAGGGATCTCAGTGCAAGCAGTATATTTGGGAGTAAGCCATTCATGGGGGAATGAGAAGCAAGTACGGAAAGCCAGTATTGTCAACAAATTTATTGCTGTTGCTTAATTCTACAACACACCTCTAGAAATCAGTCTAGAACCCTGGAATCCAACACATGGGGAAGCTGGAGCAATTATTCACCATCCTCAGCTATATCAGCCATTGAGAGCTGCTTCTGAGAACTTATTTCTGATACTTAAACCCTGGGTTTTTCTTTGAAAGTGTGCTATATCCAAAAACTAGCCTCAGTCACAGAGTTTGCAGATGTTCACAGTGTGTGTATGCTCTCTGGAATGCAAATTTAAATGCTACAGGTATATAGCCAAAACCGTATGCTACAAATTGCAACCCAACAAAGACAGGATGGTCAAAAGTTCAGACAATAGTTTGGATTGCTTACTGTACCAGTTTTATTCCTAACCAGGGAAGAGGCAGCTCAGAATGTGTGATGCTAAAGGCAGATGGAGACTGTAAGTATGGCATCAAGAGCACCCACAGAGTCTGGACTATCACACTGTGTCCATCTAGCTGGGCTAATTCCTCTCCTCTCTGCCAAGGGATCGGTTCACCTACTTCATAAACATTGAGTCAAACCTAAAATAAGGGTAAGTCATAGTTAGATCAGATGGTTGCTACAAGGAGATTGTGCCTCTATACCTCCTTTTCTTGTTACTACAATCGATAACCTAACAGAAGCAACTCGAGTAAGAAGAGATATATCTTGGATCATGGTTCAGGAGGTACAGTCTATCATTGCTGGGGAAACAGGGAGGCTGGGGCAGCTCCATCAGTGATAGCAAGAGCTTACAGCATAACCTGTTCACGTCTATACCCGAGTATGTCAGAAAGCAGAAAGCCAGACTAACTGGGTTATTTTATAGCCCTCAAAGCCTACCCCTGTGAACCTATGACCACGAATTAGGAGACATGTTTGTGAAGTTTCCATAACCTCCTGAAAGAGTGCCAGCAGCTGGCAAGCAAGTACTCAAACATTATGGAGCACCCCAAATTCCCACTATACAGTAAATCTGATCAAACTTGTTGGTACCTTCTAAATCCCCTTGTCAGGTTCCTGGACCATGTTCACAACCCTGAGGGCTGACCAGTACTTGCCCAGGGTATATCTGTACCTTCCCTTTATCATTATCACATAGCCCAGACCAGCAACCACACAGTATACCTCCTAGCTTCTTTCCCACTTCCAGATCTAAGCCATGGTTCTGACATCGCACATAGCTGCTGGTGGTGGCCAGATGACATAACCCAGAAGTATGATAAAGCTTCCTGCCCAAGGACACAATTTAGTCAACAAGAAGTAGGAGGTAGGAGGAACCAGGTGGGTACATCTTGTCCCTTCTATTCTCCTCTTCATGTCTCTGATTCTGGTTCTGTCCAGGCTCTTGGAGACATCCTACATGCTTAACAACTGCTAGGGTATTCCACCTTTCAACAAGCAAGCAATGCCAGGGTATGAGCTTTGTATTGGATCTGTACCTTAGAAAGCCTGACAGAGGACTTAACACTTAGCCATGACTAATCTAAACATCATACTCAGCTTGAAATTTTTACAATCAGGCATGGTGCAATCTAGCCTCAACTCTTCATGAAGAATGGGCTGTGAATGAGGAATTCTCAAAAGAGCTGCTTCTCACCCCTCCTAGATATAAGGAGGTGAGGAGTTCCAACTGTCTGTCCCCACTGCCACAGAGTCACCCATCATCAAGCCTTTCCCCCGTGACAGTTTCCTCTCAAGCTGTCAGTCAAAATAGTTCTCCATATGCGCCCCAAAAAGGAGAATTCTCAAGAGAGTTTATGAGTGACCATTCCAAGTCTGAAAATACGAAGGTCTTAATCACTAGAAGGAGCATACCCAATTCTCTAATCAGACCTCCAACTGAGCAGTTTCCTTTCCTATGCATCCCATGGGCTGCAGCACACACACACACATACACACACACACACACACACACACACACACACACACACACACTCAGCTAGCCATCCAAGCCTGGTGACTCCTGGGAACTGTGCCTTCTTGACATCTAGTCCCTGCTGGCTTCTCTTATTCCTGTCTGTTCATCCATGCTTTTATTTTATAGTCAGCACTTTAAGTATTCTGCACTGAGTTTTCTTGGGACATTCTGTCCACAATATTGCCAGAGGAAAAAATGGAGAACATTTGCTTTTACTTTAAAAAAAAATCATTAAGTTCACAGAAAAGTTGTGAGAATAATGCAAATACTTTCCCTGGCTACTTCAGATAAATTGCCAAGCTTGACGCCCATGAACTATCTATCTCTGCAAATCTCCATGTTTCCTGTCAAAATAATAATTCTAGAAAAATCTCATATGAGCATCAAAATCAAGACATTGACACTGATTTTCTAATCTCTGTACTTTTTTCAGTTTTGTTATCTGTCCTAATGCCCTTCATAACAAAAAGACACAATTCAAAATGACATGTTCATCTTGTCAGAAAAAGGTTATAATGAGTGGGCTAAAATATGGCCAACACCAGACATCTGTGAGCTGTGAGTCAGCATAAAATGGCTGACATGGGATGTCTGGGTACCCCATATGTAAACCATGATATAATCTGTTATAAACTACCTGAGACAGAATTTCTTTCTGTGTGATTCTGTAAAAACACAGGCTTGAGGTCAGAGCCTCTGCCTTGTGTTTATCTGTAGGCCTGTGTGTGTGACTTCATGCCTACTGGAAACTACCAGCCTACCAACTCTTCCTCAAGAGTGAAGAAAGTATATCTTATCACTCTGTGATTCTTCTAATATTCTTCAGTCTCCCAGCCTCCTGTGACCCTCTTCCTTTCTTGGTGTCATCACAACATGGGACCTAACAGTCTTTACATTCTCTTTCAATCTAAAACAGTTTTTTGCCTTGCCTTTTGCCTTGCCCTTGTCCTTGTCCTTGCCCTGCCTTGCCCTGCCTTTTGCCCTGCCTTGCCCTGCCTTGCCCTTGCCCTTGCCCTGCTTGTCCTGCCTTGTCCTGCCTTGCCTTGTCCTGCCTTCCCTTCCCCATTACAGTCTGGACAAGGCCAAAGATTAGAGGCCATCTTGAAATGTGCTTCTCATTTTGGATGTATCTAATGTCTCCTTGTGAACATACACCTTGACATAATTTTTTAGAGAGAGGCTGTGTTTTGTTTCAGACAGTACATGATTTTGATTTGTCTCAATACTAATGAGATCCATTTGAGTAGGAATTTGTCTACCAGACTATTCCACTCTGAAGTTCTTTTGGGGGGCTATTGTTTTTGTTTGTTTCTTGGTTTTTTCTTGGCCTATTTCACTTAATGTTGTATGAACATTTTTTCATATTGTGAAATTAAATTTCCCATTGCTCTTCAAACATCCTATTCTTTATGTGGTGATTTATATTTGTTTATACTAGGAGGTTATAAAATATTACTGTCATTCTCTGTCCTAGTACACCCAGACTGCTGTAACAAAATACCTTAGACTGGGTCATTTATTAACAGCATAAATGACTTGCCAACTGATCTGGAGGCCAGAAAATTGCACGTCAAGCAGACTTGGTGTCTGGTTAGAGCCCACTCTGCCAAATGCCTTCCTGCTGAGTCCCTGACAAAAGAGGCAAGTGTGCTTGCTTCTTCCTTTTTTATTAACACTAATTTCATTCATTAAATGTAGCCCTCATCACTTAATCACTTCCTAATGCCCCACCTCCTAATATCATCACATTGGGGATTTCAATATAATCGGGGAAAAGGGGAAACAATACCCAGACACTACCTCTGTTTGACGTGATAGTAATGTTCACTGAGATTATTGGTTTTAATGGTCAACTTGCCGGGCTCCGGATTCACCTAGTGCAGGGTTTTCAACCTTCCCGATGCTGTGATACTTTAATACAGTTCCACATGTTGTGGTGACACCAACCATAAGATTATTTTCATTTCTACTTCATAACTGTAATTTTGCTACTGTTATGAATTGTAATGTAAGTATCTGGTATGCAAGATGGCCTTAGGTGACCCCTGCAAGAGGGTAGTTCAACCCCCAAAGAGGTTTCAAATAGCACAAGGAGAAACACTGACTTAGGAACAAGTTTCCAAGCATACCTGTGAGGGATTATCTTGACTGGGTCAATAAAGTAGGAAAACTAACTAAAATTAGGCATCCTCATCCCTTGGATTGGGTCCTGTACAATATAAAGAAGAAAAAGCTGGCTGGGCACCAGGACTCACCTATTGTTTCCTATTGTGAACATAACCTGACCAGCAGCTTCAAAGTCCTACCACCGTGACTTCCCCCCTTTGATGAACTGTACTTTGAACCATGATCCAAAAATAATCACTTTTTCCCTTACATGACTATTATAAAAAACATAAAAAATAATAATAACTGGACACTCAGTATGATACTCAAATTGTTCCCTGTTTGACTCCTGGGCCATCTCGGTGAATGAGCTAAAAACTGTATGAATGAAGCTAGAAAGATGGCTTAGCAGTTAAGAAGTATTTCTCTTTCAAAGGATCCAAGTTTGATTCCCAGAACCCACATCTGATGGCTCAAAACCTTGTGTAACTCATTTCCAGGGAGATCCAATGCTTCTAGTTTCTGTGGGCTCCTGTACCCATATGCACCTACCACAAAGAAACACACACACACACACACACACACACACACACACACACACACACACACTTTAAAAATGAATCCTAAAAACAGGAGCATATGTATGCATGTACATAGCACATGTAAATGCATGCATATAGACACATATATGTATGTGTGTGCATATACATGTATATACGTATATTATACATAAGTGTAGGTATACATGTTCATATACATTCATGCACATAAACTCATACATGTATACAAGCATATATATTCATACATAGATGCATACTCGTGTGTATGCATAGGTATATAAACATATAGGCATGTATATAACATATTTATGCACATACAATACACATAATTTAAATCTTTTAAAGGGAAGTATACCTAGCAAAAAAAATACATGTATATTAAATGAGTATGTGTAGACATGCATTAAAATATATTTACTTCCTATGTGTGTCTAATTACATTGAAAACCCCAAGTTCACACAAATGCTGCCAATTCCAATCAAACACTAAGCTTCATTCTTTCTTTCTCTCTCTTTCTGTCTCTCTTTCGGTCTCTCTCTGCCTTTCTCTCTGTCTCTCTCTCTTTCCGTCTCTTTCCTGAAATCATTTATTTAGTTCAATAAAAACCTTATATACAATCATCTTCCAATCTTCCCTGCCTTCTTCGTCTGCATATTGACATGGTTCTGTTACCTACTCAACTGTATACATAATACCAGTTGGATACCATCACCATCCAATTGGACTCCCTCCTGTCCCAAACAGCCTCTGGAAGTCCCTGTGGAGAATCTCCCTGCATCGTTCTTCACAGCCACAATTCTCCTCGTGCCAAAGCATCACCCTCCTGTACCAAGATGTGCACATATGTCCATGCTTGCCCTAACCAACTTGGCTTCTGAGACACCATGCTGCGCAGTTCTCCCATGAAAATACCCTACACCTACTCTTGATCTGGCCACACCAGACTCACTTTTGCATGGAGTGAGTTTCTCAGAGTGCTAGGACTCCATCATCCCACTAGAGATCAACATGGCTAGCACCTGCCACCCTATGATAGCCTATCAAGAACCCTGATTGCTATAAAACTATCAGGAAGAAAAGTAAAAAGAAATGCCTGAGATATTTAACATACCTACTAAAAATCCAAAGTCAACTAATAGTCCTACCTTCATTTTAATCATATCAGGTGTTTTAAAACATCAACACCTACCACTACCCTATGCATTGTCAGTGCATAAAACACCTCTCACCTTGCAGGGAATTGAAAATAGTTTATCCTGAAATCAAGCATGAGTGAGAAAATCCCAGGAACATAGATTTAGGTTACCCTAAACATCATCTTCCAACATGGTAATAGTTTCATCAAGTTTTAAAGTAAGAGAATAAAGAAAATCCTAATCAAGATGCCTCAAATACATTGATGGGGATATCAAGCAATCAGCTTACAGGAGAGTGAGGACTCTCTGCCATGGGCCTCAGATTCTACCAAATGATAGTCCCATTCCCCACCCCATCCCCCACTCTCTACACATCCACCTAAACTCCAGAGCTGACACCAAGATAGAACTATTTTTTTTAATCCCCTTACAATGGAAGATGGTGTCCTGGTCACATCTTGCTTAAAGGTTCTTTGAGGCCTTAATTGTATCCAAAGCCCTTCTTACACTTATTTCAACCAGCTTTTCAGTCACCAGGATAACAAACCCCAGGTTGCCTCTCACCCTATCAAAGACAGTCACATGTCTAAAGTCTTCAGGTTTTGTTTCCATTCTCTGTCTAGCCAGAGATTTCTGTCCCATGACTAGACCCCTGTGCTCAAATGATGTAATCTACTACTCCCATGCATTTGTAGGAAGAGACTCTGGGAGATGCCTTAGTTTAGTCTGCACCCCAGATTCTAATTTGAGTTTACTCCAAGAAATTACACCATACCCATTTGCTCCCATAGATCTGTTCTAACTGGTTCTGCTGATGGCCTGAAATGTCTTGTGACCACATAGGACCCTGTGTTACCTCAGTTGTCCCCAACTCCTCCAGTTCCACTGCAATTGATTCCTAAGTGATATTTCTGCTCTTCCATCTATCCCCTCCCTCCCTGCTGCAGCCACTTCTCCCACAGCTCTCTGCTAGCCTCTCTGTGGTACTGAAATGCTAAACTAAAGATAAGAACTAGCAGCTATTAACCTACTCTTTAGCATTCTTTGTATTGCTTCCTATAAGTAAGTCCTGCTTTCTAACCTAGAGATTTGTTTCTGTTGAAAGTCTGAGGAAGGCAGGAGGCAGTGGTGCTGGCCTGTAATCCCAGCACTCAGAAGACAGAGACAGGGGGATCACTGAAAGTATGCAACCAACCTGGACTTCATAGCAGCCTGCTGGTCAAACAGAGCACGTAGCAAAACCCCATCTCAAAAAGAAGATACATAAATAAACCAGACGGTAACTATTGTAGATGATGTGCCTCTGTAGACTCAACTGCTCATCACTGTAGCCAGAAGTCATGGATAGCACACAACAAATGCACCTGAGTATGTTCTAATACAGTAAAGACAGACAGCTGACTCTATGGTACACTGACCTCTGATGGATAGGCTATGAGAGCTGTGGGTTTCTCTTTATCTTCTGAAGAATATTCCAGAATGTTGGCCACAGCTATGCTTTAGCATTAATAATCCAATGAAAAGGTCTTGTCTATTTCAGCTCAGGAATTACTATGATTACTCTTAAGTCTGGGAGTTGTCCCCTTGTGCTCAGCTCTTAACATTAATTGGACATTTCAAGGTTCTTTTTAGCATATTACTCATTTGGTGTTCAGAGAAGGAACGTGAGTACAAAATCACAAATGGCCAGTCGCAAGGGAAAGGAGCCAACTATTCCATCACAGGCTAACAACCTTCATACCATTTTAGACTCTTAACTCCTGTAAAGCTTCTTTTTTTCCACTTGTTTTAGCTCGCATCATTTCCTTCCTTTCTTAAAACCATTACTTTTAGAACATGTAGTAAATAAATAAATGGACATATAAGTATGTAAAATCATGGAAATAATCGTACTTAGGTGTGCATTTTCTACTAGAAGTAAGGACATTTGCACAGTGGTTTTGTTTGGATCATTTAGAAGTTTAGTCAGGCCACATGATTCTGGGACCCTATGACCAACAGGACACTCCATCTATAGCCAAAAAAAAAAAAAAACAACCCATAATTGATGACCTTCTCAGACTGACAAGCAGAAATTCCTGAGACAACACCCTTAAACAGGCATCCCTATTTCTACATCAGTAGCTCCTTGAAGCAGGAGCTTCTGAAGGATGGCAGGAGGAGAGCCAAAAGGGAGAGTCTAGGAAGAAATGGCAGAAGGAGGGAAAACTCAGGCCCAAATGAGGGCTCAACCTGCAGCTGTAAACTGGACCCCACACCACCTGTGCTTTCCCGAGCAGTTCAGCCAGACTATATGAAATGATTCTAACTCTTTTCAAAATACCTTGCTATCTTGATTTCTTCATTCAGTACCCACTTTTAATTTACAGAGAGTTAAGAGAAAACTAATATCAGATATGCCCTGTGATGAGAATCCCAAAGGGTAATGAGTTAAAAGGGCATGGTACCACACTCAAGAAGCCACTGCATATGTAAGGCCATCCTAAGTCTCTTGCCTTCACATCCTTGGAAGCAAGCCATCTGAAGAAATTCAGGCTAGGGGTTATACGTTTTACTCTTACATAAGGATAGTAGGACCTTTTTTTGTTTACCCTAAATAATATAATGCCAGGGATGGGAAACAAGCTTTTGACAGTCTTTTGAGAATATTTAAGATCCATTCTTGCATCAGTTTGGAGCTGTCTTTAAGTTACTTTTCTAATGGTGTGATGAGCTACCATGACCAAAAACAACTTGGAGAGAAGAGTTCATTTGATTCACAGTTCCATATAACAGCTCATCATCAAAAACAGTGAGGGCAGGAACTCAGGTAGGCCAGAATCTGGAGGCAGAAACTGAAGCAGAGAGCATGGAGGAGTGCTATATATTAACTTGCTAAGCTACTTTTCTTGTACAGACCAGCTTACCTGCCTAAGGATGATACCACCCACAGTGGCTTTGGCCCATCTACATCAATTAGCATTCAAGGAAATGGCTGAGGATATTCCCACAGGCCAGTCTGATGACCACAAGTCCTCAGGTGAGTCTCCCTCCTCTTAATCTAGTTTCTATCAAATTAACCAAGATTAACTGTCACATCAAACCTAGCCAGTCCACTCTGAGGTCCCCTGTCAGTTGACTCAAACATGTAACCTGTTTTCCATATATTTGTGAGGAAGGCAGTGTAGAATGACATGGCCCAGATCCAGCATCACAAAGTGGGACTAAGAAGAGTTCTTTAGAACTGAGAAATGTAGTCCTAATAGCCAGCATAGCCCCTATTTATACTGGTCTTTTTTTTTTTTTCACAAGGAAACCATGAGGGAATTTTTTCAGCATGAAGATGTTAACTGCTACTGAGGAAAGCTGCATAAAAGTCCAGGAAAATTTGCATAGTTGGAGAATCAATAGGACTTTTTAAAAATGTTACCAACAAAACAAATTTAACTCTCTAAAAACGCTCAGGTCAAGATCCATTTTTAGATAAAACAAAACATACTTCTTCTTCTGGTATGTCCCAACACCAGCACAAAGTAAACATAATGACCAGAAATCCTACACACACGCACACACACACGCACACACACGCACACACACATGCACACACACACACACACACACACACACGCGCACACACACACACACACTGATGTCTGACATGACTCCTGTGTCCCTGTGTGCCTCAGCCATCTTTTTCTTATGTCAGTCACGAAGCTGCTTGTGTCTGTTCCCTATAAAGTAGCAGATGGATTCCCACTGCAGCATATTTTATCCTGCATGTTTAGAAAACATTAGATGCTCCATAAATGCAGGTCAGAAGGAGAGCTCTTCGGGGCAGTGCTGGTTAAGGCAGGACCTCTTGAGCATAAGCAAACACAGGCTGAGGGCCCGAACACTCTATTCTATGGAGCAAAGAAGAAAAACAGAAACAAAAATCAAAAGATTAAAAATTCAATAAATTCCTGTCCAAAATAAAAATCTATCCTGAGTTTCCTTGGATATAAAATTATTTATGATCTGAATCTAATAGGAAAAATCATTTTTTTACTTTTAAAAAAAAGACACTGGGTCTACTGTCTCTTCTAATTTTAGCAAAAGTAACCTGCATCTTGCATAAATATTGCCAAGTCTAAAGCCAAGTTAACAAACAAAACCATCAAGCAAACAACCAGAACATATAAACTAATATAATATTTTATTACAATGGAAAGAAATACTCTTTGAACACTTAGAGGAAGAACACACACTGAATATTTTCTACAGGAAACACATTAATTATTGTGGCAAAAAAATGTATGCAGTACAAAAATATATCATTTTACATTATTATACAGCCCAGAATTAACTTTTTTTAAATTCCTTTAACATATTACCATAAAATACAATGAGTTAGCTTTGGTGGGGCAAAAAGGGTGGAGAAACTAAGAAAAGAGAAAAGGTTGAAATAAAGGCATTTTAAGAAACTGGAAATATTAAAACACATTGTAAGTTTTTCAAAATTCATAATAAAACTCATATTAGAGAGATCCAAGATGGCAGCAGTCGGCAGGGACAAATTTTGAGCTGGGGAATGGGAATAGCTACAACATTGCAGAAATATAAACAAGCTGAGCAACATCCTGAGAAGGGTGAACCCGCAGGGTTACACCAACGAACCCAGGGACTAGTGGGAGTACCTCGTGGGACCCTCAGACACTCAGGTAAACAGACCTACCCAGGCCACAGGCAGCCCAGCACAGAACTCAAGCCACTGGGCACTATGCAGCGTGGACCCAAGCAGAAGGGAGCAGCACCAGAACCCAGACCACAGAGGTGCAGCGTGGCGCTGAGCCAAGCAGCAGGGAACACAGGCCATGGAGCGCAGCATGGGGCAAGGAACCCAGGCTGAGGAAGGAGCTGCAGAAGTGGGCAAGAGCCACTCAAAAACCCAGCGAGTGGACAGGCTTGGGACCCAAAGCAGAGGTCAACAGCTTGGGGCACAGTCTCAAGGCCCAAAGCGGAGGTTAGTGGCAAGGGACACAGACTCGGGTCCAAAGTGGAGACCAGCCACGTGGGGAAAAGTCTGGGGTACAGAGCAGAGGCCAGGGCGGACCCTGCCGCAGAAGCAGGCAAAAGCCATGCAGTGGCTGGCAGGGAGGCACAAGCATATATGGGCTTACCAGAAAGGTGTTGGACATAAAGGTCCCTCTACTTTGATGATTGATGATATACAATCACTTGGAAGAACATTGCACTTAGACAGGACAGAAGGCTGCTCTTCTTGCACCATTACAGTCTCCAGCAGGTCTGATTACAGCAGGGTCTTTGGAGGTAGCACCAACTGCCAGATGTACCTCCTGGATACCTCAGCTCCCAATATTCACACGGTTACTGCAAGACCCTGAAGAGGACCAGCAGTGCCACTGAAATGGTCTAGAAGACATAAAGAACAATCAGCTTAGGGCAACCAGATGACTAAAGGTCAGCGAAAGAAGAAAACTGACAAAAATCAGGGAAAAATTCAGCGAAGTTAACACAGCAAGCCCTGAACATCCCACCACAGCTGAAACACATAAAAATGATGACAAATCTATACTTAGGAAAAAGACGGAGTCCTTTCAAAAAGAAATTAAAACACTGAAATAATAAAAAGAATCCTCAATTTTACAAATAAAAGCATTGGAGAATACCATTAGATACCTCCAAGCCAATGCAACCCAACATGAATGGGAAAGAGACAAGGCAATGAAAGATTTGAAAGATTTGCAGACAAAGACAAGCAAATTGGAACAGGAAATCTATAAAAGGAATAAAATGGTTCAAGACTTGAAATTGGAAGTATAAGCAAAAAAGAAAACACAATCAGAGATAATTGTGGAGGTGGAAAATCAAGGGAAGAGAACAGGAACTACAGACAAGAGTATCAAAAATAGGATACAAGAGATGGAAGACAGGATCTCAGGCATGGAAGATTCGATGGAAGAAATCAGTACAACAACCAAAGAAAATGAGAAATCTAAAAAAGTTCTCACCCATAACATCCAAGAAATCAAGGATTCAATGAAAAGATGGAACCTAAGAATTATAGGCATAGAGGAAAGAGAAGACTCCTGACTCCAAGGTCCAGGAAACATCTTCAACAAAATCATAGAAGAAAACTTCCCAAACCTAAAGAAAGAGATGCCAATAAAAATCCAAGAGGCTTACAGAACACCAAACATATTAGATTAGAAAATAAACTCCTCTCACCACATAATAATTGAAACTCCAAATGTACAGAACAAAGAAAGAATATTAAAAGCTGTAAGAGAAAAAGGTCAAGTAACATATAACGGCAGATCATTCAGAATTACACCTGCCTTCTCCTCAGAAACTTTAAAAGCCAGAAGGGCCTGGGCAGATTTCCTACAAGCCCTGGGAGAACATAGGTGCCTAGCCAGACTACTATACCCAGCAAAACCCCCTATCAACATAGGTGGAGAATACAAGATATTCCATGACAAAATCAAGTTTAAACAGTGTCTACCCACAAATCCAGCCCTACAGAAGATTTTAGAAGGAAAATTGCAACCCAGAGAAGTTAACTACACCCAAGAAAACAAAAAACTCCACTGCAGCTAAACCAAAAGAAACAGACAACCACCACCTACACCAAAATAATAGGAAATAACAACCTTTGGTCATTAATATCCACCAGCATCAATGGACTCAACTCCCCAATAAAAAGACACAGGCTTACAGAATGGATCCATAAATAAAGCCCATCATTTTGCTGCATACAAGAAATGCCTCACACTAACAAAGATAGACACTACCTCAGAGAAAAGGACTGGGAAAAGATTTTCCAAGCAAAATGCACCCAGGAAGCAAAGCTGGAGTAGCCATCTTAATATCAAATAAAATAGATTTTCAACTGAAGTCAATCAAAAAAGATAGAGAAGGGCACTACATACTCATTAAAGGAAATATTCATCAAGATGACATCTCAATATTGAATATCTATGCCCCAAATACAAGGGCACCTACATTTGTAAAAGAAATTCTTCTAAAGCTTAAACCACACATCAATCCCCACACATTAGTAGTGGGAGACTTCAACACCCCACTCACAACAATGGACAAGTCATCGAGACAGAAACCAAACAGAGAAATAATTAGTCTAACAAAGGTCATGAACCAAAAGGACCTAACAGATATCTACAGAAAGTTTCACCCAAACACAAAAGAATACACCTTCTTCTCAGCACCGTATGGAACCTTCTCCAAAATCTACCATATAGTCAGACACAAAGCATGCCTCAACAGATACAATAAAATTGAAATAACCCCTTGTATATTATCAGACCACCATGAAATAAAGCTGGACTTCAACAACAACAAGAAATAACAAAAAGCATACACACTCATGGAAACTGAACAACTCTTTACTGGATGACTATTGAGTCAGGGAAGAAATAAAGAAGGAAATTAAAAACTTCTTAAAATCCAATGACAATGAAGACACAACATACCCAAACCTATTGGATACAATAAAAGCTGTGCTACGAGGAAAGTTCATAGCACTAAGTGCCTTCAAAAAAAAAAAAATTGTGAGTGCTCATATTAGCGAATTAACAGCTGAACTGAAAGAACTGGAAAAAAAAAAAAAGGGAAGCAAACACTCCCAAGAGGAGCAGAAGGCATGAAATCATCAAACTTAGGGCTGAAATCAATAACTTAGAAACAAAAAGAACAATACAAAGAATCAATAAAACCAAGAGGTGGTTCTTTGAGAAAATCGACAAAATAGACAAACCCTTAGCCAAATTAACTAAAAGGCACAGGGGAAAAAACCAAATCAACAAAATCAGAAATGAAAAGGGAGAAATAAAAACAGACATTGAGGAAATCCAGAAAATCTTTAGGTCCTACTTTAAAAATCTATACTCCACCAAATTTGTAAACCTAAGCAAAATGGACAATTTTCTTGATAGATTCCAACTACCAAAGTTAAATCAAGATAAGGTTAACAGATTAAACAGCCCTATAACCCCTCGGGAAATAGAAACAGTCATTAAAAATCTACCAACCAAAAAAAGCCCAGAGCCAGATGGTTTCAGCACAGTATTCTACCAGACCTTCAAAGAAGAGCTAATACCAATACTCTTCAAACTCTTCCACAAAATAGAATCAGAAGGAACACTGCCAAACTCATTCTATGAGGCCATAGTTACTCTGATTCCTAAACCAAACAAAGATCCAACAAAGAAAGAGAACTTCAGATCAATTTCCCTCATAAACATAGATGCAAAAATACTTAATAAAATACTGGCAAACTAAATCCAAGAACACATCAAAAGTATCATACACCATGATCAAGTAGGCTTCATCCCAGGAATGCAGGGATGGTTCAACATATGAAAATCCCTCAACATAATTAACCATATAAACAAGCTGAAAGAAAAAATACCACATGATCATATCACTAGATGCTGAAAAAGCATTGAACAAAATCCAACACCCCTTTATGCTAAAAGTCCTGGAGAGAATGAGCATACAAGGACCGTACCTAGAAATAATAAAGGCAATATACAGCAACCCAGTAGCCAACATCAAATTAAATGGAGAGAAACTTAAAGCACTTCCTCTAAACTCAGGGACATGACAAGGACGTCCACTTTTGCCATATATTTTCAACATAGTACTTGAAGTTCTTGCTAGAGCAATAAGACAGCTAAAGGAGATCAAGGGGATACAAATTGGAAATGAAAAAGTCAAATTATCCCTATCTGCAGACGATATAATAGTATACATAGCAACCCCAAAAATTCCACTGGAGAACTCTTATAATGATAAAAACCTTCAGCAAGGTGGCTGGATACAAAATGAATTCAAAAAATCAGAAGCCCTTCTTTATACAAAAAATAAATGGGCTGAGAAAGAAATTAGGGAAACAACACCCTTCACACCACAATAGCCACAAACAATATAAGCTACCTGGGGGTAACTCTAACCAAGCAAGTGAAAGACCTGTATGACAAGATCTTCCAGTCCTTGAAGAAAGAAATTGAAGAGGTCATGAGAAGATGGAAAGATCTCCCATGCTCATGGATAGGTAGGATTGACATAATAAAAATGGCCATTCTGTGAAAAGCAGATTCAATGCAATTCCTATCAAAATACCACCACAATTCTTAGCAATTCTCAACTTCATATGGAATAACAAAAAAACCAGAATAGCTAAATCAATCCTGTACAATAAAAAAACATCTGGAGATATCACCATACCAGATTTCAAGCTGTACTACAGAGCAATAGTAATAAAAACAGCATGGTACTGGTATAGAAACAGACCAGTGGATCAATGGAATCGAACTGAAGACCCAGAAATAAACCCACACACCTATGATTACTTAATTTTTAACAAAGAAGCCAAAACCGTACAATGGAAAAAGGACAGCATCTTCAACAAATGGTGATGGTCCAACTGGATGTCGACATGTAGAAGAATGAAATTAGACCCATACTTATCACCTTGTACAAAACTTAAGTCCAAGTGGATCAAAGACCTTAACATAAGGCCAGTCACACTAAATCTATTAAAATAGAAAGTGGGGAAAACCCTAGAACTCATTGGCACAAGTGACAACTTCCTGAACAGAACACCAACAGCTCAGGATCTAAGAACAACAATCAAAATAATGGGACCTCATGAAACTGAAAAGCTTCTGTAAGGCAAAAGACACTGTCGTTTGAACAAAACGGCAGCCTACACATTGGGAAAAAGTCTTCACCAACCCCACATCTGACAAAGGGCTAATATCCAAAATTTACAAAGAACTCAAGAAATTAAATGCCAAGAAACCAAATAATCCAATCAAAAAATGGGGAACAAAACTAAACAGAGAATCCACAAAGAAGGAATCCCTAATGGCTGAGAGACACTTGAAGAAATGCTCAGCATCCTTAATCATCAGAGAAATGCAACTCAAGACGACTCTGAGATTCTATCTCACACCTATCAGAATGGCTAAGATAAAAAGCTCAAATGATAGCACATGCTGGCTAGGCTGTGGAGAAAGGGGAACTCTCCTCCATTGCTGGCGGGGGTGTAAGCTTGTAGAACCACTATGGAAATCAGTCTGGCGATATCTTAGAAAACTTGAAATAACTCTACCTCAAGATGCAGCCATACCACTTCTGGGTATACATCCACATGATTCCTCACCAAATCACAAGGAAGTTTCCTCATCTATGTTCATAGCAGACTTATTTGTAATAACTAGAAACTGGAAACAACCCAGATCCTCCTCAACTAAGGAATGGATTAAAAAAAAACTGGTACATTTGCACAATGGAATATTACTCAGCTATCAGAAACAATGAAATTATGCAATTTGCAGCCAAATGGATGCAACTAGAGAAGCTCATCCTATGTGAGCTAACCCAGACTCAGAAAGATACCCATGGCATCCATTCACTTATAATTGGGTTTTAGCTATATAGTACAGGATAACTATACAACCAATGCACCAAAGGGAATAGGAACATAGATTTTGTTTCATATCAATGAGACATTTTTCCCTAGTGGTGTTGCCTTGTAGGGCCCCAGTGTATGAGGAGGCCCTTGGGCCTCATATGACTGCTGAACTGGGGCGGGGGACTGTTATGTAGGAACACTACACTCCAGAGGAGTGGGATGGAAGGGATAGGGGGTAGACAGCAGGAGGGCTGGACTGAAAGGGGCAGAAAGAGAACACTGTGATGGAAATGTAACCTGAAGTCATAAATAAATATTTTTAAATCATATTAGAGGCTATAAGAAGAAAAGTGTTAGAAATACTTTCATTACTGTAAAGGACAAATTTAAGAAAGTATCCCAGAGAGTTCTCCCTGGTGGTGCAGATAAGGGAGAGCCAGTAGACTGACCAGCTCAGCTACCACTCAGCCCCAGATCCATGGCTATGAATTGGTGCCACCCCAAAATCTATATCATCTGCAAATGGCCAGTCCTGCTGATCCAAAGCTGCACATTAGGGCAACCCTGTCTCCATCAGAATGATTATTGGTTCCTAATGGTCATGTGACTTGCAATTAGCCAATCAGAATGGCATAAGTAATTTTTATCCAACATATAGGTGGGGGAAAGAGAACAAATATCCATATACTTTGTCCTATGAGGGGGGGAAAGGTTAACTTGAAAGTAGAAGCACAAGAGCAGCTACTAGAGCTTGGAAAGTAGGAAGGCTGCAGTGGCAGGATGTAAGGAAGAAAGGATAAATGAGTGGACAGGATCTGCACACACTACATGCATGTGTGGTAACACTATATTGAGTTCTATTCATTTGTATGGTTAACACGTATCAATGATGCTGAGTCAGATCTGGTTTCAAATGTGAGAACAAACATTTTGCTCTTTCTGGTTCTGTCTAAGGAAGCTTGTAGTTCCAGAGGCTCCCAGCACCGGATCACTTAAATAAAGGAAAGAAGCCTTAGGATGGCTGGAGAATGTAGAACACAAAGACATGGTGCCCTGATGACATGCTGAAGCAGATGTTTCCATGGGGCAGAGGAGCATGCAGCACAGCAGACAGTTCTTCGTTGCCTCCCTCCAGGAGAATCATAAAAGCTGGAATCTGACTGGTTATCACCCAGTGGGACAGGAGTGGCAGCAGTGTAGGGAGCCCAGCACAGGAGTTTCTATGGCCCATCCAGACATATGGGAAGCTAGAAGGCTTGAACTTTATTAAAGTTATCCTTCAAAAGCAGAGGTTGAGAAACATAACAAAAAGAAGTGCAATCAGGGGAGAAGGTTGCAGCTGACCGACCCTGAAACTGTGGTGCTGTGATTGCTAGCACTCTATATCATCTTGGATAGGACATGATGCCCAGGTATTTATTACATGCCATTTGAAATGTTTCTGTGAAGGTAATTTTAAATAAGGTTAACATTTATACAACAAACTGTTCTCTGGGATGTAGGTGGGCCTCATCCCACCAGTCAAGGCTTTAAGAGGAAAAAATGATTGACCTCTCCCTAGGAAGGAGCTCTGCAGGCACCCTGCCTTGGGACTCAAATCACAGCATCAGTCACAGCCTACCTTGCAAACTGGAGTTGTCAATTTCCACAACCACAAGAACAAATTCCTTATCTTTTTCTCTTTGCCACAACACAGATACCTCTAAGTAGAAAAAACTAAAAAACCAAGAGCTGTTCAAACTTAATTCCTTATTTACAAATGTGAGGTCCTGAGTTTGCGTCTCCAGCACCTACACAAAAAGCCAGTCTTTGTTTCTTGCATCTCTAACCCCAGCATTGGAGGTGGGGAACAGAGACAGGTGGATCTCTGGAACTCGCTGGCCAGACAGCCTAGCAGAATCCATGAGTGCCAGAGTCAACCTGGTCTTAAGTCAATCATGTAGAGAGCAACAGGAAAACATGGACATCTTGCTCTGACCTTCACACACATGCACACACACACACACACATGCATGTGTGTGAGAGGACACACACCACAGACATCCATGCAAAGAATAAAATCTAAAAAAAAAAAAATTAACAACTTACAGCCCCCTCTTCTCATAGGTTTCAATGAGCCAGTAACTGCTATCTCAGAAATATACCAAATAACAAGAGAAAGAAAGGAAAGAAAAGAAAGAAGCAAGGGGGAGAGGTAGAGGGAGGGAAGACAAGACAGGAAAAAAGATTAACACAGGTGAGCAGGTGAAGCAATGTCATTATGAAAACAGAAGGCAATCCAGGCAGAGATCATTAACTTGGACTATTGATCATTTGATATCACTAAAGAATAACTCACAGTAATGATGTAACATACATGAACCTAATACATTAAATAATGGAGTGTCATAGATATGAAGGAAAATGGAGAAAGTGGAGAAAACACAATAGTTCAAAGGGGACTCTAAAAATATTACCCTGGGGAAGTCAATAACCATGAGACTAGCCAAAAAAGTTATCAAATCATTACTGTCTGTAAAAGTTCTTAGTTAAAATATTTTATGACTGCATTTCCAAATACTTAAAGGGACAGATAATTCTCTGGCTCAATTTTTTTCACGGCATAGATAAAGATTAAAAGGGGCCCAAGTTATGTCATGAATCTTACATTATCAATTCTGACCCCAAGACCTGGGAGGGCAAAAGGGGATAAGGGTATTTTAAACAAGAAAGCTTTACATCACTCACACTGTTTTAAGTAGCAAGCTAATTTTTTTAAAAAATACCAGTTCACTTTATTTAGTTTTATTATCTTCCATTATTAAATAAAAATATTTGCCAAAATCAGAAAATTCCAGTGCTAGAGAATAAAAATTGCCAAAAACAACAAGCCATTAAGAGTAAACCAGAAAATCAGATCATGATAATTCATTGATATACACAGGCCAGACATTTGCTGAATTTCCCAGCCTATATCTAATGATCCATTTTAAGCCAGGAGCTGTTATACTTAACAATGAAACATTACAGACATCTCCATTAAAACAAGAGGCAAAATCATGTGACTCTTTATCATCACCATTATTCGACATTACTCTTCAGTAAGTTTAAACGGTAGGGGAACAGAATAGAAATAAGAGGAATAAATCTTAGAACAAAAGGATCTTTCCTTTCGGGATAGAATGGCAAATACAGCTAAAGGCTCTAAGAAAGCCAACTGAAATCAATTGAACACAAACATAAAACTCTATCACCTTTATGTATGCCACTAATACCAAGTGCAAAGCATCATGAAAGGGGGAAAAGAAGAACCTTCATGTTACAGTTACAAAAAATGATGAAATGCCTAAGAATAAAAGAGTTTTTTTTTTTTAAGGTAAGACACGAAAAAAGCTAAACTTCACTGACAGACTTTGTTGTACCAAAAGAAGGAAACATAAGACAGAAAAAAGTTCATCGACATATTAATGAGCCAAATGTCTCATTAGTCAGTAAAGAGAAAAGGCAAACTCCTGAAAACATTGTTTAAAAGTAAACCTCATTAGTAATCAAAGATACGCAGACAGAAGTCAAAATGGCAGCATTTTCATCTGCTACTGCAGGAAGGCTTTGTTCCTTACACAAATTCTGTTCAGGTAGTAAAAACCAATACCTGCAAGAGTGGGGTAAAAATAGATACTTTGTTAGGGAATTTCACACACTTCTAACACAAGCATAACTGCATTCAATACTTCTGAGAGACAATTTGTATAATATTGCATGGGTTATAATGTAAATTTACATACCAATAAAATTGGTTTTAGCTCCAAAACATTGTCATAGCAACTTTTTTAGTAAATGGAGGGAGAGGCCTAGACTTGAAACACTGGAAAAAGTTTAGCATGATAATATAGAGAAAAATATTACTTAGCCATTAAAAGGCATTTTTACAAAGAATTTTTAATTTTATAGATAACTACTTATATATGGTTATGTACAAATCAAGATATAAAAACCATATCAATAATGTAAGTTTGGTACATTTGTTTTCAGACAGGGTCTCACCATTTACTGGCCTGGAACTCACTATGTAGAACAACAGGTGGGCCTCCAACTCACAGAGATTTGCCTGTGTCTGCCACTGGAGTGCTGGGATTAAAGGCATGTGCCAACACACCTGGCTTTTTCTAAGGTGGAAATAAGTTTATATAACCAAGTTTTCTGAATACTGGCAGGCAGTCCCTTAATGCTGGGCTATAAGTAAATACTAGTTTCTTTTATTTTTATTTTGTTTTGCATGTTGCTTTATTTAAAAAATTAAGAACATTGTGCCCTAGAGCAATAGCTCAGAGATTAAAAGCACTGATTATTCTTCCACAAGACCCAAGTTCTGTTCCCAGCACCCACTTTGTGGTTCATAACCAGTTGAAAATCCAGTTTCAGTGTATCTGACACTCTTTTATGGTCTCTACAGGCACCAGATGTGCACATAATGCAGAGACATGCATGCAGGCAAAATATCCATACACATAAAATAAAATAATTTTTAAAAACTAAGAATTTAAGAGCACATATTATTGCTTAAAATGAAAAACAAAGAGAAAGCATTTGTGACCTGGGTTACCTGATGAATAAACCAGAGAATCTCCCTGAAAACTGTGAGAGGGGTGTGTGTGTGTGTGTGTGTGTGTGTGTGTGTGTGTGTGTGTGTGTGTAAATAATTTGTCTAAAGAATGATGTTTCAAAGGGTTTATTTATGCCAGAGTTTTTAAATTTAGTGACTGAAAGCTTTTAGGAAAGGATTACCAAGAGCCACAGGCACATCTAACGTCATGTCTTAAAGTTTTAAACAAAACTTCTAGCAACTGGGAAGATAGTAAAGCATGTTTCACATGTGTCTGAGGAATTGAAAACCCCACATGGAGCTGGGAGGGGTAACCCTCTGTGACTCCAGTGCTACTATGGGCAGATGGAGGGAGAAATAAAATCTCCAGAAGCCCCCACACCAGCTAGCCCAGGGATAGATAGCAACAAAAGCAGGAGTCTTGACAAAGTAGAATATGGGGACCAACACCCCAGATTGTCCTCTGAACTCCACATGAAATGGCACATTCACTTACACACACACATAGGCATGCACACACACTACACACACGCACACACCACATACACAGAAACAACAAAATTAGGAAGCTGTGCTGTGTGTGCACATGATGGTTTATTTATGTCTGCATACATGTATTGTGTATGCTTATGTGTGTGGATATTTGCTTTATTTTATTGTGCCTTACTTTGTTAATGACATTAAGGATGCTTACCAACATAAATACGGTTTAACAACATACAATAAAGTTTAGGGGAAGGAGGTGAATCAACTGGCACAAAGGCTAAAATTAGGTAGAAAAGGTAAGGTGAAACCAGAGTAAGATTGGCACCCAGCCCATGCCCAGGGTTTCGGTTTCCTTGTGAGTTGAACTAAGTGGTGAGTAACACATGATACGTGATGCAGAGGAAATAAAAAGGAGGCAGTTATTTGAGAGAGGCCCAACTTCTGCCACTTCTGACATCAAAGGAGGTTCTCCCATGGGCTCACAGAAGGACATTCTGTAACATAATGAACGTGCCCACAGATGAACAATAAAAACAACTTCACTTAAAGCACCAAGAAAATGTGTGTATCATGCTAGGTATCCAGTCTGTTTAGAGCTGTGACACTCTGCCCATCCCACACACCATTGATTTATCCTATAACTCGTAATATTGATTTACAGCTTATTGCTTTAAATCTGTCTTCGTGCTAACATCTTAAACAGAAATCCAATTAAGGCAGGGGTTTTCCTGTCTTGTTTACTTATCTGTATTCCCAGTGCTTAGAAGAATATCTAACATATAGAAATGTCTAAATATATATTTATTCAGGATTAGGGAGATGGCTCAGTCGGCCAAGCGCCTGTAGCGTAAGCATGAGGACCTGAGTTCAAATCCCAACACTCACATAAAAAGCTGTGCACCACAGCACACCTCTGTAACCCAGCTTGGGAATTGTGGGGAGATAAGTGGATCCCTCGAGCTCAGTGGCCAATCAGGGTAGCCTAAAAGCCTGATAGATGAAGTCTAGATGCTGTAAGACACCCTGTCTCAAAAAATAAGGTCAAGTACAATGGGGAAAGACAACCTCTGGCCTCCACACAAACATGTACATACTTGGAAACACATATGCACAGACATACCCAAAGAAACACATACAGAGATGTACATATACAAACATGCATATAACCAATCAATGAATTCATGAATTGTCATCAGCCTTATTATTATTATGGGAATGTCTTTACATCTCACAGGATTCCTAGAACTCTTCCATAATTATACGGAATTGTTCAAGGTAAAGCAAAGGATAAAATTAAAATATCATTTATCGGAAGTAATTCTGTAAAAATCCAAACATGCGAGATGGACTAGGAATGCAGCTGTAAATCAGGCAGGAATTGGATGTCTTAACATCCAAAGCAACAAATTAGCTCCAATGCTTTGGACCATCCTTCATAAACAGATTCAGTCATTCTGATGAAGCAACAGGTCTGGGTTTCATCCTCAGAAAGCTGCCAAAGAACAGGCATGTGATGTTCCCATGAAGTTCACAGCTATATAATATCATGTAACAGAATCAGTTGTCAATTCAAGTCAGCCCTGCTTGCTCACAGTAAAGTAGCAGATGGAGAGAATGCCCCTCCAGCTCCTTGGGGAGTGGGAACAAGAATGCCATTTATCTGACTCATCTTTGAGCGGGGTTAATCCTTGACTTCAGCAAGAGCGAGGACCTATCCAAGACCTCCTTGTTTTATTTTTGTCAAAATAGTATTCAGATCCTAAAAGCCCACTCACACCAATCAGACTCTCACATTGACAATTAATGACAGGGCAAAGTGAGAAATGCTGCATGAGTGCTGGAAGCTGTGACACTCAGCACATATCCCCCTCAGAACTGAAGAACTGATGTCCCTCCCACTGGCAGTACTGCCTAACAGCAGCCTTCTTCAGCCAGCCTCTTTAGGATTCGCCTCTGCTGAGGAGAATTACCTGAACCAGGATTATGCTCTTTCCTAGGTTGGAACACCACATAAAATACAGAACACCTAGTTAAATTTGAATATCAGATTAGCAACAAATTATGTTAGCAAAAGTATATTCCAAATAAGGTGTAGAGTACACTTACACACACACACACACACACACACACACACACACACACACACACACCATTGTCTGAATTCATTTGATGAATCTTAGTCCCAAACAACCTGAAGCCAATAAATGCTGTATGCAATGAGTGAAGAGGAAGATCACTCACCCAACATGGGACCACCCTGAGTGATCAGCCTCATTTCAAAGATCTCTCTTTGGGTCACCTGAGGGTCCCCCTGAGACTGTATCATAGCCTACTTTATCCTCTGACCAATTAATTTAAAAATATCACCATTTGAATTACCATTTCTCCAAAGCCTTCTTCCCTGGAAAGATAAACTGGGACAGAAAAGGTAAATGAGGTGTTTTTCTTGTTTTGTTTTGTTTGTTTTGTTCTTATGGGAGTTGGGTATATGCATGTGTAGAAGGGACTCCCTTGCTAACCAAGTCTAGAGAGCTCTAGAAGATGCTATTGGAACAGATGTGTGCTTTGGACATGCAGAGTACTCCATGGGGAGTACTCCAGGGCAATGTGGGTGAGGGTCATTGAATGATCTGGCTTACACTATAAGGTAAATGACATAGGAAGTTAGAGTTGTGAAAAGAATGCACACATTAGAGTCTGATGTGGCCAGAGACACTTGTCTATCTAATGCCCTTTGGGCTATAGTTTGGAAGGAAATGGCTAGTTATTTGTCATTCTCTACAGTATGGAAAGATATAAACCCTCTGAAGGGAGGGTTTATAGTGAGGTTATTAGCCCTGTGTTATACTGGAGCTTCCTCCGTCTTTCTTCCAGTTTCCTTTGGAAGCACAGGAGTGTGAGCCTCTAGGATCTGTGGCAATGGGCGTTCATCGGGGAGGGCGAATCTTATTTTAAATATAGACACAAACAATCCCTTCTACTTTCTTGCTGATTTTTTGTTAAAAAGAATGTTATTTTTTCTACAAATCATTCTAGCAATTGATTCGCAGAACACATTCTATGAAGTTCCTATAGTGCCAATATTTTTTGGAGTGAGCCATTAGCCCAGAAGGGCCTTCTTATCCCCTATTTAAGTATAGCCTTTAAGGGAATTATTTCTCTCCTCTCCTTGTCACAGCATCTTTTGGGCCCAGAACCCCACCACCACTCCTGACTCTCTTCTAGCTAGAAGATTCTACTTATTTATGTAAGGGGAGGGGAACAAGGCATTTCAAGGTACCTTAAATTTCCAGTCCCAGTCCATTTCAATTCTAGGTTGTTTTCACAGATATATAATTCCTGAGATTAATGTCTCTTTTGTGTCATGGTTGCCCTAGCAATACTTGGTAGCTAGATTTAACATTGTATTTAAAGATACCAGGTTAGAAGCTGAATCAGATCAGAAAATTCATAATCAAATGGTATTAGTGCAACATCTCTAGGTCTTCTTTCTTTCCCTCTGTGTTCTCATCCACACACACCCACGTGGAAGTCAGCTTCTGCTCTGTAAGATGCTCCTTCAGTTGAAGTTAAACTTTCAACTAGGGTGATAGGTGTCTGAATCAAAATGTAGTGACTTGTGCCAGACTCTAAGAAAGAAGTGAGGGAGAGAGATTGGGAGGGACAAGAAGAGGGAGGAAGAAGAGGGAGGGGGACAAGGGAGAAGAGGGGAGGGAGGAGAAGCTGTAGCTGTCACACCCATGGAGGAGGGATCTTATGCACAGAGGCCTGATACCAACAGTCAGAAAATACTTAGCCAGATGGATAGCCTTGAATCACAACTTTACAGAAAAAAATAAATGTGTCCATCCTCAGACTGGTGCCTGTCCCTAATCCTTGAAGTGAAGGTTTCTGGTTTCAGAGAAACTTATTTAATCTTAATTTTGCCTTTTAAAACATCCATTCTTCTTAACTTCTTTGAATACAAGCATAAATTACTATAAATAAAGATTATATATGCATAAAGACAAGCACAAACGACACTACTATAATACTGTTCCTGAATACATGTAGTAATCTTTGGAAAATCATTCCCCATTTATTATTTGGTCTGTCAGTAGTTAGAGAAATATACAATTAAGAGAAAAACCTGGATTTTTAACATATAATCCTAAATTTAAATCAAATATAAAAATCCTGTTCATCAAAGGCCAACTTCCATTACTACTCCCTGAACATCCCAACCATTTCTGCCTCTCCATCCATTTATCCCTGTCCTCCACTTTTTTTTTTTAATCAAATACCTGTTGCGTTGGGGTTTTATTGTTTCTGTAATGAGTTGTCATAAATTTTATATTTATTATTTCATAGTTCTGGAGGTCAAATGTCTAAGGCAAGTGAACTAGATGGGTTAACTGTCCTGGGTGCTGGACAATTCTGCAGAATGTTGTAGTAGTTCTAATTTTCAGCTCTGAGATATGGAAGCTGCTCTTTTCTACGTGAAGTAGGTTTGTGTTGTAAGCTTCTCAACCTCATGTTCATATCCTCATCAAGCTGAAGTGGTAAACACACACCTTCTACAGTGTGTGGAAATGAAGATTTCCACCCAGTAGACAAGAGTCAGGACCTGCTCTCTTGGGCTCACAACTTTGGGGCTTGTTCACCTGAAACCCCCACATCCAAGGCTAGCTCTACTGTGCTGCCAACGCGAGGTGCAGGGCCTGGTCTCCTGAGTGCTGCAGAATGTAAGGGGCAGGGACAGCTTTCCTGCTCCTGTGACCCCATTGGGGCCAGATCTCCTGTCCACCACTGGTAGTGAGGGAAAAACAGAGGGGAGGGGATCTCTCCCTCACCAACATCACCACAAAGCAGACAGAAGGCAGGGCTGGCTCTCCCACATGCACAACCTTAGGGCCTGCTCACTCACAACCACCAAATCCAGGACTAGCTATACTATGCTGCCCAGGTGAGGTATAGGTCCTGTTCTCCCAAGTACTACAGCATTTGAGGTGCAGAGACAGCGCTCCTGCTCTTGTAACCCCATCAGAGTCAGGTCTCCTGTCTACCACTGATGGTGAGGACAAAAGAGAAGGGAGGGAATCACTCTTTTGTCAACACCACTGCAAGGCAGACAAAAGGCAGGGCTGGCTCTCCCACAATCATGCCCTCAAGGCCAGCTCATCTGCAATCCCCACATCCAGGGCCAGCTGTACTCTGCTATCTAAGTGGAGTGCAGGACGAGTGCTGCTGCTGGTGAAGGACAGAAGCAGCTCTCCTGCTTTCAAGATCCCAGGTTCAGGTCTCCCACATGCTACAGGCAATGAGGGGTGAGGGAAAGGAGGGTATCTCTCCCTTGCCCATGCCACCACAGGGAAATGAATGGTAGGGCCAGCTCTCCCAAGCTTGCATCCTTAAGGTCAGCTTACTTGCAACTCCCAGAATGTACAGGGTCTGCTCTCCCAAGTACTACAGCTGGTTAGGGGCAGGTGTAGTTCTCCTTCTCTCATGCCTCTAGGTCCAGTTCTCCCATGATGCCCAGGTAGGTGTTGGGCCAGTTCTGACCAGTCCTCAGTCATCAACATGTCCACAGGCGGCAGCACAGACCAGGGATGTTCACCTAGCTTTTGTGGTAACAGATCCCTGCTGCTGTAGGGCCATGGACCCAGATATGGCTCCTGGTAGCAGCAGAGGCCAGGATCCCATCATGGTCCTAGGTGACATCACTAGCTACTCACATCAGTTTTTTCCTCACTACCCCCAAGTCTCCAGTTCTGCCTTTCTTCATTGTGCCCGCATTCTTCTGTTTCTCTTTCTCTTCCATTTCTCCACCACTTATTTGCTCCTCTTAGTGGTGCCTGGAGTCTCTGAGTGTCTGGGCTTGTCTCAGGAGTGGTCTCAGGAGTGCTATGCCCCACTTGTGCATTATGGCACCAGGCAGGGGTCATCTCCAACATGGGCTGACCTCTAGGTCTGCGTGGAACCACACTGGTGTTCATCTCAGTCCAGCTTCCTGTCCAGTACCTGTCCCCTGGTACTGGTTTGGTGGTTGTCTTGGGCTCACGCCTTGCCCAGCTCTCCTGAGTGGCCATCTCCCTGGGATCCATGTTGCCAGGCAGGGTTCTTCAAGGTTCTAGTTTGCTTCCTGTCCTGGGAGTCCATCTGGGCTTGCCTGGTGCTGGATGGGTGGTCGTCACAGGCTAGCTCCCTGTTCAGGCCCTTGGCACCGAACTGGTGGTAGTCTCAGGCTTGCTTTTTTCAGGGAATATTAGGCTACTAATTATTCAGGTATTTATTGGTCAAAACACTGAATGTAGACATAGCCTCTCTCCTCTCTGCCACCTACTGCTGCACATGTGACACAGCAACCACATCTGAAAATGCCTCTGGGGCAGTAAGAATGCCTGCTTCTGTCTAGACACAAGATGAAGGTGGTCTCCCATTTGGGACATCATGCAAAGCCTAGAAAACTGAATAGATAGTATTCAGTAGGAAAAATCATCAGATACCTATTTTTCTATTCCCTGGTGAACTCACTTCCAGAATCACCTGCCTTTTTCAAAATTCCTTAGGAAATTTATATGCAAATTTTATTCTATATGCAGCATTTGCACTTAAATAAAAATTAAGATTTATTGGTTTTTCCTTCTTTCAGAAAACTCTCTCCATAATTTACAGTTTGTTTTCCTAAAAGATTTAAGAAATCAAGCCTTTTGGACACTTTGAGATTTTTAAAATGAAGTTGCAAGTAATCATTGTGGTCTACCTCAGAAACCCCCTACTGACACCACTACTACTTTGAAAACTAACAGGAGGCTAATGGCAGCCATGAATATGAGTCTCAGGGAAGTGTTGAGAAGAGGAATGTGAGAACATATCAAAGTAAAGGACTGTCTAAAGTTGAAAAGCATGAATACGTCACTCTGAAAACATCAGTGCCCAAGTGGAGTCTAGTGTGTGCTTGCCACTCAAGAAATGTTCACAGAGTAATGAAACTCTTGTTTTTTCATTGGATTATGTTGTACAACAGTCAAGAGTAAACTGCCATTCCCAAAGGAGTGTCCAGAGATGAGATGACAACATCCATTGCAAGAAAGGGTCCATGAGAGAGGGAAAGATATATCGAACACACGTGATATGAAAGTAGTAATACTGAGGGTGGAAAGGGATGGGGCAGGGACATTGGGGAGAGGAAGAGGTAGAGGAGGCAAGACTACTAGGGAAAGAAGGAAGTGGGAAGAAGATTAATCAAAACTAAGGATGTATGGAAAGCCTTATGGAGGAAAACTCATTATTTTATAAGATACTTATAAGATACTTTTTATATCTTTTTAATTTTAAAGCACTTTTAACAGAACTTCCCTGCATGGATGGATGGATAATCCCAATCCCAGAAGTCATGAGCTATGGAACAAAAATTCAGTGCAAGGAATGAGATACTTCCCTATGTGTTGCAGGCCTAGGTCAGAGGTCTCAGAAGATGCCAAAACAATACAGGCTATTGACATTTCTCTTGGTGGTTGTTCACCAAAACTAGACAGGAAGAACCTATTTATGAAAACACTACATTCTTTGGTTACAGGACTTGAGTTACAACTGGCTTGGAAATTTGGGTATGTATCCTGGGTGTATATACTTATTGAAAAGCCCTAAGATCCCAGTCTGCTTTTCTTGAATATAGTCAACTACCAGTCATAATCTTTACTCATAAAATGCTAGACTTAAAACTATGGACATAATGATACTTCAACATACATAACAACTCATTTCTGTGTGCTGCCTAGAAAACCATTTCTATGTCCAGTGTAAGACTAAAGAGTCTAATGCTTTCTACTTTACTTCATAATTTCTCTTCTAAGTCTCTTAGCACACTACATAATAATTATTTCTGTCTGCTTCCCATAAGACAGTCCCACCCTGTGGGTCTCAACCCTTTGACAAACCTCTATCTCCAAAAATATTTACACTGAAATTCATAACAGTAACAAAATTACAGTTATGATGTAGCAACAAAAATAAATAAATTTATGGTTGGGGGGTTACCACAACATGAGAAATTGTATTAAAGGTTTATAGCATTAGGAATGTTGAGAACCACTGCCCTAAGAGCTATGTGGCTTTTGCTAAACACAGCAGTGTGGCACATAAGAATCATTCAATAGTTACATGTCTGGTAGAGAAATATGGTCTTAGCAATGTCTTTTATATTGAGGGAAGCACTCATATCCAAAATGAACCCTTAGCAATCTAGGATTCATAGTCTTTTAGAAATATAATATATATGTAAATGTATACAAATTATTGTTATATAAGGCAAGGTGCAATAAATATAAATGGTACAGAAAATAAGAGTTGTAGGATTCCTAAGAAGTGACTGCTCTCCTTCAGGGGACAACTCATGGGAGGATTCCTGGGAGAGGCAGATACCAACAGCTAGAGAGATCAGGGTCATTCCTTCTAAACAAGAAAAACCTCAAAAGCAAAAGAAAGCAAGGAAAAAACAGGGGTGTTCTGGAGAGAGGGTGACTAAAGAGATGACTTGGAACCAGGGCAAAAAAATAAAAGTTGCTTTGAAAGAGGCCATTGCAATAGCTGTTTTCAAAGGATTTCTTTAATGATGTGTATCCCTGTGCATCTCTATAGATGTTTGTACATATGAGTGCAGGTGTCCATGGAGGCCAGAAGGATTCAGATTCCTAGAGCTGGAGTTACACATGGTTATGAGTTGCCTGATGTGGGTGCTGGGAACTAACTCTGGAATCTTCACCCTTCACCTCTATGCTGTCTCATCAACCCCTTAATACCTATTTTTTAACACTCACCATCTCCTTCCTTGGTAAATGGAGACCTCAGCATGCGTGTCCAGTGAACAGGAATTATCCGAGGTATTGCTTACTTTGTTGGAAGTTGTATCTCCCCCAAACCATTGTAAGCAGGATAGGGCATTCCCTTGCCTCCATCCTGTATCTAGTATCCACTTGTGCAAACTGAGCCGGGTGTGGTGATCTGAATTTGTAATCCTAGAACATAGGAAATAAAGGCAGGAGAAGAGTTCAAGACCAGCTGCAGATGTATAGAGCTTTAGGCAAGCCTAGGCTACATAAAAGCTTGGCAGAAAACAAAAACAAAAACAAACAAAAAAAATCTCTTGTGCAGACTGGATTCTTAACAGCCATACAGGAACAAAACAAAACACACACCATAAAAATAAGGAGATCTAAAGTAGTTTTGGTCCCTCGGGATTTAATGAAGCCACATATCAGACCTGGACTGCTGGCTTCTTATCTGTTTCACAATGGAAGAGAATAATACCTGCATTGTCAAAGACTCTGGTCTAGTGGGTGCTAATGTTATATGAAATCAAAGCTAATTCCAACGGGTTTATTTTTAATAGGTTAACAGAGAGACACACACAACAAGTCAAAAGATATGATTTTCTTCCCTTGAGTTGCTCAGTTAACTTTTCCACTCATCACTTTCTTGACTTTCCTGAACTCAAATGACACAGCTCTGCTCCATTTAAGCAATGTTTATCACAGACTAGCCCCTGAGAAATCATCTTCAACAGCATCATCAAAAGCAATTTTCCAGCATCTGATTCTGGTGTAAATCATTAAGAGTTTTGCTTTGGCATACTGCAATTATGGCTAGGCAGTACTGCGGCGTGGAATTAATCAAGATGTAGTAAACAGGTCAGCTTCAAAGGTTGCTTAGTTCCAGAGGGAGATGGTGTCCAGGACATGAGAAGGAAGGATACAGAACTAGCCTACAAGGAAAAAGTTGCCCATCTCGAGCAGGTATAATAAACACCTGGAGGATATGTGCCTGAAGCTAGAGAGATGGCCCAGCCCTTAAGAGAGCAGCAGACTGCTTTTTAAAGTAGCTGAGTTCGGTCCCAGTACCCAAATCAGATAGCTCACAATTGCCTCTTACTCTTGTTCCAGAGACCCCGATGCCCTCTTCTGGCATTCATGGATATTGCATGCATGTAGACAAACCCACAGTCAGACACACAAATATACACATCATTTAAAATAAAAGTAAAACTTTTAAAAATATGTACCTGACTTAAAGGGGGTAACTATGCAGGAAAATGAAATTCTTGTATTTATCTTCCAGGCAAAATGTGTGTCTCTTGAAAAAGCACAAGAGAGACAGTTTTGTGGTAGGAATTCCATGATGTATGCAAAAAGAATATGAGGCTCCCTCATGCAAAGTGTAAAGGTGTGGGGGAGTGACAAAACATGAGCCACACAGTGACAGCTGTTAGTCAATGAGGTGATTAGAGATTCCTCCTGATTGGTTATCTAGCTTCTGGGGACTTCGGTGTCTCAGAAGTTACAGCAACATTTGTGAGTGACTGTCTTTGGAATATCTTATAAAAAGTTATGGCTGAGAGGTGAGAAGAAAAGCAGTCACTGCCTCCCTCAGGTGTCAATGCGCTTGAATACATGGCTGGTTCAGGTCATTCTGAGACCCAAGTCCAGCCTTCTCTTCTTGTTAGTCTCTTCCTCGAGACCTGCTCAGCAAAAATATCCTAAGAGCTATGCTTAAATTATAGCCAAGTATCTTCACAGATGTCATTTGATGCAATCACTGAAAGGAAAAGAATTAGTCCTAAAGAATTCCTTTTAACTCCAAATACTCAATGAGTGGTTGCTTTTGCAGGGCACTGTTGAAGGCACCAAAGGCTCTGGGCATGTTTGTTGGTGGAAGATAAGAAGGAAGGGAGGATGAAAAGACAAAAGCCCACATGAGCAAAGATAGAAGCCAGGAAGACACGAGGTATACTGTGAGGAGAGGGATCTGATAAGAACAAGTGTTTGTTATTGAGAGGGGGTGGGGATCTAGGCAGAAAGGCGGCAGTACATGTCTGCAGTGTGGAGGACTTTGAGTGCCAGGAACAGAAGTGTCATGACTCAATGAGAAGGCAGTGAAAGTGTCCATGCAAGACCACTATGCATGTGCTGGAGGGATGGCACAACAGTTAAGAATACCTACTGCTCTTGCAGAGGACCCTGGTTCAGTTCCCAGCACACGCATCAAGTGGCTCACAACCATCTAACTCCAGTTTCAAGGGAATCTGATGGCCTCTCCTGGCCTCCATGGGCACCTGCAAACATAGATGCATATGAACTCAAACAGATACAGACACATACAAATAAGTAAATAAACATTTTTAAAATAATTATACACCTTCAGAACAGGCTTTCTGGAAACTAATGAGATTGCAGTGTATACAGGCTATCTGAAAATGGAAAATGTTGACAGTAAGAAAGGTGCTTTGAGGAAAAGTTTATGAAATGATAAATACCTAGTTTTCTCTCTCTCTCTCTTTCTCTCTCTCATAAACACACACACACACACACACACACACACACACACACACACACACACA